>CM034151.1:726662414-727205821 GCA_019776745.2 Taxus chinensis | reverse complement strand
TAATAGATGGAAGATATTGGTTGAATCCAAGTGTTATTCTATGTAATTGAGTAGTGCATGTTAATGATTCAATCATGATTACTGGTTAAAGCTTGTTCTTTCATAGATCTGTGGGTAGCATGCACTGTAGAATGATGGATTAGTTATGAATCTATATGTTTCTTCCTTCATCATGTTATCATCCTCTTACAGCAACCTTAAAGAGGGACTTGGTACCTTTACACACTTCGGGTGAGCGCTCAGTCTAGACTAAGTGATGTGCCAACACAACTAGGGTGTTATCTTGCAAATTATAGGTTGCATCATTGGTTTTGTTGCCGGGACTACTTTTTCAATTATTTTTAGGATGGTTCACGATGAAGACTTACCAGTTAACTCTAGTAAGTATTGAGGAATGGATACATGATCTGGAGGAAGAATATGCATGACGGTTCAGTAGTAGATCTAAGTTTAAGTCACGTACTTGGGTAGAACAGAACCTGTACAACAGCTTGTATGAGATATTTTTCACTATCTTTCCAGTAGAACTTTATGAGTGGCTTACGGCTTATGCATCTCAGTGGAATTGGAGATATCATGCACTTGTTTTGGCACAGGAAGAATTTAAGGCTCTTTATGATGCTGATCTGATTTGGAATCGTGCAGTGGATACGTGGTTTCGTGGTGTTCTAAACAATTATATTCTGGAATACTCAATTTCGACGTACTCTTACCCGCAGGTCACTGAATTTCAGTTTTTGAGGTATCTAAGAGAAACATATTTGCATGGTATTCCACTAGCGATCAAGATCTTAATGGTAACTTTGAACCTGGAGAGTAAACTGATGGCTAACTAAACTTCACCACGCACGAGGGTAGGAACAGGTTTGGTATTAAGATGGTGGACCTAGTGGCATAAAAGTAGAGAGAGGAAAGGTGGCTTAAGTATAATGAGGCACGTGAGAGGGAAATAGAGAAGAAGTGTTCCATTGCAGAAAGTATGGCGTTGAGGAGAGATCTGGCTCATGAAGGATTTATGGCTCACGTAGAAGACGTGGAGTGAGAGCATCAAGAACTCCCCCATTTTGGAAAGCATGATAAACATCCCTTCTCAGTCTCACATAGAAGTGTGCCAGCAGAGACTACTTGGGCCGCGGGTGCGCATCTTAATCGACTTGGTGACCTAACCTTTGTGCTTGGTTTTTCAGTATCTATTACGACAAGTAACCAACAAGATAACTTGGGAAGTAGGAAAGCAGGAGTAAGTCAAGGATCAAGTACATCAATGGCAGGACAAAAAACTTCAATGTTATATGGAAGAGCATTCTTAGGTGCATCACCTGCACAGAATGTGAGCACACATAATGTTGGTTTCACCTCTAGAAGAGGAGCTACCTCATAGACTATAGGGGTTTAGTATAGTACTACTGTTAGAGCACAAGGGAGTACATCTACAGGTCCTACTCTAGCTACAGGTGGAGGATCAAGAGGTAAAGGTGGTTCTAGTTCTAGTGGATCTAGTGGTTCTGGAGGTAGAGGGAACCCAGGGGGTTCTAGATCAGGTGTTCAAGGTTCGCAGCAACCACAGAATATCTACATGGATAGGTCTCTTCATCTCAGGGATAGGAGATCTCCCTGCATTTTTGAAGGCCATGGAAAAATAGTGGAAAAATCAAGTTAAGAGAAGGGATATGCTAGCATATACACTATGCGAGATAGTAGCACATTGGTGGGCAGCCCATAGAGATAATCTTATAAACTGCGAAGAGATTGGAATAACTTTGTCTACCAAGTTTATAAGGAACAATGCACCTACACAAATCTGCACTTATCATGGTAATCAGCCTGTTCAGCTTCACATTCAGTAGTGTGAGAGACTCTGGATAGTAGGACAGGAAGCATTACCACCTTCACTCTAGGTGCATAAATTATATTCCACACTCTAAGGATGCACATGCGCTTGGTATGTATATGTAGAACTACATAGAGAAACTAGGAACTGACAAGATTTGACTACAGGTATGATGCAAACATTTGATTACTTTTCAACTCAACCTCCTATAGCAGAGGCATTAAAATTTTTCAAGCTCTTAACTATGGGAGATAGTGTGAAATCAGAAGAGAATATTCAGGAATTATTCAGTGAGACAGAGTTCGGAGAATGTTTTGAAAAGGAAGAAGAAATGGACTCCAAACTACATGAGCGTACTTGCCTTGAGAAACAAAAAGGAAAGATGGTCTACATCGTGGATGACGAAGAATTTGAGAACTTGGATATTACAAATTCACATGGGGTGCGTAAGGTTTTGGACAATACAGATGAGGATATGCACACCTACCATGAACCCATGAAGATAAAGAAGGTAAATATAGGTTCGAAGGATGAGCCTAAGGAGACCATAATTGGAGATTACTGGTCAGACCCGAAGGTAGAAAAAATCATCGAATTACTCAGAGATTATCAGGACTTATTCCCTAGAGGATATCATGAACTTAAAGGCGTGCATGAATCACTTAGGGAAATGAAGATCAAACATAAGGAAGGTGCACGTCCACTTAAAAAGAGAACTTATAGGATGAATCCTAATTTGCACGAAAAGGTGAAAGAAGAAATTGATAAAATGCTGAAATCTAGGATTATCAAGCCCCTTGATGAGTCAGAATGGGTTAGTCCAATGGTGATAAGTATTAAGAAGGAAGGATGGATTAGGATATGTGTGGAATACATGGAATTGAATGCTGCATGTGTCATAGATCCTTTACCTATGCCATTCACTAAGGAAATACTAGAAGGAGTTGCAAGGCGTGAAATATATTCTTTCATAGATAGATTTTCCATGTATCATCAGGTTAGGATTGCTTAGGAGGATCAAGAAAAGACAACATTTACTACTAAATGGGGCAGTTTTGCCTATACTGTGATGTTGTTTGGACTGAAAAACACACTTTTTGTATTCTCATGGATAGTTGTTCAAGCATTTAAAGATTTTATTCACAACTTCTTACAAGTCTATCTAGATTATTAGACAGTATATGGGCTTGTGAAAGACCATTGTGATAATCTGAGCCTACTGTTTGAATGATGCAGACAATTGAATGTCTCTTTGAATAGTAAGAAGTGCATATTTTCTACACCATTTAGGATTCTGTTAGGACATATAATTTGCAGGGAAGGTTTGCTAGTTAATCCAGCCAAGGTTGCATTCATTTTAGGCTTGGAAGCGCCTACTAGTCAAAGTGA
The DNA here is from genome assembly GCA_019776745.2 of Taxus chinensis. Lineage (NCBI taxonomy): Eukaryota > Viridiplantae > Streptophyta > Pinopsida > Cupressales > Taxaceae > Taxus > Taxus chinensis. The sequence continues at coordinate 727,202,601 of CM034151.1, read as the reverse complement.
GGTGCGCGGATTTTTAGGTCATACAAGATATTACAGAAAAATTATTAAAGGGTATTGTAGAATTACAGAACCCTTTGAAGAATTAATGAAGGGAAAAGGTACATTTTATTGGGGAGAACTATAGTAGCGAGTGTTTGAGATATTAAAAGAGAAACTTACTACTGTGCCCATTCTACACTTTCCATCATGGGATAAGCCATTTCATGTGCATATGGATGCTTCTGGTATGGCCATTGGAGCTGTGTTAGCTCAACCTAGCGAAGGTATTATAGATCGTCCAATCTGTTTTGCTATTAGGAAGCTAACTCCTGCTGAAAGGAATTATACAACTACGGAGTACGAAGCTTTGTCAACGATCTATGGATTGTACAAGTTTCAATAGTATCTATTAGAAACACCATTTTTGTTTTACACAGATCACATGGCATTGAAGTACTTGGTAAATAAGCATGTCTTCTAGGGGCACATATGTATATGGGTACTCATATTTCAAGAATTTTACTTCACAGTTGTGATGAAGCTAGGGAAAATTATTTCTAGACCAGATCATTTATCTAGAATCAATTCGGGAGAGGATGGACAGACAATTGAAGAAACAATGTCGGATGCATAGTTATACAGTGCCCACAGAATTAGAAGACATTGTTGTCTTTCTATGAATAGGTATGGCACCAGAAGGAATGAAGTCCTTAGAAAAGAAGCAACTTGTTCTACGTGTGGCACCATTTATGTTAATCAATGGTGACCTTTACAAGCTAGGAAGATATGAAGTATTACGTAGTTGTGTATTAGATCATGAGCGCAAGGATATCATGGAAGAAGCTCATGGTGGTATTATAGGAGGCCATTACACAAGTGATGCGACTGCCCAGAAGATCTTAATTGCTAGATTATGGTGGGAGACACAGTATAAAGACTGTAAAGATTATTGTAAGGCGTGCGATCATTGTCAGCACCTAGGAAAACCAGGGAAAAGAGATGAGATGCCTTTCAGACCAATTACTAGTACTGAACCATTTGATAAATGGGCCATTGACTTTGTAGGACCTATTTCGCCAGCTGCGTGTAGGATTGGATCGTGCTATATCAATACTTACATAGATTATCTTACATGGTGGGAAGAAGTAGCACCTACGAAGGACTGTACAACAACTAGTTTTTTGTGGGAGAATTTTCTTACATGATATGGATGTCCTTTAAGCTTGACAAGTGATATAGGTACACACTTTTTGAATGAGACAATCAAGATCCTATTAGATGAGTTTATGGTCACACACCATAAAACTACACCTTACCATCCTTATGCAAATAGAACTGCTGAGGCTTTCAACAAAATTTTAGTATAGACTTTGACAAAAATATGTGATGTTGGAAGAAAGGATTGGGATGAAAAAGTGTTAGCTGTGCTTTGGGTATATAGAATAAATTACAAGAGATTGAACAAAGCAACACCATTTCAATGGTGTTTGGCATGGAAGCTATTCTTCCTATAGAATTTATGTTACCTTATTTATGCATTACGCACATTGGAGGTCTAGCTGATGAACATGCTTTAGAAGAATGGATTGAAAGGATGATTCAACTGGATGAGCGCCGAGCCATAGCACGGTGGAGTTAGAAGTAGGAAAAGACCAATCAAAAGGCATGACATGACAGAAACATAAGAGATAAGAAATTTGAGGTTGGAAAAATGGTCCTTCTTTATGACTCAAATTTTTTGTGCCATCTAGGAAAGCTCAAAGTAAATTGGTGTGGGCCATATGTTATCACTTATATACTTGAATTAGGTGCATGCTAGTTAGAAGCACTTGATGGAACACGGCTTCCCAGTTACTGTAATGGGAGTAGGCTGATGCCCTACTATAAATAAGTCTTCTTGGTGTTTGTAATAAGGTAGTATTACCATTTAGTTTAGGTTTTCAATTTTGTATTTCCTTCATTGTGGCCATGCTTTGTCAATTTAGGTGTTGTTTGTGTAATAATTGCACTTGCACACATGGATCTAATTACTGTATGAATAATGTTTATGCGTAGAGGACTATGTGTACACATACTTTTTAGTGTGGGGTGGTTATAGTGATCCAAGAGAAAGATAGAAAAAGACTGAGGGAATTAAAATATGAAGGTAATAAGCTACTACGGGTTTTCTTTAAATCAAAAGAAGATTGTCTCTCAAAAAGTGACCAAGGATGAAGATGGATGAAGGAAAAATATAACGTGAGGTAAGTGGAGGCCATGATAGCTACTAGGAGAAGGTGCAGTGATGAGGTACTCAGGCGCAGGAGCGCGTGTTGAAGAGAAGTTTGTGACCAGAGGGTAGGAAGGTGCACTAGAAGGTTATAGCTGGGCACAAAGATATACCGCGTGAAACGAATGGATTTGGCCAATGAATGAAGGGATATTTTGTAGGTGAGGAGAAATAAATGCATCAAAATTTGAAAAATTTATATAAGGAAGGGATGCGAATTCATTTTACCATTGCAACTAAGAGTATTTGAGAGAATAGCCAAGTGCAAAGAGCCAAGTGATCAATTTAAGGTGCGAAGGGTGTGAAATCAAGAGCGACAACTAGATATGTGCTATGAGAAGTTTGCGTCCCCAGTGGTGAAGGGTTTTAGAGAAGTAAGGAGAAAGAAAAGAGTTAGGTTACGAGGTTTCCACCTAGGGCATAATTGAATCAAGCTAGGGTTTTGTTCGCAGAGTTGCAAAGGTGAAGAGGAGACATTTACAAGGTAGAAATGACACCAAAGAAGGCATTTGCAGCAGCATCAAAAGACAACAAGAAGGCAGTCGTCAAGGAAGAAGAGATGGCACCCGAAAGCCATTTTTCAGATATGCAATACCCATAAGGAGTCATTATCGGACAAGAGTGGGATTCAACCATTAGAAAAAGAAAAGTAAGTGAATATAATCATATGACATTGGAGAACAATAAGGAGCTCGACTCATTACTCATGGTTAGAACAAACAAACACACGGCAGATGACATGCCGGCATATGATGATGTGGTAGAAAAGCTTTTGAAAAGAATCAGGATATATCCGTTGTATGAGCTTCCATATTTCAGGAAGTATGAGCCCTTGTACCAGTGGCTCATGAGCAGGGTTCACAAAAACTGCTTCTACATTGCAGGACACAGAGTTAGAATTTCATCTACACTGGTTTTATCAATAACATGTCTAAAGGCCATGAGGGAAGACATAAAAAGTGACCTTACAGATAAAGCCATGATTTTAAAGACCAAACAAGAGTTGGGATACATGAAGGGCCCGTGCGGAATGGACATAGAAAAAATTAAGAACGGTCTAGTTGTACAAGCTACAACACACCTGGTTACCAAGTTGAATGACTAGGAGTGGTGGTCGCGTGTAAACACTATGTGGTTGCATGTGGTGCGAAAGATGTCAGAAGGGAAAATCTACAAAATTGCAGGTTATATTACAAAAAAATAGTCAAAGAAGCACACACAGGAGGGAAGATCATCTTTGGGGATGTTCTACTATCACTGGTCTTCATGGAAATCAGAGTACCAGACGGACCAGAGGAGAAAATATGGGGATACGCCATGGAGAACAAGTCCCCAGCTGAAATATTTAGCAAATACCTATGCAAGGGGACCATGACAGATGAGTGAAGAAAAGGGCAGAGAAGTGGTATGATAGGCTCTATGCGGCATTCGGGGAAGAGTGGCGCATTCCAAAGGACTTACAAGAAGTGGTAGGAAAACAAGTTCAATTTGCTATATACCAGAATTTCTACATCGTGCGTTTTTCAATGAAAGATGGAGCTTAGAGCCCTTGGTGCAAGTTACCTTATGCATTTACTACAAGGTATTTTCAAGAATATGTTCATAGGTTTACTGACACACGTAGACTAAGCTTCAATGCAGATAAGGTAGACTGCGACTACCATACATTACGGAAGAAGTATGTATATCCTGGCAAAAGTTCCTACATAGAGAGAATCATTTCAGAGGTGTTGAATATCAAGCTAATAAGCTTGGCTATAGTAGATTTGGGAGCAGCATTGGTGTATCTCCAGTTGAAGCCAAAGATGGAGAACAACAAATATGTGGGAGGTGAGTTTGTACTTCCAGCACCACCAAAAGGGAAGCATACGATGGAGAATATTCTAGCACCTAAGCCCTCAGAGCAAATCGAAGTGCAGGATGAGGAAAAAGAGCACAAAGATAGTTGCGGCTTGGAACATAGGGGTAAGAAACATCCTACAAGTTAGAGAGAAGCTGAGTGTGTTGTTACACCACCTCGGCCACAAGAGGGGGATAAAGAGGACTTGAATGTGGTCCAAGGGGAGCACAAGTTTAAAAGGGTATTAAAGAGAACAAGGACCCAAGGTGCTACCCCAACCTCTATGCATAGATCACCCCGACTCTCCCCACAGAAGGAAGTGACTACACAGAGAAGGAGGAAGCTGAAGTTGAATGAGGAGGTCAAAGAGTCTCAGGAGAGCATACCTATATCCCCTACACATGCAGAGCACATAGAAGAAAAGGGTGAGGCATCAAAGGAGAAGCACGAAGAAGAGAAAAGACCAAAGGAAACAAATGCAAAATATACTCTGGACATGGAGACACAAGCTCCAAATTTGGAGGCTAGAGTTCCTAAGAGACAAAGGTCTAGAAGGGTGAATCGAGAGCACATTCCACCAGCCATGGGGTATGCAGAGGACATAGGAAATATTTTCCATGCCCACTTCTAGAGCACGATAGCGCAGAAGGATCTATTTGGCTGGGAGTTGATGGATGAAAATATGGCAACTATGTGAACACGAAAGCAACTATCTTGGTTGATGCACACCCACATGGACGAGCCTAATTTTGATGTATGCGAAGAGTCATGCATTTCGAGGTGACTGAAAAAGGAACCTCAAGCTAGACACATGACATTAAAGCCTCCTGTAATTTCAGACGAGTAGGTCAGTAATGTATTGGTGAAAGTTTCAGCAGAGGTGGCTAGAAGGAACATGGATAAATCTTCCACAATCAAAGTGCTGAGCAAAGAGATGAAGATGAAGGATGTAGAAATAGTGCACATAACGTAGGAAAGGGACTTCACATAGAAGAAGAATGAAGTATTCATAAGCATTGCATAGGATATTGGGGACAATGTAATCAAATTAAGGCCACAATTGGAACCCAAGGTACCAAAAACATTTCCTTCAGCGATACACTATGTGGGGAAGTTGGTGGACTTGGTGCTCGAAGATGAAAATCTATGTGTTCAAGTGCCAGAAATATTAGAACAAGATGCCAAATGGGAGAAAGCATCGGTGATGAGAAAAATCACATCTTATGAAGGGTTGTTGCAGGCCTTACAATAAGTCTTGAAGAAAGTGGATCAAGCTTTAAATATATATATAGCTCCAGAGGCGCTCATCAACATTAAGACCTTAGAAGAGAACAATGAGGTCCAGAAGGACATAAGAGATGAGACATTGGGCCATGCAGAAAGGTTGTCCATGATTTAAAAAAATCACGAGGCCCTGATAGTAGCACAAGAGCCGCATAAGACTCGGCTGGAAGAGCTTGGAAAGCTGATTGTGTAGAAGATGGACCTGTTGGAAGGAAGGATGACATCCATGTCCAATGTTGTGTTGGTTCTACAAAATGAGAAAGGGGAAATTACACGGGATGAGTTGGAATCCATAGCTGTGGACATCTCAGAGAAAGGGGACCATGCACTCACTGAATGGTAGGATTTGGAAGTTGCAATAAAAGAGGAGTATCCAGAGTTGATGCTACAAACTGATACTGAGGAGGTTGCTTAAATAACCTCATATAAATTCTTTGTTTTTGCACATTCTTCATTCTTATTATTTCCTTCAAAATTTGGAGGTAACCATTGTCGAATAATAATGAGATTAGTGTGGGGTAATGTTGATCAATGAATACTTGGAAAATATCACACAAGGAGTCCGTGCAGGATAGAAGGCCGGGATCGAAGGCACGGAAAGACAGGAAGGACCCGCGCATAGAAGGAAAGTTTAGATTTCAGGACTCAGCCAGTTTTGAGTTTGAAGATCTATTTTTAGGAGATGGCGTGTGGAACACATCAACAATGTAGAGATGTGTGTGTCATGCATTATCTATATTTGGAGAAGCAGTTCAAAGCGTCTATGCATAAAGACAAGCTAAGAATAGAATCGACACTTCAGTTGAACTGCAAGGGGACTATAGATAACACACTTGCATGTGCGGCTATAATTGTAAATGGCGTGTGACTATTAATAGCATGCGACCTATTTTTGGAGTATTTAAGTGGTGAAGGGCGAGTCCCCACCATATATATATGATGATAGGTGCATAATAGAAGATGTATGTACACATGTAGATGATTTTGGTATGTATCATAGAGAGTGATGTATGTATGATTCTAAACGTATGTATCATATCCATATGCGCCTTGAAATAAATTGACATTATTATAAGGAGCTTCTATATTTATTAATAAATGGAAGATATTGGCTGAATCTAAGTGTTATTCTATGTAATTGAGTAGTGCATGTTAATGATTCAATCATGATTACTGGTTAAAGCTTTTTCTTTCATAGATCTGTGGGTAGCATGCATTGTAGAATGATGGATTAGTTATTAATTTATTTGTTTCTTCCTTCATCATGTTATCATCCTGTTACAACAACCCTAAATAGGGACCTGTTACGTTTGCACACTTTGCGTGAGTGCTCATTCTAGATTGAGTGATGTGCCAGCGTGATTAGGGTGTTATCTTGCAAATTCTAGGTTGCATCACCACCCTTGCACAAAAACTTAACAACAATCGTACATGCAATAAAAACTGCACCAAGATGAAACACATCAGCTTACCTGCACTAAGATACTCAACCACTCTTCAACTGAAGTACTTGCCTCTCTGATGGAAGCCCCATCTTCATTCTGTGCTACTGTATTTAGATTCTCTAATGAATCTCATGCATCTAACTGCACCAAAGGATGCATAACTACTCCTTTTTTATCATTCTTAGATCTATATTTCGAATCCCAAACATGCATGTGCAACCAAAATAATATAAGCACTGCAATACCTAGATAAAAACATACTTCAATAACCAGATCTGTAATCTAACAAACATACTTGTGCCTCCAAGAACTAGGGACACCTCAGCAAACAAGATACATTCCATGCATCTTCTCAATTTTTCGGATCTGTGATTTTCTATTTAAAAAACTAGGCTACCCAGTAACCAACCACGGTCACCTATAACCGACCACGGTTACCCTGTAACCAACCATGGTTAACCTATAACTGACCACAGTCACACCCTGCTGATGTCGGTTGCCACTTAGCCGACGCCGGTCACTATAATTTCTAGCAACCTTACTTTTCAAGCTCCCACTTGAGATTTGAATCTCTTCCTGTGATCTTCACATCAGGACAAACAAACCCTACTCGCATACAATTGTCAGTAAACCACTAAAAATGTATTGAAGCAAAACCTTGCTCTAAAATAAACAAGATAACCAAGCTAACAAATCTCTGATACCAGTTGTTGGTATCAGATAAGATAAAAAACATGGCTCTGATACCAGTTGTTGGGAAATTGGGACTACAGAATAATTCTATGATTTAATAACAAAAAAAATCATGCACATAGGATCTAAAAAACTCCCCAAAATCTATAGTAGTGGAAGTATAAACTAGAATAATCCAAATCAATACAAAGTACACACACATAACACAACATGTATCATGCTTCACCCAATGTGGGATACGTCCAAAAAAGATAGAGATCTCATATATATAATACAACAAGAGTACAAACCAACTCTTCCAATACAAGAGTACAATGCATCTCTCTAAGAGTATCTCCTCTCCTCCATATCTCTAAACAGATCTCCATGAGTGCACTACAATTGTGCCTCCAAACACCACCAACAAATCTCACATAACCAAGAACTACTGCATCTCTGAACTACTACCAAGTTCTCTGTGGATCTACAAACAAGACCTCTCACATGGGTCTACCATATGTGCAACTATGACTATGCACCAAGAATTAATTTTGTCTCTCCATCACTGCATAACCTATGCAAAAATGAAGAACGACTTCCTCTACAATATCTAGATCTACATGGATCTATAATACAATATGATCTCATGGATCTACAATACAATATCTTAGAATAACTTGTCAATCTAACAATATAAGACTAGATCTACATAGATCTATAATACAAGATCTCACCAACATGAGAATCTACAAGAAGAAACTTTATGTGCTTTGCATACTATGCAAGCCTTTACAATGAGACAATAATTATACAAAGGAAATATAATAGAAGATGTTACCCTCTTCTCACCATTCAAATGTACCTACTATTTCCTTATGTCCATCTCCTCTCCATGGAGACTCTGTCTTTATGTAATATGTTCTTTCTTTCTCTTCTTCTTCTTCTTCATCCTCTCAATCTAGGAGAATCAAGGATCCAATTCAACCCTTCTCTTAACTCTTCTTCTAAACCCTAGCTTTCATGCTTATATAGGCGTATATAAACTTAGGACACTTTTCCATGAAATTACATCCAATAAATCTACTTTAATGCTAAAGATAGATTTAATTCCCGAGAGTTAATTAAAACATCATCGCACAGATAGCTGATGCCGGTTAGCCTTAACTGCAACCAGTTCCTACTTGCTCTGATCGATGTCAGTCCTGTCTGACCGATGCCGGTCCTGGGTAACCGATGCCGGTTCCCCCTTAAACGATGATGGTTGTTATATATTACAACAAATTTGTAACATGTGCTCCAGTGAAGATATTTATCTCCACAACCTAACATGGTCGTAGGTGAGAAGCCTGACAACCTTAAAATATCAATTCATAGTTGAGTAGCAAATGTCGAGATATTTCCAAAAATTCCTCTCTTTCACAAATCCAAGCTTTTAGTCAAAATTTATGATCATCTAAAGGTCAGGGTTGGGCATTCCACGCTGGAATTGACCTTCCGCCAATCTTTCCAAACTGCTTTGGGTTTTGAGTCTATCCATGTAAGATCCACATAGAAGCCCCACATATTCTTAATAGTTTACCCCCTCCCTTCACTCTTAAAGTTGCGATAGTTGGACACTTGGCATCATCCGCAAGCCTTCTCTACTCTCTTTTTGTTTTGGCTAAGTACCTCTATTTAGGAGCAACTATGTTGGACCCTCTAACCACGTGGAGAGCCTGCTCTCATTTGGGGACCCGCCTTTGGATTTTAACTTTGAAGTTGCACAGATGAGGCACATGGAGGATTCTGCTGGCTCTTCCCATGCTTAGAATTTTCAACGGTTGGTGCAAATTTCTCGGGCTTTAACACTTGGAGAACCTGTGCTTGTTTGGGGACCTTTCTTTTAAGCATCATACCAAAAGTGCACCGAAGAGACACGTGGAGGATTCCACTGGCTCTTCCCATGCTTAGAATTTTCAACAGCGAGTTCTTCCTTTCTTGGGCTCTAACCATGTGGAGAGCTTGTGCTTGTTTGAGGACCTTTCTTTTAAGCATCATACCAAAAGTGCACTGAAGAGACACGTGGAGGCTTCCGCCGAATCTTCCCATGCTTATAATTTTCAATAGTTAGTTCTGCCTTTTCCGCCTATGACCACATGGAGGGCCTGTGCTCGTTTGGGGACTGCCTTTGGATTTTACCTTTGGAGTTGCACCGATGAGGAATGTGGAGGCTTCCACTAGCTCTTAGACGTTTCAATGACCAGTTCTTCCTTTCTCTGGATCTGACACGTGGAGAGCCTGTGCTTGTTTGGGAACCCGCCTTTGGATTTTACCTTTGAAGTTGCACTGATTGGACACTTGGCATTTTCCACACACTTTCTATGCACTAAGATCTATGTGGGGGTTCAAGCGCATCCCTAGGGTCTCCACTTTTGTTGCACCTTTTGAAAGTGCGTTGAGATGACACGTGGAACCTTCTGCGGCTCTGTTTCTTTGCTTCGAGTCAAATCACTTTGGGCTCAATTTTGACTTACCGAGTCAGCTTTTCTTGAACATTTCAACTATCTGTTTCCCCAAGATCCCTAAAAATGTGAAGTCCGAAGAATTCGAGGATTTCTCCATTTTTTCACTTGAGCTTTGGTCTTCTTCAAAATTTCCATTGGCCATTCATTTTCGTGCCTTCCATTTCCATTGCAAAGCTTGCCTGTAACCTGACTTTTAGGGATCGAATGTGAGCTCACATGACTAAACCAACCTTTCCATTTCTCCTGTGCAAGGTTTCATCCTATCGATTTTTCCCGAGGGGAAAAATTGGATAACAATTTGGCAACTCACGGGGACATCTATCTGCTAGATGAAGTGATCAATGACCTTAAAGTATTCATTAGGCATGGGGTCAAGAATGATAGCTGCATACTGATCTTGTTCTTGAAACTTGAACTTGACTGCTTGCACTTGGTGATCCTGAGCTTTCCCCACTGTCAGAACTCTCAATTTTCATAAGAAAATCTTGAAGATGAGATTTCTGAGAGTGGAAAATTGTCATGACCTAGGACTTCACATGTTCTGGAAATGAACTATCTCGAAACCTGATTTTAGATGCTCTGCATTTGCTTTCTTTTGAAATTAGCAACTGATTACATGCGAATATGAGGTTCTTACTACAACAACTGAAGGGTATGATGCATTGCACTTACTGAAGAAATACAAACAAAATAAATGTAAAAAATACAAAAACATACATGCCTTAAATAAGACATGTAGGGTGTGCATGAGCACTTCTTCTACTAAAAGCAAACCTACCTACTCTACACTAACAAGAAGCAAAGGGGACTCAAACAAATCCTGTAACTGGCAGGGAGAAGTAGCTTCCCTTTCTCAAAATAGGCAGCCATCTATATGATTTAGAACTAAACATGGATTTTATTATGAGTGAAAAAATGACAAGAGGTCAATCCTCCACCCAAATCATCAAGGTATCAACTGGAAACAACACAAATACCTCTTTTATTTGCTCTGCATTTGGATTGAAGAGGCATTGAAGCTGATCCTTGGTACTTTGAAACTCATTCTCATGCTCAGAGGTAAGCATGAATGGTAGAAACTCTGAATCTTGCTCCAATGAGGCCAAGTATTTGATTGGGCATGGTCTGATCCGTGAAGTTTTCCCATTCCTCTGAAATTCAACTCCAAAAATGGAGTCCTCCTGCGGACCTTCCTAGGTGAATGATGTGGAAGAGATGGTGCCTTCGTACTCTTTTCCTTCCTCCGTAGCAGTATGGAGTTCCTCCTCAATCTGAATCTTATTTTTATTGATTGCAACATCCAATGAAGTTACTTTTACATCATTATAATTTGTTGCAACACATTGTTGGCTTCGGAGTTCCTCCATTGTTACTTGAAGACTAAATTTCTCTTTGGTAGCCTCTTCCTCTAGCATTAAATTTTTCAGATCAAAATTTTCAATTCGCTGCTCTAGAGGACAATTTGGGGCAGCAAAGTCTTGTTGATAGCTCTCCTCCATCATGGATTCATCAATCAAATCAGGACCTTCAAATGAAAGCAGCAAATCTTCAATAATGCTTTCTTCATCAAGTGGATTCAAATCTGATTCGATCTCTTCCAGTTGCTTCTCTTCAATAGGACTTGGAGCTGGTTGTTCTACCCCCCCTCTTGACTGATTTTGTAGCTTGGATTAGATCAGCATCCTCTTCAGAAAAAGTGCCATCATGGACACTACATTCCGAGCATACAAACTGTTGATCTTCTTGTTCAACTACTGCTACAAAATCAGCCTTAACCACCTCTTCAACTTTGACCTCCACCATTGGAAAAACCATCAAAGGGTTTTTTTTAATCCTAAATTTGAGAGCAAATATTACCAATATTTAAATCATTTCTTCTCTGTTTAGCTCTCCTTCCTGTTTCTATCCTTGACTAGTTTTTGAGATTTCTTCCTGACATGGAATTGGGAAGGCAAGAGGAGGAGTGGATGGGGTTTCAACTTGTTTTGCAATTTTTTTTGGTGGTGGGGGAGGTGGAATTTCTCGTTTCTTTGGAGGGAATGAATGTTTGGAAGAAAAAAGGGTAGAGGAATTGAGATGATATGGAAGACTAGGGGATGGAGAAGGGAAATCAACACTTGGGGCAACATAAAATGGGCTTGAATCTTGACACTGCTGAAATGATAAAGCTTGGGATGGAGTAAAAGGAGTCTAAAGAGTTGGTGATTGACGTACCCATTGACAAGGTTGTCTTGCATTTTTTTCGTATGCTTCTATCTCCTCTGTCCACCATGCAAGTTGAGGAAACTTTTCAACCATGAATTCAAGCTTCTCCTATTGGTTGTAATGTCTTGGAAAAGGGCCTTCCCATGGACAAGGTGCCCTGTAACCAATTTTGAATGCCTTCATTTATGTTGTAGCCCGAGAGTGAACCATGTTAGCCTCCATTCTTTGAATCTTCTCCAACTGATCAACATTCTCCATATAACTCTTACCATTGTATGCATTCCATTGATCCTGATATGTTTCATAGTTTGGTGGATGACCAAACTGATCTACATCCTGCTCAAATGGGTAAGCATAATGGTTCTGAATATGATCATAATGTTGATCTAGAGGAGTTGTGAAACTCATTAGAGGTTGATTGCACTACTGTAGGTGTGAATTCCACTGTGGGAATGAAGCCATGATTACAAAACTTCATAGAATGGAAGAGAATGAAAGGGATGGAAGAAAAATGGATGAAAATGGATGGGGAGAAGTTTGCAACTCAGAGAATGGGTTTTTGACAAGATGGAGTCGCCAGATGTGCTTGCATTTGCTTCCAAAAGCTGAAATTTTAATAGGAACACACCAGCCTACTAAAATGAAGTGGTAAGGTACTTCAAACCTGTCCTACCGAGCATGCCAAAACTATTGATGTGAAATTACAACACCCTTTGAATGGCCTGATTTTGAATGGGGCATCCAGTGTAATTTGCATAACATTGGACCATCTCTCAAGCTATGGGACTTGCGGGCTTGAGATGGTTCTCTGGAGAAATTTGGCTTCTTCTTCCTAAAATACCTGCCACAAGCTACTCTAATGTAGGAAAACTATCTAATCCTAATCTAACCTTCCAAGGGATCAGGGAGAGAGAGAAATCCAACATCCAACATCCAACATCCTGAAAAGGAAGTTACTGATCACAAATCCAACATCCTGAAATGGAGAGAGGTGAGTAATGGAGAGGATGGAAAAGATTCATCACAGATCAAAGATAAATTTCACATAGAACACCACTTCAACCCATTAAACACAGATCTTCCAAAACCTGTAATAGACATCAACGATATGCACAATATACCCTGCAATGATGAGAGGCAAGAAGAGAAAATAAAATAAGTAAAGGATTGACAAAATGCATCACGAAACAGATTTTATTGCTCCATGAGTTCACACAGTACATCATTAGTGGGCAAGAGGCAAGAAAACACCATTACAAAGCAAAGAGAGGAGGCTTAAACTCCACATTTGACCCTAGAGAAGAAAGAGGGAGGGGGAAAGGAGAGAATAAATGACCAACCACTTAGAAAAATGCCCCTCCTTACAATATATAAGAAGAATGAGAGAGAAGGGGGAGAAGATAATTTTGAAACCATCCCTCAACCACCCAAGAAGATGCATTGAATTCACCTGCAACAATGATGGGTTCCACTGCAAAACCCATGCCTCCATGTGTTGTTCCTTGTTGGGAAAGAAAGGAAGCCCATAACTTCATTATGGTGGTAGGTGAGAAGATAAAAAATGGCAAACTATATTTATTATTTTTTACTAACTTAGTCTCACTAATTTAAAGATATCTAGTCGTAGTTGAGTAGCAGACGTCGAGATATTTCCAAAAAGTCCTCTCTTGCTCAAATATGAGCTTCCAATTCAAAATTTATGATCATCTGAAGGTCAGGGTCGGGCGTTCCATCGTGGGAATTGACCTTCCACTAATATTTCCAAACTACTTTGGGTTTTGAGTCTATCCATGCAAGTTTCCACTTGGAAGCCCCACACATTTTTAAGATTTTACCACCTCCTTTCACTCTTGAAGTTGTGACAGTCAAACACATGGCATTGTCTGCGAGCCTTTTCTGCTCTCTCTTGGGTTTTGGCAAGTCCCTCTATTTAGGAGAAACTATGTTGGACCCTCTAACTATGTGGAGAGTCTGCACTCTTTTGGGGACCCACCTTTGGATTTTACATTTGAATTTGCAGTGATGGGGCACGTAGAGGCTTCAGCTGGCTCTTTCCATGCTTAGACTTTTCAATGGCCGGTGAAAATTTCTTAGGCCCTAACCACATGGAGATCCTGTGATTGTTTGGGGACCTTTCTTGTAAGCATTTTACCAAAAGTGCACTGAAGAGACACGTGGAGGCTTCCATTGGCTCTTCCCATGCTTAGACTTTTCAACAGCCGGTTCTGCAACTTTATCGGGCTCTGACCATGTGGAGAGCCTGCTGCTCATTTGGGGACCTTTCTTTTAAGCATCATACCAAAAGTGTTCCAAAGAGACATGTGGAGGCTTCCGCTGACTCTTCCCATTCTTATAATTTTCAACAGTTGGTTCTTCATTTTCTGCCTATGACCACATGGAGGGCCTACGGTCGTTTGGGGACTTCCTTTGGATTTTACCTTTGGAGTTGTGCTAATGAGACACATGGAGGCTTCTTGTTGCTCTTCGAATTTTCAATTGCTGATTCTACCTTTCTCAGGCTCTGAGACGTGGAGAGCCTGCGCTCATTTGGGAACCCGCCTTTGGATTTTACATTTGAAGTTGCACCAGTTGGACACTTGGCATCATCTGTGAGCCTGTTATGTGCTGAGATCCATGTGGGGGGTCAAGCGCATCCCTAGGGTCTCTGATTTTATTGTACCTTTTGAAAGTGTGCTGAGCTGACATGTGGCACCTTCCATGGCTCTGTTGCTTTACTTCGAGTCGAATCACTCTGGGCTCGATTTTGACTTACCGAGTCATCTTCTGACCTTGCTTCTCCATTGTCGAGCCCGCTTGCCACTTGATTTTTTGGGATCCCCAAAAAATGTGAAGCTCGTACGACTTCAACCAACGTTCTCCATTTCTTCACTTTGCAAGGTTTTGTTCGATCAATTTAAAATTTCCGGAGGGGCATTCATTGGCTAACAGTTGCCATTGTCATGGAAGAGCAATACTTGTCAGCTGATTTATTTTGATTGCATGATGAGCTCGTAATTCTGTCCAAAACCAAGCAATTAAACAGTATCTCCTTTCCAAGATGGATGCCCCGAATAAAGTTAACTTGTAACCCAAGGGGATCAATCTGTAGAACAGCTAAACATGTTTTGAGCTTGACCTTTTTTGCACGAGCGTGCAAAATAATGTCAACAAGTACATTATGATTTGATATTGACATATGATACTCAAGTCTTTGCTTGTGGACAAGCATGTGCGAATACTGATTTGATGCACATGAGTTCGTGCATAAGTATGCATGTCCTTATATATCCCAGTTTACTGGGGTTCGTATAAAAATTTGCCTTGAAACTTAATCATCAAGTAGAAATCTTTGTTGAGAACAAAGACACCATCGAAATAATTGCTGGTACGTAAATACAAAACACTATCGTTTTTGTTTTGTTTTGAATTAGATTGGCCTACGATTTGGGTCAGATGGTAATGACTTTGCTACTAATAGAAAGTACACATCAATTGAAAACATATGGTAGAAAGACAAGAAAAACCTGAACTTGGTGGTGGTTTACTGTTAGGATTGCAGTTGTAGGGCATGCATGGCAATGAATATTTATACAGGCTAAATTTTAGTATGCTGAACCAGAAGAAAAATTTATTTCCTGCATTAAACTAAAAGTACCGTGGGACCAAATTTCTTTTAGGACTTTTTTCAACAACATTTCCTACCGTCGAAGATACTGCCACACCTCGTCGTACGTGGGTGTATGAATCACAATACTGTACTGCCTCTAGTTGGAGGTTGGGCCTTTGTTCTACAATGGTATGGCTGGTAAAAGTTGGAACCGTTGAGAATATTAAATCCCATGTGATGTGAGAGGAAATGCTAGGGAGAGAAGTCGAATTAGGGATAAGAAATATGAAAGGCTTCCAATAAAGTATTGTCTCTCACATGATTCGGCTAGGCATTCTGTTTGACCTTTCCTGATTTTGGAATCGTTTGAGCTTTGTTAAAGCCCTCTATTTTAGCTGGGTTTAAAAAAGAAATAAAGTAGCGGGGAAAAGAGGACACAAAACGGATCCAGGGTAGATTGTCCCTCAGAGTGTTCTAGGTTGGACAATCATGGAAGTAATTTGTGCTCTGTCTCGATGTACTCGGAGGTGAAGGTGTTATTAATCGCATGGAAGACTGATCTTTTATCGGCCGCATGACGACGACTACCATGACAGATCTGTTCTGATCACGGTTTCAATGGTGGGTCTTCACGAGGTCATGATATTTTCTTATTACTGTCTTGGTGAATTCTATGCTAATATAAATCCAGAAGAACAGTCAGTCGAGTACCTTCCTAGCCAGTTAAAACTAATATATTACATTTAAAACCATAGATATATTGCTTGGATTTGTATTTGACTGCTGCTCCGAATTTTAGTTGTTGATATTTCGATCCTTCAATCTATGTTCAATAGTACCACTGTGCTTTTGATCTGAGGAATATAATGAATCGTAGAAAATTGTATATCAACTTGCTGGCATTGTAGGATTCAGAATACGTTTTCTACTGGCACATCTGCATTTTGAAATCTTTCAATGTTCAAAGTTAATAATGTAATGCCATATAAATACATGGCAATTATAATCTACTCCCCTTTATTCACTTTTACATTTGGAGAAAAGAGATGGATAAAATCTATATGATCTAATGGTCTTGTTTATGAGGAGCAGATGCACTGAAACTGATCCAAGCATTGTGCACATTAGAGATCCCTCAAATGTATTGAATTCAACTTAACATAATTTTTAAGCTGCAGCAGAGAAATGAGTGCGCTATAGGGGAGTCAGGCAAAGACCACTGGGGTAAATGGGGTGCAGAGATTCGAGACTGTAGTCTAAGGCGGCTCGGGTCTGGCTGGGAATTATTCCACAGTGCAGAAGACGCAGCCCTTGACATATGATAATGCTGCCTTAAAATTTAGAGGAACAAGGGCCAAATTGAACTTTCCCGAAAGCTAGCGTCTCTCACCTGTCACCGTGCATAATATAAATAATGACGTTGTGAACAAAAATAATGTGAGGTTAGTCTTCATTACTACCGGTAGACAACTTCCGACCGCAATTACAACAGCAATGGATTTCCCGTTCCCACCTGCTTCTGAATATGTCGGATGCCATTTATCAACCTCCTACTGCAATACGACACGGCGCCGCATTCTCTAACTTGCAGTCAAGTGTGTTACATATTGTCAAGATCTTCCGTCAGCTCGATCAGAATGCCCATATCCATGCATAATTCCATATAATGGAATTGATATGCCGGTGGCTAATCACTTTCATCAGCACACACCAGATCAGTCAGTTGCCCCCTCGTTCCAAACCCGGCGAATTTTCGATGATGGAGAATTTGTTACAATGGCAGTTATGAGTTCATCAATGTATGTAGATCACAGCACATTAATCAACAATAATTCTGCACATCAGCAGCAGCAGTATATGCTTTTTCGCGAACATTTAGGTCAGTATCGGCTAACACAATTGCATCCCAAGAGGCGCAATTTTTTTCAGAAGTAATTGATCTCAAACATTCTAACATGGCTCCCACTACATCTAATGCTTTACCAGCTCTTCCTCCACACAATTGGAGTTTCCAAGATCGATGAATCGATGAATTGAGGTAGAAGAGAAACACCACTTGTTAATTTTTAATTAACATATATCAGTATAGAATAAGGCTTTTGCAACTGATTGGAATACTCATTTTCTTTTGCATGCGAGTAATTGTAATCTTCCAGAAGCATTCTGAAAGGCATAAATATGTATTGGAAGAGATTCAGCTCGGTAGAAGTACTTGATTATTTATCCCTTGTCTTTGTTTTTTACAGCTTAGATGTTTTACCGTTCCACAGGTAAAGGAAACTCGTTTATTCATTTTAATTTATGATTCGCATCACAAAAAGTTGAAATATTTGGAATTGCTGAATGGTTTGAGCTGTTTTAAAAACTCCTGTTTCTAGGAAATTTTAAAATGGTTCGCGAGCAATAGATATCTTAGAAGTGTGGATGGTTAGATGTTCAACAACGTCATTCATATCAGAACTACCATGAGAAACATAGGGTTCTATGCATATCATATGCTATTCGGAATCTAATTTTAAAAATTGCAATCCTCGAAAAATTACAGTAACTTAAATATGTAGTATGTATTGTTTGATTCTCGAATCCAATAACAGCGGGGCTATCTTACAGATGCCAAAGAAGAAATACTTATAGAAGCCTCAAATTTGTAGCCGTCCCCTTGCATAGAAGGCTGTTAGCAGCTGAAAGATGCTAAATATGTCAGCGATGTAAGCATGGTATGTAAATGCCCGCACGCATTGATATTCGTATAAATGTGTGTTCTTTAAACCACTTAGTGTGTTCTACGAAGCGTAAGTGATAAGGTGTTTTGAATTTTTAAATCCCAATGACCAAAAGGCTTAGAGCTTGAAAAGGACCAGGTATCTCACATGTAGGTCGTAGTTTTCTATTTTCATAATGTTCTATAGTTCGTGTCCTTTTCTAAGTAAGATGCGCGAAATATGAACCATAGAATAATGACCTTGGGGGAAGTGGCGAAAAAGTTTGAATGGAAAGGTGGAATCTTTGGTAAATAGTTCCTTGAATACTCACATTAAACATGTGAAATGGGCTTCATCATGGGTTAGTGATGGTGTCTTCAGTAAATTGTTCTCTTAACAACCACATTAGACTAGTGATAAATGAATTGCACCGTTCAATAATGCATTTGTTAACAACTAGAGCTTCAAACTATTGACATAACATAAGTACTATAATGTGTGTGCATGCAAAGTTCTATCTATATGGGATGTGTATGTTGTACTATTTGTGTGTATTAGGAAGAGGGCAACGTCAATATATGTAAGGACCATATAACATGAGGCAAGAGAATATATTATATGATTATATGCATCAGAGAAGCAATCTTGAGTATTGGAATAAGTATAATTATTAATAGTTTTGTCATGGAACTATAGGTCATATGTATTGATAATAACTATTAGTTCTTAGTGTAAATGAGAGAGAATTGATTGGTGTCCTATGAGTGTCGAATCTACATGTGCATTGTTGAATGCTAATATATCACACACAACGATAAATATTATTGAGTGTTGGTATCTAAATTGATTCCCCCTTGGAAGCCGAGCAACATCACAGATTTAGTAAGACACTGAGAGACAGACATATCATGATTATAAGTCGTTTTGTAGCTGGGAAGGAGATTTTTTTGTCTCTTTTGTCACTCTGGCATTGCAGAAATGGATAACACCATACTAAAAGGATTTTGATCTATCCTCACTACTTTAGGTCGTACCTTTCGACCAGGGTGAGAGGACCCGTTTTGTAACCTTTGCTGGTGAAGGACAAGAAGGGATCCTTATTTGGGCAATTTTAAGGGAAACCTTGAGAAAATATGATCAATACACCACAATTTAACTCTCACGAGTTGTCACTTTAAAGAATGGCGATATTTTCTGGAGCATGGTTTAGGTTACTAGAGACACTTAAAACCTGCTTGCTTATGTATATACTTTGCGGTAGGAATTTGTTCATTTGTGGATACACAACACAAACAGGGGTACTTCAAGTAGGATTCATGGTTATTTGAAAATTTTTGGTGGGGATTTAAGCAAGATGAAATTTATTATCACCAGATCTTTGAGAACCTTTAACAAAAATTGGAAGACTAACAGAACATAATGCTTTACAATAGCCAAAATATTCCTTCAACCAAAAGATGTGCATCAATGAGAGCCCCAGAGATTTTCACGATTTCACATAATCTTTGAGAATTCAAAATAAAGGCTCGAGCTAAAGAATGAATTAAACATTAGAAGATCCATTTTTCCTCACGCCTATGATACACTCAAAGGCTTATAGACAATCTTGATCAACATAGGATGACAGTAAAGTGATTTTAAATTGTTTAACTCATTACAAGATGAAGGCTCTTCTCATAATGAAATTGAAAATGCCACTAATACTATCAGAGGAATGAGATCCTGTGTGATTCAAAGGGATTTTAACACAATATTGCAACAAAAACATAAAAAAACTATTTGAAAACATTATGAAATAAATGCATAAACACAATTATTCCCGATGATCAACACAGATTAATTCAAGGTTCTATTAGATTTATCAGCAAGGGGAAAGTTTTTTCAACATAGTCTCAGATCTTGTCAATGGTTGTACACTTGCAACCATCTTGACGCGATTAAATCTACAAACATATGGAGATTAATAGGTTTCTCAGATGGTCTCTTAGGAAGATGGGCTTTCTCAAATTTTCTCATAAGAATTAAACCCTCTCGACACCATTTGCAAGAGTATTTTCATTGCATTTATACAATTTCACTCGCTCACTCATCCCAAAGTTTCCCCCAAATAATCCAACGATATTCGAGGGATTGTTTTCTTGTTACCAATATTGTCTCAGAAATGTTTATTCCCTTAAAAAAAAAAAACCTTTTGAACTGCCAGGTGGACAAATCATGAACTGATCACATTTCGCAGACCCTCGACTAATGACTGGGATGCCATGTCAACAACTTTTTGTCAGTCCTTCTAATCATTCTTTTATTTTGTCATTCAAGAAATCCCCTTTTTAATAATTCTTAGGTGGTTTCATATGGCTTGATCTGAACATGCAATCTTTTTAACGTTTGAAAATACACCTTGAATAATATATACCTACATTTGTACCTCTTAGAAATGAGTTTTCTCACATGGATTATACCACATATCTTCGTTGTGAGTCTAAGTTAGCCATGTGTAAAGAGGATCTAGTGGAAGCCTCCACATGTTTCGTTGGTGCATAACTGACAAAGGTGAAGTCTAGAGGCAAGTTCCTCAAATGAGCACAGGCCCTCCACTTGCCTATAAACCTGAGAGAGTTTCACCGAGTCACTGAAATATTCTAGAGCATGGGAAAGTCTAGTGGAAGCTTCCACGTGTCTGTTCGGTGTAACTTCAAAGAAGAAGTCTAGAGGTGGGACCTCAAACGAGCACAGGCTCTCCACATGCTCATGGGCCCAAGAAATTTTCCTCAGCCGTTGAGAAGTCTCAGTATAAAGAGGAGTCTAGCAGAAGCCTCCACGTGTCTCTTCAGACGCATTTATCGATATACTGCACAAAAGCAGAGACCCTAAACAAGCACGGGCTCTCCATGTGTCTCGGGCCATAGAAATATTGTGCCGAGTCATTTAAAAAATTTAAGATCCAGATGGAAGGTACCATGTGCCTACAGTCTGAGACGGTTGCATCGGATGATTGAAAAGTTCTAAGTATGGGAAGATCTAGCGGAAACCTCCACATGTCTCTTCGGTGCTCTTTCAAAAGTAAAATTTAGGGGTAGCGTCCCCAAACAGGCGTGGGCCCTCCACGTGTCCTGAGATTAAGAAATTTTCCTCGGTCATTGATAAGTTCCTCAGTATAGAGAGGAGCCAGCGGAATCCTCCACTTGTCTCCTTGGCATACGCACTTTTGATATGGTAAGACCCAGAGGCGGAGACCTCAAACAAGCGCAGGTCTCTCCACATGGAAAATATTTGAGTTGAATTGGGCCTGGGGGTGTTTTTCACATTTTGTATCACTTAAATAAATTGTGCATTTTTTTACAATTTTGGCCCGCCCATCTACTTTTGATATAGGCTTTACACATGGCTTTCCTTGCCAGTCGACGAGACTACGGCTTACTTTATGACTTTTATTTCTTTTTCAAGATAGAGTCTGAGAATCTTAAAATGCCCCGGCGACCTACCTCCCCGCTTTTAACTTTCTATGTGTGCATTAACAGGGCCGTGCCTCACTTTTATAATTTATTCATTTTTCATAATAAGGCTAAAAGTTCCAAACACCTCTAGTAACCCACCTTCCCTCAATCACTTTATTTATGACACGAGTACACTTTTTGGGGCCAAAGTAAGAAATTACTCTGTCGCTTCATATTGTTGAGTAGCCAAATAGAATTCATATGAGCCGTGGGACCAATTTGGCATTTTTACAAATGTGATAAAAAGTGAAAAGTTTACCAAATAGACCTGTCATCCCATGTCCAATCAAAGAAGACCACATATCCGTGAGCGTTGGGATAAAATTAGACAGGGAAAACATGATCGTGGAAAAAATAAAAGGAAGGGGAAACCCCATTATTCACGCCCAAATAAAAAACTAGGTCCGCATCGAAAGAGAAACTATAAAAAACACAGAGCTCAATGTGTTTCATGACCATATAAAGTGATTTGATGACAACAACCTGATAAAAATAAAACTTCAATCATCCACATAGGGAGATAAAAAAATATTTCAGACCACGCAGACTGGATTTTTTTTTAACGAACACAGGGAGAGATTGAAACGAGCACCAACAATAAGAAAACTAAGTTATAACCTTGAGTTAGTAAACCCTTCTAGACTGTGGAAATAACATAATACTAGGTATCACCAAGTGGTTTTATAATCCATACAATGGTTATATCGAATAGAAAATATTATGATGTTGTTAACTTATAGGCGAAGCAAAGAGTCTTAAAATGGAATAAAAGGAAACTATCTTCTTGTGTTCAAAAGGATGTACCTTATTACTCTTAATCTATACTAATAAATTATTCTTAGTGTTGATGGGATGTAAAATGATATTTAAATGTAAACCAATGTTTAGTAATTTATGAGGTTGCAAGGTTATGTTAAACGGGGATAAATGATCAAGAAACCATCAAATCCAACTCATTTGTTATAAAACCTAATTTATAACTTTCTTTTATGAATTTAATCAAGAGATGACTAGTTGATGCACTTGCCAAATCCTTTTTGTTTTATAAGTCTCAACAAACTTATGGTTAATATCTAGCGACATCATGAGGATGAATGCATATTGACCTTCATGTCACTAACCCTTGTGAAGGTGCATTGTAATCCTTCCTTGATTAATTTCACCGTTATGATCCCTGCTCAAAGGAAAATATTAATTCTGAACCTAAATGGCATTTTGCCTTAATTGATCTTACGCTCGCCTCCTTGTGCAAGGGAGGTATGAGATAAGATCATATAGCTTGTGTGTAATCATTATCCTCTTAGTAAATGAACAAATCAAATAAATAAATTATGTAACTTCAGTGAATATTTTAAATGGGGACTTACCATAAGAATACATTGACAGATTATAAGAATCCTAGCAAGAGGAAACAAGATTCCTAGATTCGTATAACATGAATCTTATGGATCGTAAAGTCATGTTTTGAAAGACGTTTTTTGTAAATACATAATCTTAAAATACTTTCACCATGGGATGCCCCTAACCGTAAGTTTTTTCTATGGTTGGACTAGTATGTGATGTCGTGTCGAAAAGAGAAAATTGATTTGTTCATGTTGGGTGTTGTATGTTCCCTTGTTTCCTATGTGGTCAACTTTGTGTCAAGCTTATTGAGAGTTGGTCACAACCCCTTCTGGTCACCTGTGTTGACATGTAAACTCTAAGTAAGTAAAAAAAATGTTATCTAAGTTTTTCAGGGTTATATATGTATGTGTGTTTTAGCAGGTGTTACAGTTGCTCTTGCTTATGAAATGGAATGGTTATTTTGTTTCCTAAAAAAAATTATATTGAAGGGCCTAAACTATAAATGTAATACTAAACTAGTTGATGGAAATAGTTGTTAAATGAAAGCATTTCTTCTGTCTTCCAGTAACATTAGTAGATTGAGTTGTGTAATAATTCATTTTTTGATTCCAAGTTTTTCCTTAGATGAAATAAACACAAAACAAATAAGGGGATCCATATAATTTTATAAGAGGATAAGATCATCTATACCTTCCTACTTCAAATTATAACTATGGTTGAGCTGTTTACATAATAACTTTTTTACAAATTCCCTCTTATAAATACTCAACTAAATGTTGTTCTCCTTTAAAAAAATAACAATTTAAATAAATTTGGTTATTCAAATACTATTATGACATTAATATTATTAAAATTGAATTATAATATTGAAATTTAAATTTTATATATATATATATATATATATATATATATATATATATATATATATATATATATATATATATATATATAGGAATAATAATGATTATTATTGTTATAATTATTATTAATATTAATAATAAATATTATTATTGTAAAATGTGATAAAAGAAATTATACTAAAATTTCAAAAAAAAAAAGTTTAAATTTAGGTTGGCCAAAAAATTTGATATGGCCAATCAGCCTTTTGTTAAACATTGGGTAGTGGGTTAGCGGAGGGGGCACCACCCCACCCCAACCCATATTAATATGGTTTGGGATGGGGCAGTGCCCCCTCCCCCAACCCACCATAACGTACAATTGTTTTTAACCTTAAGAAAATGTGGCCACTCCCTTAAGCGCAATCTACGTAAAGTTGAAACCCGGGCCATGTATTTTAAGTCAATTTTTTAAAAAGATTATACACACACACACACACACACACACACACACACACACACACACACACACACACACACACACACACACACACACATACACATATTTCATATATACATATGTACACACAAGTGTGTATATGTGAATATATATAAAAAATATTTGTATGTATAAAAATAAATTTGTTTATGTATATCTACTTGTTTTAGGAAGGGAAAGAAATGAATAAAAAATATATAGATCTATTGGAGAAACGGAAAATACCCAAATGGGTATTCTATTAAATCTCACTTACAATAAATGAGTAATGAAATTTACAAACCCTTGAAAAGGGTAGAATAGAAAAAAGGGGGGGGGGGGGCGGGGGGAGGGGGGCGGGCTAAAATAATATGGATTGGGATGTGTATATCCATCCCCAAGCTTCTTCCTTCTCATCCATGACTTCCTCCTCTTCCATCTCCCCTTAACCTGTAAAACCAAAATGAGAGAAATGAGCAAAATAAAAGAATAAAAGCCTTCCTTAAGGATTTTTAGGGTTTTTTTGAATTCCTTCATCCAATAGCCTAGATTGGATTCATTCAATGACCCAAAATGTCTTATAAAAAAGTTAGGTGGGGTTAGGTGAGGTGATCATTTGATCACATAGGTCTCCTTTTGAATGAGGCCACTTGTGTGGTTTGAAAGCTAATTAAGTTTTTCTTTTGAGTTTGTTTTAATTCAAATAAACTCTTTCCTTCTTAGTTTATATGATCTCTTTATTAGAAAATTAAATAATTAGCTTGGTGTAAATGAAACGGTTATTTTGACTTGGACTGTAATTATTTAATTATTGCATGACCTTAGGAACCACTGTATTAAATTAATTTAGGATTATTTGAATGAAGTATGTTAAACCTAATCATAGATTTAATCAATTTTTTAATTTAAATATTATTATTTAATTAATTTTGTGATGAGATTTTATTAACCTAGGGATTAGCTTAACGCTGCATTCGTCCTTTAACAAAAAAAATATTCCATAATTTTTCTAGTATAACGTATGTTTGGTTTTTGGTTTTGTGTACGAAATTTTGTGGGCGTTACATAGTGCTGGACATGGAGAAAAATATGTAATCTGATTGTGTTCTCATTCCACTTTATACAAATTGATTTATTGGATCTGTATCTTTATTGTAGCAGGTTTAATTGTCTCTATTAGGAAATGCCTATTTTTCATTGGTTTGTTTGTTATATGTAGTGAAAGAAGAAGATTAAGGATTAAGCATTGCTTAATTTAGGTGTTTTGTCTCTTATTTATTTTTCTTTCTCTGCTTCTAAAATCCTATGTTATGTGCACTATAACAGTTCTAACATCATCCATATTTTTCCATGCGCTTCATCTTTTATATCGAGGAGGTGTTGTATGGATTTTAGGCATTGAATTTGCCTCTCCAGTTATCCCATTTATATCTCTGTAAGTTTTTTCTTACTCATCCTTTCCTAAGCTAAAGGGAGCTGTGAGGGGACTTGAGGACCTTCCAGCAAACTCCAAATAAAAGGCCTTAAAAATGCAAATAGATGCTTTTGATGGCTACAAAACAGAATTCCTCACACCTACGTCAAAAATGAAACTAGTTTTTGTGGATTGGAGAGGGGGATTAGATATCTAACAAATAATAACAGATTAATATTTATTTCAAATGTTGTAGTTGGGATTATGTCTGTATATGCAGGAAATGTGAAATGCTTAGTTAGGGAACTCAAGCTGTTTGAGGAAATGAAAAAATAGAAAGGTGACCTTTATAGACAGAAATGATTTCACGGAATGCCAAGGAGGCTATATATACAAAAATAGATTTGTAGAAAGGATAATGAGAAATAGTGAGTGAATGAAAGTCACCAACGTAAAGACAATATGAAAAACCCCATGTTGTTTTCCTCTTGCCAACGTTGAATACGGGTATGGTTTTCCGCTTTTCACTTGCACTAAATTTCACTTCATCATTTCTAGATTTTTAAAATTAAATGATGAATGATATGGAATGTAATCCTAAAAATTGACAAAATATCACCTTGACACGAAGTATTAAAACAAAAAAATCTCAAAAGGCATAAGCATGGAGTGTCGGGCCCAAACATTTCACCAAACGGAAACTCTTTGCATGACCCTTGATGAAATAGAACACCTTAGGGAACCTTAACTGAGTTGGTAGAAATTATTTCATGCTCTTACATGTCATATTCTAAATGCTATTATCTTATCAGTCATTTATGGTGACATGGACATTTCAATAAAATGTGACCGATTTCAGGTTACAATTGTTACTTAGCTTGAGCGAAACTAAAACCAACTACCTCCTACCTCTAAACTGCCAGCTAAAGGATCATAACCCACTTTCATTCTATTGAAAAATGCCTTTGGAATCTAGTTTTGCATAACCCACTTTGCGATCATATACATGTCCCTCTTGGGGTAGCATCTTTCATCGAAAGCCCACCATTGTGGCCATCATTTATCTTCATCCCACATAGATGCTTATTTTTTATTCCTTATATATGAAGGATGCCACATCCACTTTTCCCCCACATCTTGTTGCAACCTATGTCTAGACCATCCTCACATTTGTTTACGCATACTTTTGATCTCTTCCTTCAACCTCTTGGTCCCATGGATTGCACATACATTCTAAGTAGATTACCATTCGACTCCAACCATATTGCTGTTATTTTCAATGACTCGCTAGTCTATAGGACATTGCATTCATCTCTATTAAGACCATAATTTTTTCCCTACCAAAGTAATTCCAAAATCATCGACATATTTTTTTTTAATCCTGCTCCACTTGGGGCATCTTCCTTGATCTTCTCTCTTTTCCTCATCATTTCCACTAAGTATCCCTTCATACATCTTTATTATAGATCGATTCCATTGTTTAAATTTATATATTGAAGAGTATTTAACATATAAGAAGATCTTCTTATTCCCAAATCTATGTATTCATTATTATAATTTATGTCATTGTTTAAACCTCATTATGAATATGAAACATGTGCTCATACCTCAAGGTTGTATGTCACCCATTTTAATAAAATGTTTTGGTTCCTAATGATTCCCTTCTTAAATTTAATTTGTTATAAGGTCATCTTAATAATTTTAGTTTCTTGGTCACCATTGAATGTGCATATGTTTTTTGTAACAACCATTCCATAGTTTCATCCTAATTACCCTTGTTCTAATTATATTTATGTTATTACATATATTTCATATTAACATCGTTTGTAGAACAAGTACGATTTGTATAACATTGCTTTCCACTTAGAGATTAAAGACTACAAGGAGTGTGATATCACACACATGATTCACACCATTGAACTTTTTTACCTACTGAAAACACAAAACAAGAGCCCATCCGAAACACAAAATTGACCTCAAAAGACTCTGATTAAATGTTTTTAAGGGTAAAAACATCATATGTGGATAAAATCAAATATGAGGATAAGAAATAAGGAAATGCACCATAGTGTTTGCAGTTTCCATGGTTTACATATTTATAACGAATTTTTTCTTATATATCCTTCCTTCAATAAACCACAAGTTACACACACATGTTATATGTCATTTTCTATGGATTAAAACCATTACTCCTAGAAATTATGCATTATTAATCTATACTATCTAGTTATCCAATTTATAAGTCTTAATTACCATTTGAATACATGGTTTCCACACTTATGATCCTCATAAGGCTCATATTTGAAATGAGAAAGGATGTTAACAAAAGTAATGCTCCCGCAAAAATCAAATCTTTTTTTCCTTATCAATAGAAAACGAATAATATTAAGTTAAAGGAGTGGTTATTGTTACTCTATGCATTCCCAAGATGATATTATCATAAATCATTTCTATGATTGATTTGCAAATACCTTATTAGCCCATGAATGACCTCTTAAAAGGTTCTAGACATATCTTAACCCTTTCTAAATTCCAAAGGTAAACATTCTACATTGGGGTCTACTACGGGGGTACTTAAGACATTCCCATTATTTCATATATAGCCAAAACACCAAGGATCCCTTTGACAATATTACCAACTGTAACGCCGCTCAAAGACGACGATGCTATGCTAGACGATGCCGCGCGACAAACAAACATCCCGAAAATGTGACAATTTTTTTTTTTTGGATCGAGATTAAGGGATCCAGTTTAAGAAGTGTAACATATTTAAAATTGGGTTGCTTGGTTAATGGGTCAAGGGCAGGATGCAAAAAAAACAGTCCAGTTAGGTCGAAAAGCGCCTTCCTAACGTTCTTCTCGAGACTAGCATCGTCGATAGAGCTCGATGCCATGAGCCGGTGCTTATCCGAGGAGTCATTTAATCCTAACGCTAAATAATGTTAAGAGCATGTGTCGGCAAAGGAATATTCTCGATACCACGAGTGAAATTTCATGAATGAACATTCAGGAGGGGTGATTAGGCACTCACCATCATCTATTAATTTTAATTTTTTTTAAAATTTAGTATCAAGGATTAAATTTGAAGTTTCAAAACCAAAAAAAAATTATATAATTATCAAAATTACGTTAAGTAAAATCTATATACTTAAACATAAAATTGAATTTTGAGTAAAGGGTCGAGTATCAAGGTGGGAAAGCAATTAAACTTTAAGTTTGAAAATGTAGTCGAGGTGGGTGGCTTTAATGGCCACCTGCCATAGCCAAATAACTCCTCCCTTGCGTGCCGAGACAGCCGGGCCGCACTAGTCATTCCCTTACTGCAAAAAGAAAGGATTTTTCCAAATCTTATGCCTCCCCCTCTTAAATTACCTGCCCACCTTTTTACCTAGCCGCGCTTTTTAAAAAAAGAAGTTATGGATGATACGACAGCTGGAGGGAGGCGCAGCTACAGGTGCGAATGGAGGAAAATATCACAGAGGTAAGTCTGTCTCATATCAGAATATTTGTGAAACCAGCTACTTGTAAACGGTGTAAAAAGGAGACTGCATAACTCCGTCACCATCGAAATCCGTGTCTTTTATCATTTAATAGAGATTTTCTTTCGGCATATCATGCCCCAGGCTCCGTAACAAGCTACTAAGCTCAACGATGGATAATTTCCCGTCACTGTTGGCATTGAGTTTATTGAAGACGAGTAGCATCTCTTGCTTACTCTGTCGCGAAGAGGATTCATTTCAAAAATAGGTAGATTTTGCCTCGCCGTGTGAAATTTGACAGACATTGGTCTCTTGTTGAAAGCTTGCGTAAAATCTGAAGAAACTGCAATCTCCTGCGTGACCAAAACTGCTAACATACTCCCTTTTTTTTTATTTCATCTATAATATGATAAATACAGTACTTGACTGATGGATGGTTTTTGCAGAGTTAACATACGGGTAACCCATAGGTGAAGAAGCTTACATTCAGGAAACCAAGATCAGATATCTAGGCGTGCCACCAAATTCAGAAAGGGATGCGACCCTGATGAGGACGGTAGGGATTGCCATTCGTTTGCAGGTGTTTCGAACCAGCAGGCTACCAACTATATTGTTATCTGATCCATATCAAAGGCAGCTACAAAATTCGGGGTTCCCTTCAAGATATTTTTATCAAAGTCGGTGTAAGGATAGCAAGAGGTGGCGTAACAAGGAGATGTCTTTCTCCCTTTTTTCTTTTTTTGCAAGTACTGCAACAATTTAAATATTCACTGTGACAGACAGTGCTTTGTATTTCAAGTTGTTTGTCAGGCGTATCTACTGAAACGTATCATCATTTTTTTTTTTATATATTAACAGTTATCCTCTTAGACACGATTTATGGGTGATTGACTGGTCTTGATTTTGAGACTAACTTTACATTTGTTTGGGCAGATGTGAGGCCTGCTATGCAGTTTGATATTTGTGAAGCTAAGACCACTCGCAGTGTCCTAATCTGTAAAAAAAAAGACGTTTAAAATACTTGCAAACATTGCAACAATTTAAGTATTCTTTGTGACAGTCAGCCTGTGTGTATCAAGTTGTCTATCAGACATATCTACTGAAACGTATCATCATTTGTTTTTATATTAGCAGTTATTCTTTCAGACATGATTTAAGGGTGATTGACTGGTCTTGTAATGAAAATAAATATATAATCATTAAGACTTGATGGAGACAATCGGTTAGTCTCCACAGCATGTACGCCCATATGTGTATCACATGAATAATTATCTGTATATATGTACACTTAATGTTGTTGTTCAACAAGCATCATAGAAGTTTTCTACCTTTCCTTATACAATTTCCACATGGTTATTACATAATAAGTATTTATGTTGTTGTTCAACCATATTATAGTTTATTATTGATAAATTCATTTGTTTTAGTATTACTTAGATAAGAATGATATTCAACCTACTAGTACTTTTGCTAGACATTAAGGGGTGTTGGGCATCGAACTTGATAAATTTAGAGTATTTGCATTTGCATTTATTTCTAGCCAACTTTAATTGACTTTGCATGGAATTTTAAGCAAGTTGATTCATTTCCTTCTACAATTGTCAATAATTTCACAATGGGCACATAGATGAAGAAGGTCATAATAGAGTTAGGGCTTAGAATATTTCATTGTCTTACTAAAAAAAAACATTTGAAAATTTAAGCCCTTCCATCAAGTATAAAATGAGAAATAATGCTCTATCTTTCCAAGTTTTCCAACAAAGTTTTAATACATTTTCTTTTGTAATTCCTTTCCAATATTCCACAAAGAATTCAGCCACCTTTCCAATGAATTTTAGAGTAAGAAATACTATCATCTTAATGCAACTTTTCCTTCCAAATCTTTTTACAACATATCCTACTTCATGTGGAAACAATTTTGCAATAATGGAAGCTAATGAAGCAAGGCAATATTACATTTCTTTCTCCACTCAAGGTGGGTAATTACATGATGTTTTTACATTGTCAACATTAAGGTTCTTGTGCTCCAAAGTGTTCTTCATCCATGCTCTATGTTCCAAGTATTTCAAATCACAACCAAGATAGGGGGAGAGGCAACACTCTCCTCCCAACCAAAACTCAATGGAGAAGAGAAGCAATCTCCTCCATTGACCCCCGAGCCCCAAACACAACACAATGAAGGGGTGGTCTCCAACTCAAGGCAACAATACATGCTTCCACAATACAAGTTCTTCACAACATTCAAGCTAAAATAGAAGAACAAGGAGACACACAATAACATCAAACATTATACAACAAGGCTTGGATCCAAGCCAACAAGAGAAGGAACTATGGGAATATTTTTCCTTATGCCTCCCAAATGAGATGAGATGCCCATCCAAAATCCTCCACAATAAAACACAAGCCCCTATGACTCTTATGCCTCCCTCAAGTACCCCTTTTTCCTCCCATACTCTTATGCCTCCCTCCTCTTATGGCTCCCTCAAAGACAAGGTAGAATGTAAACATTCCTACCCAAGATGGGCATCCCTCTCAAACTCCCTCCACAATATCCTAATCTACTCTTTTTCCTCCCTCATGAGTATTCCCATAGACCTCTCCTATACTACACAATAAGCATTCTATCCAATTTTCACAATATACCAAAGTAAACATGCATTTTTCACAATTTTAGCATAGAATCATCAATAATATGAAAACAAAACAAAGGAGAGGGTTTCCTACCTCTCCATTGGAGAAGCCTAACCAAGAAACTTGTCCAAGCTCCTTCCCAAATCAATCCAAGCATGCAAGTCCATGCACTCTTTCTTTCTCTTTCTCCCAAAAATAACAAAAGAGAACTCTTCAACAAAACAAAAGCAAAACTCCAACCCTCTCAACAAGAGAGGAAGTTTCAATAAATAGAACAAAGGAAAGGGTGAGGGTGATGTGGCTCCATGTAGGATGCCACATCACACATCCTCAAACCACCTCCCAAGGTCAACCCAAATCCCAAAACACCATAAATGGGTGGTTGGGTTGAATGACAACTCTCTTCCACAATCCAACCCTTTTCCCATGTGCCTTAAGGCACAATAAATGCAAAATGAAGAAAAGAGCACTCCAAAGTCACATTTCCCTTCCCAAAACAATAAATAACCCCCTTTTTGGATTCCCAACCCATAGATATGGTTGGTAAGAGGTTTTGGGAAGTGTGGGACAAGTTTAACTTGTCCCACAAGTCCCCCAAAATTGCCCTCAATCTCCAATTCGAGATTCAAAGAGTTTGGAGAGGTCAACACTCAATACCAAGCATTCAATACATGAGGGAACACAAGGCTCAAGGAGCCAACCATCAAAATTTATTACCCCCAGTTGACTTCCCTCCCAACTTAAAAATTAAAACAAGATATTAAATTAATCTAAACATAATTAGCAAAAGTAATAAAAGAAAAGACATCACCAATGAAATCACCTACTAAAGTAAATAAAAACAATTAAATAAACTCTTAACCCCATGGTCACATTAGAACATTTCCCCCTCATGAAAATTCTCTTAACACATACAAGAATAGAAGTAACACAACACAATTTACTAGTTGCCTTGACGACCAATTGTTGTAACCACCCGACATTCTGTTGTGTTTGGTCCCCAATCCCCCTCCTGGTTTTGATCAATTTCCTGCAAAATCTAACAATACCTTCTGGCCTCGTGACCATATTAGTGACGTCGAAATAATAAAACACATGCACGTATACATAACAATTTACACCATTGAACAACCTAATTAAACCAATGCTAGAATCAATTAATTCACCAATTGTTTAATTTTCTAACATTTCGATTATAACAATCCATCTCTTTGCACTAAGATCACAACATCAACAATCATCTAGAAATATCCCTAATTTATGTCTAATACATCCATACAGTAGTAACAGTTAGAACATCGAATACTGAGTTAGGAATCAAGCATATAAATTTACTGCAATTGTCACATAATGTCGCAAGTATAACATGTATGTACTGTCTATCCAATAAGTAAAATGAGTGTATCAATTTCCATCTAGAATGTTTTATTTTTATTACGATATCAAGGTCTAGGGATCCAATAAAGAGTGACCAGAGCCTAAACAATACAACAATAGTAATGACATAAAGTCAAGGTAATAATAATAATCAAAACACCATATAAATATTGGTGTCCACACCTCTTAATTTTCATGCTGACTAGAAAACAGCAGTCATGTTTACGATTGTAATCAATTTAGAACAGATGCTCATGGTCATTTAGTATCGAAGGGAAGTGGGCATTACACCAACAGAGCATACCACTCTCACACTCATTAATATGTTGGGAGATCCTTGCAAGTTATGTATTTATCATCATTGGAAAATGTAAAGTATTTCTCTTGATGAAAAGCTAGTTTTAATATAATTTTTCCCATCCCTTCACATCCTCTTTCATGTGTGCATGGAGGTTAAGTCTCTAGCTTCATTGAGAATGCCTTTACAGGAAATGAAAAATCTAAAACTCTATTTTCCATCTTCAGTATGGGTTTTTCTTTTTCATCTATTCCAATAGAGAAATGGGACATAATATTTCATGAGTGGGTAATGAGTAATGATAATGACAATAGAAAGGAGAATTAAAATGTCTACGTATACTTTTTCTTATTAAAATGATGTAACTCGAAAGATGTTGTTAAACAAATATATATATATAATTTAAATTAGTTATAATTTTTAACCAATAGTGACATAATAGTAATTGTTTTAAAGTTATTATTACAATTTACTTTACAAGATAGATTTAAAAAAAGAAGTTTAAAAACTTTTTAATGGTTGAAAAGATATTTCATTTTGTATTTTTCAACCTTTGACATTGTCATTATTATGTCAATCCATTCTCTTACCTAACTCATATGAATTTAGAAACAAACTAATAAACACACTTGGAAAGATTGATATCCTCGTATGAGTAAAAGTACATATCGTCCTCATATATGGCATAATTTTATTTGTGATTTCTGATCAGAAGAGCCTAACTATCAGGGAAGTTAGTACTCCTATAAGAAAAGAGCTTGTGACCTCCCACATACAATGCACATGCCCAACCACTACACCCGAATGTTACTGCGCAAAAATTTATTACACATTGACTATATTGACATCTTCAAAATCACATGATCTTTAGGAACCACAATTCAAATAATTTCTATCAACTACATGAAACATGTGTATCTTTTCCTATTCACAATAGATTTCACATTATATAATAAAATAATTAGTTTTATGATATGAAAACCATAAATGTGTGAAATAATATTGCCATCAATGTGATAAAAGAAATGATTTTAAGTATATTTTGGAATGATCTCAAATTTTATTACAATTTTGTTTAATAATATATATTTCAATATACCATCTAAGATGAAACAATAAGAACTCTAAATAAACAGGTCATGACATTTTTCTTTTGAAAATTAAAATTAAAATTAGTAAATATAACTCACTCACTTATTCATAGATAATATCAAACATATTATTCTTATGTTATAATAATATTGGCTCCATCAAAATTTTGGTTATGGCAATTTTTAACTCCTTTTGATCGGAGCATGTAAAGCCATCATTATATTTGTAGAGGAAACATATACCTCTTGTTCCTACATTGAAATATAAGTTCTTACAACATGTTGGTATATCAGAAGATTTAAGGAACTCCCAATTTAGCTCTTGTACGTAGCTATCAACAAGAGTATTTATGAAATTCAAAGCATCTTTACTTGTAGATCCAATGTTGTCTTTCATGTAACACTCTACACTTGAAAGCATCTCTCCACCTTCTCGTTCTTCCTTCAAGATTATTAAGTATTTGTCAGATCATGAATTTCTAACTCTACTAGTTATAAAAGATAAATAAATTCAACTTAATTTAAACTAAAACTTAAATTTTTTGTAACCACCTCGAAATCTTGCATGTCATCAATTAGTCGAGCAGCCATCGTCATAAGGGACTGAAACTTTGATACTGGAAAATCTAGTTTCCTCAAAATATCATCAGATAGAAGAGTGTCCATTAATACCATTGAATGCATGGTTATAAATCGTACACCAGAACTTATTATCCCATTCGCTAAATATTGGTCAAAACTTGGTATATAATTTGAAGCAATCCATTCAGCTTCTTGCAAGTATGATAAAATGTATCTCTCCCACTGAAAAAATAATCCACGAATAAGATTTAAAAATAGAAATTAAACAACATAAACAATAATTTGTTATTCAAGATCATAGAAAGTTACATAAAATATAAAGATGAGAAAATAACTTAATAATAATAAAATAGTCCAAAAAAGGAAATAATTATCTAAAATTATATTGTTGAGAATTTTCAATAAAATCTTATAGCATGGTGATGAGAGGAATTCTCACAGAATCTTGAATGTATTTATGTACAATGGGTCCATGATTCTTCTCCGCTTCACTTGAAATTTCTCTATGTATCTCATGTGTGAATTTGAAACTAGATTTCAAATAATCTGGA
This sequence comes from Taxus chinensis, assembly GCA_019776745.2. Lineage (NCBI taxonomy): Eukaryota > Viridiplantae > Streptophyta > Pinopsida > Cupressales > Taxaceae > Taxus > Taxus chinensis. The sequence continues at coordinate 727,166,519 of CM034151.1, read as the reverse complement.
AGTTTGTCTATGAAAAAAATGTCCCACCTACAATGTAAATAAACTAATTAAATTAAATAATCAATCAACAAGGGGAAGATAAAAAATAAATTAAATACCTTATCAATGCCTCGGTGAAGGGCTTAAGTTCATCCAATGTTCCATATGTGTCGTAGATATCATCCATTAGGGTAGCACAAATAGCTAGTTTAGTAAAACCAACTCTACTTGCACTGAATTCAGGTTCAAATAATGAACAAGTACACCAGAAATAGTATTCCACATGGCGTTGTCGACTAAAATCAAGGTGAATTACACTCGTATTTGTCCACCATCTATACCAGAAAAATAGAGTATTAACTATTTTCATATTCAAATTCCAAAACAATCTTCCTTTCAATGAACTAGTATTAATACTTACGTGGAGACAAGTTTGAGTTCAGTCTGGTGCTCTGACTGCAAAATGTTGAAGTCTAATGCAGCTAATTCCAACAGCTTTTGACTATATCCATCTGGTATCCTAAGAAATTGAAAAACATGCAGAGACCTTGGTGATTAGTGATTTTAATTTTAGTCCTTACTAGATGCGTGACACAAACATTAAGAATATTTTTCTCAGCCCTTATTTATAACATATAACAGAATACTAAAACGAAAAATTGAGAACCATTTATATTTTTGTACAGCTCTAAAATACTACTAATGATATGGGAATTGAGTTTACTTATAAACCCTCCCGAGATGACACCCAAGACTTTGATTGCCCTGTCTATATATTTCAATATAATTCCTGGCCTCCCATCTAGGCAAGTTGTATCTCCAAGAATATTTCAAAGTGTACTCAACCTGCACAATAGGTGTCTCCTTCAGATGAAGAACTACTATAATAATCTTAGTAGCTATGTGGTTATGTGTAAGCATTATCGATGGGAAACGAGAAGTACTGGCCTCCATAAATAGTTGGTTTTCCTCAAATTTTACTTCTTCCCAATCCTTCATAACCTCGTGCAAGTAAGTAGAGGTGAATGCTCTAGCTTCTTTTAGGATGCTTTCACCAGGAAAATCAAGCTCTGAAGCTCTATACAGATTCAACATACTTGGTAACTCTTTATGAGCTTGACCAGGCCCAAAACAACAAAAGAATTGTCCATCTTCATCTTTGAATTTCTCAAGTGCTTCTGTTCACATATACACGGCAGACTTGAATATATTTAATTAGACAAATGTATATATAAATATGTAAATCCTTCCGCACAAATCATTCTTAATATCTAAACAAAGGATCTATGAACATGTAGTTTTTTGATCGGAAAATAAAATCCATACCTTGAGAGACATCGTATCCATTGAATCGGAGTGTCCGAAAACCCAAAGCGGCCGTGTTGAGATCGGCAATAACATTTTCATTCCAATACCTAGTCATGATTGAATAATTAGATAAAACTTGTCAGTTAAGAAAGTTTAACATTCCTCAGCAAACTTGGCACAAATACGCACAGAATACAGTACTTGTAAGTATAGTCAAGTGCTACTTTGATTTCTTCCTTGAAATAACGATCTATTCCCAAACGTTGAACAACGTCAACCGTCCAGAGCCTTTCAAGTATGTCCACGGGATACATGCACGGAACTGTTTGTTGAACATTGTTATGCCAACCATAAAAATAATCAAACAGAAGATACATGCAAAAATATTTTTGATGGTTTAAAAGAAAAACATAGTTGATGATTACCAAAATTGCCAAACTTGGTGAGGGTATTCGTCAAATAATCCAGGCATTTAGTGTCTCCAGTGTTAATGAAGGCACAGGCTGTTGACGAGGGGGAGCTTAGGAAAGATCCATCTGCGGATTGAAGATTCATAATTCTTTTCCACTCAACAATTTCTTGTAAGCCCTCCAGCGAATACAACAATGATATCACATCTGTGTGAAATGTTTGTCTACAGATTCTGCGGTACACCATAATGCAATGATCCAGTTCAGTCAAATAACAAGTGTACGGAAGGTAGTATCCTGCTACTACTCTTAAATCAAGCTCTTACGTGGACACTCTTTTTTGGCGCGCACTTCGTATTTTATCTAACCAGGCTAGATGATAGGGAAGATCTACCTTTAGAAGCTGAGCTTGATTTAAGAGTTCAGGGAACACAATTTCAAAGTCTATAGGTAACCTCTCTAGCTTCATTGATTCCATGTGTCTTCTTATGAAGTGAATACCTGGAATGCGATCAAATAATACAATTGAAAATTTTGTTAGATAAATAAACGGTATTTAAACATCACATACATTTGCAAGCTAAAATATATTATCGCCCATTTCCTACCCTTATTAACATTATGCTGCCCTCTTTCCCAAGAAACCAGTGCTAGAATACAAGCAAGAGTATTCAGCAACTGATCTGCCAATGAAAATTCGGAGTAAGAGTCATCGGAACCCCAGGAACCGTCGCCCTCTTGATTTTCCAAAATCCAGCCCAAAGTTTGAGGAAAGTGTGGAGCAGACGAGTCGTCAATTGCTGGAATCCTTGCTACCCAGGCTGTGTCGTATGGTGAGGGTCTAAATTCTCCTTCTCCATCTCCAACTCTCTTCAACATATCGCCGATCTCCTTAACCAGCGTTTCCCTGCGTTCAAGGTATGAAGACACCTGCTTTCAAAATGAAAAAACAATTTTTAGTGTCTCACTCTGCAAAATTTAATAAATAAATTAAAATAAATCAATTTAAAAAACAAATGATACCCCATAAGGTGAGGTAAGAGACTGTATTAATTCATCGCTCCACAAATTAGGATGATGATTGCGATTTCGGCGAGTGAAGGTTGGGCTCGTCGGACCTTCATCAATTCCAAAATCTGAGCGAGATTGAGCCATGATTCTCAGCGTGTTTTGTGATCTACAACTTGTCGAAGTGTTCCATTTATAACCAAAATTATGAAGATACTGGTAGGAATATCCCGAAATACTCTAAAGAGTGTTCCAAAATACTCGGTTCAAACGTTGAAGGAATCTTTAATTTTAGCTAAGGAAGGTATATCCATAATAAAAAACAATGGAATCTTTGACGTTTCTACCCTGTCACGTCTAAACGACCACTTTCAGCTGCTTGTTTCTCTGTTTTTTTTTTGGTTTGCTGTTCAATGATTGATGACTGGCGAAGGTATTCTACAGTGAATTACTTGGGCAATTAACAGTAGTTAATTTGTCCAATGCTTATTCCCCATTTGCTTGAAGGTGTCATTCAAAGCATTTTCAGAATCATATAGTAATTCCTTGTTTTTCTTTGGGCAGTTTCAAAGTTTCAGAAGAGGGCCAATCCTTGTTACCCAAAACTGAGAAGGATTGAACTAACTTACAACCTCTGGAAAAATAGACAGCCACACAATTCATAGAGACAGTTGGGAAGATGGTTTGGTATCCATAATCGCATTTGAAATAATATGCTGGACAATTTGTTGTACATCTAAGGAGACTTATTGTTCAATTTATTCTGCTGAATACTGCTCTCGTCTATTTTAATCCTTTTTACAGTCATATGCGAGACTCCTTAAAAGGGTTATAAAAAGGTACAAGTCTTCCAAGCTTAGGAAGGTATATCGATAAAAACAATATATATATTTTCATATTACTGTTGGTTATATGGTGCAAACGTAACGAAGTTGACTTCATTATGAAGTTTTTGGCAATATTCACGTCATCTAGAGTGCATAATAACCCGCTCTAAAAAAAAAGAGTCGATGCTTTATGTCTTTTCAATTTGAGGAGGTAGTTGTTATTTACTAGTACGTGAGATATATGATGAGAGTGCTGAAGGGGATAGAGTGAACAATTAAAACTTAGTGAATAAGAGGGAGATCATGGGGCTGGCGGGGGCAAAGAAGATGGAGTAGGAGGGAGGAGCAGTGCATTGTGTTCCACTGAATTTTCTCTATCTTGGTCGCATAATTTGTTTTTAGTGCAATATATGTTCAAAGGGAACGAAATGAAAAATTGAGGAAAATCGTAAATGTTGAACAAATGTTTTAGATTGAGGATTGATTATTTATGTGATCAAAATTTGAGGATGAAGTGGTCGAAAATAATAAAAAATTTATTCTTTGCCTACCGTTTTATCACGGGGGGCTCATTTGCTAGGCAATATCCTAGCTCGTAGGTTAATATTGAGATAATTAAAATTAATAAAATTAAAGTCAATATACGAGGCGGTGAAAGGGTTTAATTTATTAATGTTTTGAATTAAGTATTGGGGGTAGGTTAGAGAGGTGGGCCAAAGGAAAGAGAGGTTTAATTTTAATATAGAACTAAAACATTTGAACCCTAATTTTTAAAAGTAAATACCTTGAAATTGTAAAATGAGTATAGTCATAAATTAAATTATAATCTCTTTTTTAATAAAGAAATCTAGATTCTTAACCAAGAAATAATAAGATGGTATTGGGGGTAGGTTAGAGTGGTGGGCTAAAGGAAAGTGATGTTTAATTTTAATATAAAATTAAAACATATGAACCCTAGTTTTTAAAAGTAAATACCTTAAAATTGCAAAGGGGTGTGGTCATATATTAAATTATAATCTTTTCTTAATAAACAAATCTAAGTTTTTAACCAAGAAATAATAAGACTGTAGAAAACTAAGATTGAGAATATTTTTCAACACAAGTGATATTATTTCACCATCTTAATTATTTGAAGAACTATTGATAAATTATTAAAGCTTAACATATATAAGGTGATTTGTAATAAGTCTTTAATGGCTTCAAACTATCTTTCGAGAGGAAATGAATATTTAAAAAAATGAGTGAGAAATATAACACAGTTTTTTGTCTAATATATTACGGTAGAAATAAAATGGGGTAAATAAAATTGTAATTGAAAAATGGGAAAGTAAGGTACATGAGAAAATAGGGGTATTTTCATTCTAATAATATATCAGGAGGGGGTATTATCAATTACATAATTAGAGGTAGAAACTATAATTGAGGATATTCTTTAATACTCTTCAAACACACGTGTTATACCATAATTTTACTAAGTGAAACCCCTGTGTTGTTTATCTACATTTGCCCCAAATTTGGTGTCCTTTCTTGCCAAGGGTTGGAGGATATTTTCTTTTGTTGAAACATAAAAACTGCCTTGGCACTGCACGAAATCCAATGTGACGAAAAATGCCAAAGATTGACAATAAAAATGTTGATGTACCACCTTCCATCCGCCTGACCTTCGCAATGCTTGCATTATGGCAAGGAAAATGCACAAAGAAACAACTTGGAGATTAAATACAAATTACAACCATCGACGGTTCTTCTTAAAGAATATTTCAACGAAACCGTCTGATAAAGTCACGAAATTCCATACATGGTTGTTAAATGTATGGTAGTACGGTGTGTAGGAAGTAGGGAGACAATGCGCTTACGTGGAGAAGGTTTAGGGGATTCGTAGAGATATGACGATGGTGTTATCTCCTTGTGAGATACCACTTCATCCATTCAATTTTCATCATTTCAATATAATCTTCAAAGAGTTAATATTATGGCTTACTTCTTTGTGTGGAACTTGTCAATTGCTTAAATCTCATAGGTATGTGTTTTGATATCCTTTTAGAGGAAGGAACAGTGGTTGGGGTGACCCTACACTTTAGCTCAATTGTGATTATGAAGAACAGAAGCATGTGATTAATTTCAGTGGCTATCAATACTAAATATGGTACCCACTTGAATACTTTATGCCAAAAAAAACAAATTAAATTTTGTTTCCATTAATAATATGACATTAATGGACAATAATTTAGATGGGAATAAATGCAATCGATTGTGTAGTAAGAATACATAGAAATTTTAGTCCAACCCTCAATTTCATATCAGGGATGAATATGAAAATTTAACTCTTCTACAATGGCGCACACTTGAAACCATCGACAGGTGTCTGTCTCCATTACCATGTAACCATAGTTAGTACTACAATGCCAAACTCGAGTTTGCTTTGGATACCAAATGTGAGTAGCAAGTTGTGCTTTCGGTCTAGAAGGCATAAAAATTCCTTATTCAGGTTCTAATTCTATATCACATGGAATGTCAGCATAAATTACACTAACTGCGATTCGAACTGAGGGTGTTGTGTTTATGACAATCATTCTATGGAATTATGTTGTAAGTGCATTAGCAAGTTGTGTGCAAATTTCTCTTTCTTGATATTTAATATATAAGTTTAAGAATTGTTTTAGTGGAGATCATCTATGCTATGGTATCAGTAGATATAACCCAAAATAGAAGAGAAATCATCTTTGCTAATATGACCATAGAAAAGATCAGGAGAGATGATTTGGATGAACTTATGGATCCGTATTTTAAGATTGAAGAAAACCATGAGGTGAAGGTGATGGATGGAGCAGTTGCCGCATTGGCCTTTGAATGCCCGGCAAGTGAGAGCAATTTTAGACGGGGTATGAAAGAAGTAGTCTCTCGACTGGAAGAAATAAATTAGCTGCATGAAATCAAAAAAATATGAAGCTCATGAATATCATGCCCACAACCTCTCTAAATTAGGTTCAGCATAAGTGGCCTAGCATAGCTTCAGATAAGAATATTTAACTATAGTGTACATTGTAAGGTACTCACTAAATTGATTACATTAATTAGCTATATTGTTGTTCCATTAAGAAACATATTTCAACCATCCAAGATTACTTAGGGGTTGTCCCTCGGCTGACCCACCCCACTACAACCCTCTCTCGTACTCCCGGCTATCGTTTCCTAGCCACTAGATGATCCCATTGTGCGCCCTATGCCATCCACCCCATGCTATTGTGAGAATGGTGTTGTATAGGTTATGGTACATGTAGCATGGGTGATCTAAAGTAGAATAAACAAAATCAATATAGGAAGGCAAAATGCTCAAATGAAGTGCCTCATAATCCTCAATATTCTTCTTCTCTCTCTACATACAACAAACAAAATAGTGGTACCATTGTCAAATATAGTCCCACCAGATCTTGATTTTGTTGGTCTTGGGTATTCCGCCATCCCAATGGATCAAGGAAACTTTTAGTGCTGAATTTTTGTAAACTTGCAAATACTTGGGTTTTTAGAAATTTGGAAATGGTTAATTTTCAGTATTCAACTGCCATCTAGTTCTCTAGAAACTTTGGCCAAAATTTCTTTACTATGGATTAGTTCACCTAGTATTTATGTTGAACAGCCAAAAATAATCCAAGTATTGGGCACGTGAATATAGGGCATTGGAAGCATGTGACACTATAATAGTATTGAAGCCCCCAAGATCAGGAGTTAGTTGTTTTGTGGATAAGGGCTATTTTTGGAGATAGCGTGTGGAGCACACATAGAGATGAAGAATAATGCTGTACGCAATGGTATTTTGGGAACAAGTGGTAGATAAGCTCATTGCATAGTTTAAACTAATAATAGAATTTCTACTTAGAGTTAACTATAGGACATCTATTTGTTAGAGCACTTGCATGTTGTGCATACTATTGTAAAGGCGCATGGCTATTATCAACATGTGACCTATTTTGAGAAGTGCATGAGTGGTGAAGGGAAAGTCCCCACCCCTATAAATATGTATTGAATGGTGTAGTTTAGTAGTACTGAATTATTATAGAGTTGTCCCTTGGGTTTTGACGTGCACATGGACTCATGGAGATACTTTATAGTGTATGAAGCTTCTATGTTTTATAGTATTTATGAAATGGAGTATATTGGTTAGATAATAGTATTAGACATAATTAAACATGGCTCATATATGGTTAAACTTACCATAGTTATTATTAGTTCATTTATCATGATTCTCTAAGATATACATCTAGATTAAGCACTGTGGAATGTTTATATCTAGTTATGAATCTGAATATGTTTAAACATCATCATGTTAACATCTTATACAAGAAAATCTAAATAGGGACCTAGTGCCTTTGCATGCTTTGGGTGAGCACTCAACTTAGGCTGATTGATGTGTCAGCACTCCTAGGTTATTCATAGTAAAATCTAGGATGCATTATTGGTTCCATTTTCGGGACCTCTTTTTCATATTTTTTTAGGATGTTTCATGATGAAGATATACCAGATGACCTTATCAAGTGTTGAGGAGTGGGTAGTAGATATGGAAGAAGAATACACTCAAAGATTTAGCACTGGATCTGATTTTGAAGAGCGCACATGGGTGGAGAAGAAATTGTATGACTATTTGTATGAGAGTTTCTTTGTTATCTTTCCAATAGAGATGTACGAATTTGGTTGGTTGCTTATGCATATAAAATTAATTGGAGGTTTCGCACACTTGTTTGGATGCAAGAATAATTTCAGGCCCTCTCTTATGTTAGTATGATTTTGACACATGTTGTGGATACTTAGTTTCATGGTGTTTTGAATAGATATATTTTGTAGTACTCAATTTCCACTTATTCTAGCCCGGAGGTAGCTGAGTTCCAGTTTTTACGTTATCCCAGGGGGAACCTATCTGCAAGGCATTCCACTAGAAATCAAAATCTTGATGGTAACCCTGAAGTTGGAAGAGAAGTTGATGGCTAGCTAAACCCCACCACATGCAGGGGAAGGAGTAGGTTTGGTGGCAGATGGAGGACCTAGTGGGAGAGAGGAAAAGAGAAGAAAGGTGGCTTAAGTATAATGAGGCACACGATAGTGAGTTAAGGAAGGAGCATGAGATTGTAGAATGGATGGCGTTGAGGAGAGAGATGATTCATGAAGGATTTGGAGCTCACGTAGAAGGCGTGGAGCCAGAGCATCTGGAACTCACCCATTTGGGAAAACATGACAGGGAACCCTCATCGGCCTCTTATGAGAGCCCGCCAGAAGAGACAACATGGGCCACTGGCACGCATCTGAATATGCCTCGAAACCTAGCCCTTGCACTTCGTTTTTTCACTTTCTAGTATAGCCAGTACTCAGCAAGCTAGTTTGGGTAGTAAAATAATAGGAGTAAATCAAATAGCAATTACATCTATGGCTAGGAAAATGTCTTCCTTTGTTATTTGGAGGTACCTTTTCAAGCACATCGTTGACACAAAACTTAGGTACACAAAATTTTGGACTCACCTTCGGGAGTAATACCACCTCGTAGACTGTAGGAGTTCAATTTAGTACCACTGTTGGGACATAGGGTAGTATATCCTTTGGTTCACTTCTTGCTACAGGTGGAGGATCAGGGTGCATATGTGGCTCTGGTTCTGGTAGATCTAGTGGGTCTATAGGTAGAGGTAATAAAGGAGGTTCTGGATCTAGTGGGCATGGTCCTCACCAACCCTGAAATATTTATATGGATATTTCGATTCATCTTCTAGAGTATAGGGGAATAGAAGATGTTGCTGAGCATGTGTAAATGTGTGAGATATTGTGCCACATAAAAGGGATCATGGCTTCTGAGTGCAAGGAAATTCATTTTGTAACTACATTGTAGGTATGTGGATATAGTTGGTACATGAAGTTTGACCCTGATCATACTTCTGTAGATTATACAGCGTTGTGGGATGCCTTCCTTAAGGAATTTTATATCCCTGAGTTCGAGAAAAATAGTATAAATGTGCTCAAGGATATTAAGTAGGGCACTATTGAAAGTGTTTGGGACTATGATTCCCGTTTCAAAACACTTTTGTCCAAAATTTCCTATGATATCCATGCAACCCATCATGCACATTGTTCATCGGAGGCTCAATGACATCTTTTAGGAGGGTTGTGTCACATAAGACATATACGAATCTGCATGAAGTGCTTGAAGTAGAGTTGTGCATTGAGGCAGTCAAAATTATAGACACAGGTGTGAGCCCATTCTTGGAAGCTCAGATTACAACCATGAAAAATTAGTTGGAGAAACTATCGGCCAATTCATCTCACGAGACATGCACTGAGATTTGGTGTACAAGTTATGAAGTTGAGGGGCACACTAAGGATAGTTGTCCCCACAGATCAGTGTGTTTATTGTTGCTAGACTGTGAGACATGTCATTTAGACCATGATACAAGCCACTGCCCACTATTACAATGCGCGATAAGAAAGAACGTAGCTTCCTACTATAAGATTTTCCAGTCCACAACTCACAATACCAAATATTGCATGTTGATTGATTAGATCTATGATGCCATTTATATTGGTGTACAATAGACAGGAGTATCGGATAACTCTAAAGGTCAAATTGAGCACCATGATCATGATCACACTCAAGGATGCTACGATCAGAACGAAGGATGCAATTTAAAGGAGGTCGTGACAAAGGTCGAGGATACTGTGGTGGGATTCAAGGGCCGAGGCCATAGTGGTGGATGAGGTGAGTTTCCTCATGGAACACGTTATATATGTGGATCTCCCTAACCACTACAGGCAAGCGAATGCCCTTAGAATATTACTTGTTCCTTTTTTTGGAAAGAATCATAACTATGAGGAGTGACCAGACTTATATGAGCATCTTAGTAAACAAGCATAAGCATAGGAGAATAAGGATGTGCAAGGATGGTTAGAATACAACGCGCCATTGAAAATCGATGGATGTCATAGTTAGCCCCTGAAACCTGAGGTATTACCTATGAAAATTATTACATGCGTGCTGAAGCTGCACACACCATAGAAACGTTACAACAGATGCCTACCATTACTAAGGAGGAGGTTTTACATGACAAGATACCCATATCCTACACATCATAAGGAGGTTTATCAGGAAACCATGGAGGTGCTCAGAAATCTTCAGGGTGAAATACAGTGTTTAAAGGAACAGTCACGAAAGTAGGAACAAAAGAAGGTCAGCAGAGATGGTCCAGTCAGATTTTGATGATTTGAAAGAGGTATGCAAGATGATGCACCATGAGAATATTATTCCATTACTAGGGAATTGGGTTAAAGGGAAACACTCCGTGCTCGCAGGTATTGAGAATGGACGACAAATCCTGCATGTTAATCTTCCCCCTCATAGCTTGGATTATGACAAGGAGATCACTCTGAATGTTGTTGTGGATGGGTGGCTTTTGAGCAATATATTGATTGACACATACGTGAACGATAGTTAATGTGCTTACTTTAGATGCATGGGTGTAGATGGGTAGACCTCCATTATAGCCATCCTCTAATGTATTGTTTATGGTGAATCGAATTAAGGCCACCCCGATAGGATTTTTAAAGGATGCATCTATTACTATACAAGGGGCCAAGTTCACTAGGGACTTTGAGGTTTTAGCGCTTTCCGAAGTAGACAACTTCCCAACTCTACATGGGCACCCTTGGTGTTATGCAAATAATGTTGATCTATGGTTCAACAAGGGGTATATAAGTTTTGAGAACAAGGAAGAATGAGTTATTATCCCTTTCACAGATGGGAAATCTGCACCTTATGTTGAACCTTTGAGTGAGGAAGGCCTTGAACTAGAATTTATGTGCACACCATTCAAGATCCAGAAGTACTTGATCTATCTAAAGAAGGAATCCTCCAGTGGGAAGATGCATAGTCTATTAGTGATATTACAAGTGTTTACTTGTGATAAATTGGGCGCCATGGCACCTATGAGATGGTTGGGGCGAGAAGTAAGAAGCACATCTACATGAGGAGGCAAAACCTCATTGTATTATGAGGATAAGTAACAACTTTGTACCCCGATATACTAGAGAATGAGACCCTACAATATTCTTGCATGCCATGGAGGAACAGTGGAAGGATCAAGTGGACAGAAGCAATATGTTAGTATATAGCCCTACACAGGACGACAATGCTCACTGGTGGATGGTTCACAAAGATAATCTCATAGAATGGAATGAAGTAAGAATTGCTCTAACAACCCAGTTCCTCAAGATCAATGCACCTATTCAAATTTGTATATATCATGGTAATCATCATGTTCAATACCACGTTAAGAAGTGTGAGAGACTCTGGATAGAGGGGTAAGAAGCTTTACTACCTTCATTGTGGGTGTAAAAAACATTATTTTACTTTACACAGCTGCGCACGTGCTTGGTACATTTATGTGGAGCTACATAGGGAGACTAGAAATTGGCAATACTTGACTACAGGAATGATCCAAAATTTTGACTACTTCTCCACTAAACCTCCAGTGAAAGAGGCATTATGGGTTATGTAGGCACTTGACTATAGTAGACAATGCAAAGGCTGAAAAACTCATTTAGGATTTATTTAGTGAGGCATACCCAAGAGCATGTTTTGATGAAGTAGATGATACATATGCCACACTACATGAGTGTGCTTTCCTTGAGAAGGAGAAAGGGAAGATATTCTACATAGTGGAAGAGGAAGAAGTAGAAAATTTGGACATCGATCATTTAGAAGGTACGCGCGAGGTCTTGGATAGTGTGGATGAGAAGGCGTGTCCCTATCATGAACCTATAAAGACTAAGAAAGTGAACATTGGCATAGATTTTGAACCTAAGGAGGCAATAATTGGAGTATAATGGTTTGATTTTGAAGTGGCTAAGATAATTAAGTTACTATGTGATTTCCAAGACTTATTTACTAGAGGCTACCACGAGTTAAAGGGAGTGTATGAGTCTTTGGGCGAGATGAAGATTAAGCTAAAACAAGGTGCGTTCCCAGTCAGGAAGAGGACCTTACAAGATGAAATCTAACATGTGCATAAAAATTTAAAGAAGAAATTGTTAAAATGTTGAAATATGGCATCATTAATCCCCTAGAATAATCAGAGTGGGTTAGCCCCATGGTAATCAGTATAAATAAAGATGGCAAGATTAGGATTTGTGTGGACTATAGGGAGCTGAATGCTGCATATGTGATTGATCCTTTTCGTACGCCTTTCATCGAAGAAATATTAGAAGGCGTTGCAGGGTGCAAAATTTACTCTTTTATAGATGGATTCTTTGGATATCATCAGGTAATAATTGCAAAGGATTATCAAGATAAAACAACTTTCACCACGGAATGGGGAAGTTTTTCATACATGGTGATGCCCTTTCAACTGAAGAATGCACCTACAATATTTTCACGCATTGTGGTTCAAGCAAGTCGAGGATTTTATTCACAAATTATTACAAGTTTACTTGGATGATTGGACAGTACATGGGCTTTTCAAGGATCATTGTGAGAACTTGTGATTAATGTTTGAGGTGCAGATAGTTAATCATCTCCTTAAATATCAAGAAGTGTGTATTTGCTACACCTTTTAGAATTCTGCTAGGGCATATCATCTACAAGGAAGGTTTGTTAGTAGATCCAACCAAGGTTGCAGTTATCTTAGGCCTGGAGTAGCCTACCAATCAAAGTGAGGTGCGTGGATTCTTGGGCCACATAGGGCATTACATATAATTTATCAAAGGATATGGTAAGAGTTTTGTGCCCTTGGAGGAGTTACTAAAAGGAAAAGGGACATTGTATTGGGTAGAACTGCATCAACATGCATTTGAAGCGTTGAAGTAGAGGCTTACTACGGCACATATTTTTGTCTTTCCTTTATGGAAATATACCTTTTCACGTACATGTGGACACCTCTAGCACAACCATTGGCATAGTGCTAGCTCATCCTGGAGAAGGTATTATTGATCATCTTATTTATTTTGCTAATAGAAATCTGACTCCTGCAGAACATAATTATACAACCACAGAGCGCCGAGGCCTTGTCAATGATCTATGCGTGTATATAAGTTTAGATAGTACTTGCTAACAACTCCTTTTTGTAATATAAAAATCACATGGCATTGAAATAATTGGTAAATAAGCCTGTTTTATAGGGGTACATATGTCGATGGGTGCTATTATTCTAGGAGTTTGACTTTACAGTTGTGGTAAAGTCGGGTAAAAGTAATTCTAGTCCAGACCACTTATCATAGAATTCAATCAACAGAGGGCATGCAGACAATTGAAGATACAATGTCATATGCACAGTTATACAAGTTAAACTATGCGCCTTCGAAATTTGAAGATATTATTTTCTTTCTACACACAAGTATGGTGCCAGAAGGAATGAAATCCTTAGAAAAGAAACAACTTGCAAATTGTGTCACACCCTTCATGTTGATTAATGGTGACCTATACAGACTAGGATGAGATGAATAATTGTGTCGGTGTGTACTGGAGCATGAGCACATGGACAATCATGGAATAATCTCTTGGTGGTATTGCAGGTGGACACTATGCAGGTGACGCCACCATGCATAATATTACTTGTACATATTATTCTACTCGTAGAGCCATTTGAAAAATGGGAAATATAATTTTTAGGTCCTATTTCCCTAGCCGCACGTAGAATTAGATCACACTACATCATTACTTGTACATATTATCATACAAGGTGGGAAGAAGCAACACCTGCAAAGGATTGTACAACAACTACAACAGCAAGATTCCTATGGGAAAATATTCTTACTTGGTATGGATGTCTGTTGAGTTTGACAAGTGACAAGGGAACACATTTCTTGAATGAGACAATCATGATATTATAGGATGAATTTATGGTCGCGCACAACAAAACCACACCTTATCACCCTCAAGAAAATGACACTATTGAGGCCTTCAACAAGATATTGATACGGAACTTGAAAAACATTTATGATGTTGGATGGAAAGATTGGGATGATAAATTTTCCGTTGTACTTTGGGCATATAAAAAAACCTACAAAAGGTTGAATAAGGTCACACCCTTTCAGCTGGTGTTTTGTGCAGAATCATTTCTTCCCATGGAATTTATGTTACCTTCTTTGCGTATTGCACATGCAGGAGGTCTAGCTGATGAGAAGGCATTGGAATAAATAATTGACAAGTTAATATAGCTAGATGATAGGTGCGTCATAGAACATTGGAGTCAGAAGTAAGAAAAGGCCATACATAAGGCTTGGCATGAAAAACACATCAAGGACAAGAAGCTTAAGGTTCGGTAGATGGTAATTCTTTATGATTCAAATTTTTTGCACCACACAGGAAAGCTTAAGGTGAATTGGTTGGGGACCATATGTTACCACTCACATACTTGAATCAGGTGTCTTCCAGTTGGAGGCACTTGATGGAACATAGCTACCCAGTTACTTCAATGGGAGTAGGTTAAAGCCCTACTATGAATAATCCTTCTTGGTGTTTGTAATAAGGTAGTATTTCCATTTAGTATAGATTTCCCTTATTGTATTTCATTTAATGTGTTTCCTTTAGTTTGGTGTTTTGTGTAATAAGAGTGTTTTTGCGCCATAGGTTTATTACAATCTAAAGTGTTTTTATGCGTAGAGGATTGCACATACCCCATATGTGGGGTGGTTTCCATTCAAAAATTGGTACACATAAGAATACACTATTACAAGTTATTTCTATTAATTAAAAAGTGTAAATAGTATGGAAAGGCATTGCTATAAAGGAAATTGCTCCTAAAGAATACCATAACTGGAAATGAGTGAATGAACATTATAACGCGAGGTAAGTTGCGCGCATAAAAACTACTAGAGGAAGGCACGGTGGTGAGGTACTTCAGTGCATGGAAGCGCGCAGAAGGATTTCTATAGCCAAAAGGTAGGAAGGCGCGCTAGAAGGTTATAGTTGTGACATGTAGGTGTATCAAGTGGAAATTGGGAAAAATAGTCAATTAATGAGAGGATTGGTGGTAGGTAAAAGAGCAATAAATGTGATAACTTTTTGATACTCTATATAAATATGTGATGCGATTTCATTTCTACCTTTGCGATCACAAGTATTCGAGCGAGCTAGTTGGGACCAAACCAAGAGAAACGCATTAAGGTGCAGAGAGCTATGAAACTAGGTGAGGAGAGTAGATTTGTGCACAAAATTGGCTTGCATCGCCATTTGACAAGGGTTTCATTGAAGTATAAGCGTTGAGAAGGAGTTAGGGCACGTGGTTTGGATCTAGGGTACATAGTTTTTAGCTAGGGCATGAGAGCTTACTCGACAGAGGAAAAAGGCATAAATTTTATCATGTCACTAAGGAAAGCACATGGAGTAGGAAAAAAGGGGAAGAAGAAGGTGGAAATCGAGGTCAAGGATGCTCCTGAAAGTAATTTTTTGGAAATGTATTATTTAGAAGAAGTACTTATTAGACAGTATTGGGATTCCCATATCTGCAGGTGCAAGGTGTGTGACTATAAACATCATACCACTAAAAACAAGGAGGGACTAGACACATTACTGAATAGATGAACCAACAAGAGAATAGTTGATGACATGCTAGCGTATGATGATTTTGGAGAGAATTTGTTGAAGAAGATAGGGGTATACCAGCTGTATGAGCTCTCGTAATTTGGAAAACCAGTGAATCTATACTGGTGGCTGATTAGAAGAGTCTATGAGGACTTTTTCTACTTTGCTAGGAGGTGAATGAGGATCACAGCACCCTTAATTGCTACGGTGACAAGGTTAAAGTGCACAGGGATAGAGGTTGGTAGTGATCTAACTGACAAGGAAGCTGTCATGGCCACCAACAAGGAGTTAGGTTATAAAAAGAGTCCGCGCGGAATGGATATCGACAAGCTGAGGAAGTACCTTGTGATACAGGAGGCCACACATTTACTCACCAAGTTGAATGATTAGGAAAGGTGGTCACAAGTGAAAACAATGTGGTTGCATGTTGTTAGGAATATTTCACAAGGAGAAATTTAGAACTTAGTTGAGTACATAGCAGATACAATTTTTGAGGAAGTGTGCACAAGTTAGAAGATAAGTTTTGGTGTTATCATGTTATCACTTGTGTTTGTAGAAATTGGAGTGCCCGATGGGCCAAATAATAAAATTTAGGAATACCCATTGGAAAATAAGTCCCTCGCGAAGAGGTTTGAAAAATATCTATGTGAAGGATCAATGAGTGGTCTGTTCAAGAATAGAGCGGAGTTATGGTATGACTGACTTCGTCCGGCCTTCAAGCATGAATGGTGCATCCCAAAGGAGTTACCCATAGTGGTGGGCAAGGCTGTGTAATTCGTAGTATATCAACATTTCTGCCTCGCATGGTTTGTAATGAAGGATGGGACATGGAGTCCTTGGTGCAATATACCATACACCGTCATAGCGCGATTCTTCCAGGAAGCAGTACATAGGATTTCTGACACACGCTAGTTAAGCTACAATGTGGACAAAGTAGACTACGACTACCATACCTTAAGGTAAACTTATGTTTATCCAGGTCAATCTTCCTACATTGAGAGGCTTATTTCTAATGTCATAAGTATGAAGCCAGTAAGTTTTTCTATTGGGACAGTGGGGCCACACTTATCTACCTCCAGCTTAAGCCTAAGATGGAAAAGGGAAGGTATGTGGAGAATGATTTCATGCTCCCAGGCCCACCTAAAGGAAAGCATACAGGTGAAAATGTGGCAGCTCCAAATCCTGCCTCTACCTTAGAGGAAGATGTGGAAGAAAAACTCAACAAGGATAGTGGAGGTTTAGACCACAGAGGCTGGAGGCAACCCACTGACAAAGAAAAAAGTGAGTGTGCAGATACTCCTCCACAACCGCAAGGAGAAGAGGAAGATATAGATGTATTTACACAATCTAAGAGCAACACTAGTTCAAGAGGGTGTTTAGAAGAACTAGAACCCAAGGTGCAAGAACATCTCAACCTTTACGAAGGTCACCTCGACTCTCCCCTCAAAAAGAAACACCTGAGAAAAAAATGAGAAGAAAGCTTAATATTAAAGAGGATGAGGAG
Organism: Taxus chinensis; assembly: GCA_019776745.2. Lineage (NCBI taxonomy): Eukaryota > Viridiplantae > Streptophyta > Pinopsida > Cupressales > Taxaceae > Taxus > Taxus chinensis. Next base: position 727,148,933 of record CM034151.1, on the reverse strand, counting down.
GAGTCAGGGGAGAGCATGCCAGGAATCCCAATTTAACCTGAAGATGTAGAAGATCCCAAGGATGAAGAGATGAGAGATGATAAGGAAAGGGTGAAAGAAATAGAGGAAGATGTGGGTGAGCCACCCAGCATGCCCATTATTACTCAGGAAGGAGAAGGGCCAACTCTAGACCTTGGTGCCCAAGCTCCTAAGGGGACAAGGACAAAAAGAGGGAGGATAAGTGAAGAGTATGTTGTCCCTGATATAGGCTATGTTGAGGACATGAGAAAAATCCTCAGTTCCTATTTTCAGAGCATCGTGGGCCTTAAAGAGCTATATCAGTAGTAGCTTATGGATCTAGATATGGCTACTACATGCACAAGGAAGCAATTATCCTGGTCCATGTAGAATCATATGGAAAAACTATATTTTGACGTGTGTAAATATTCTTATGTCTTGTATAGAGTGAAGAAGGCACCCCAGAGCAGGCACATGACAGTAAAACCTACTCTAATGTCATATGATCAGGTCAGCAATGCCTTGATCAAGGTATCTGCTAAGGTTACATGGATGAACATTGATAAGGAAACCACCATTCGAGCACTGCTTGATGATAAAAAGGATAAGAATGCGGAGATAGAAAAGTTAAAAGAACAAAAGGAACGAGAATAGGAAAATAATGAGGCCCTCGTTAGCATGGCTGAGGAGATTGGTGATCACATTCTTAAAACAAGGCCTTATCTAGATTCTCAGTTTCCTAAAAAATTTCCTTCTGCTATGCATTATGTGTGCACTTTGGTTAATTTAGTATTAGATGACGGGTCAATCCAAATTACCACACAAAAATATTTTGAACAAGAAGCAACAAGAGTAAGGGCCAAAATTGGTAGACAAGTTTCAACTTATGAGGTCTTGCTCAAAACCCTAAAATATGAGCTGAAGAAAGGTGACCAAGATTTTGATATATGTGTGGTGCCAAATGCCATAATAAGGATCAAAAATAAGGTAGAGCACAATGAAGTTCTGAAGGCAATGAAGGATGAAACACTAGGGCGTGAAGAAAGGTTAGCACTAGTGAAAAAAAAACATGAGGCCCTCGCAACAGCCCAGGATCTGCATAAGGATAGAATTGATGAGATTAGGAAACTCATAGCGCAGATGATGGACCTCATGGAGGGAATGCTATTAGGTATGGCCAATTTTGGTCAGATGCTACAAAATGAGAAAGAGAAAATCTCTAACGATGAATTGGATGACATAGCCACTGATAGTCCAGAGAAAACAAGGAATGAACTCAATGACTGACAGACCTTGGAGGTTGAGCTCAGAAATGAATATCCAGAATTAATCCTTCTAGTTGAAGAAGAGGGTGATGTAGAATAAAATTCATTCTTTTGTACAGATTTTGGTTCATTCTTTTCATTCTTTCATTACCTATTCTCTATTATTAAAGACATATGAAGGAATTCCCATCATCGGGATGACAATGTACTCTAGTGTGGGTTAATTTTGAACAACCAAAAATAGTCCAAATATTGGGCATGTGAATATAGGAAACTAGAAGCACGCAACACTATTATAGTATTGAAGCACCCAAGATCAAGACTTAGTTGTTTTGTGGATAAGGGCTATTTTTCAATAAAGCACTCAGAGCACACATAGAGATGAAGACTTGCGCTCCACATAATGGTATTTTGGGAACAAGTGGCAAATAAACGTCATGCATATTTTATGCTAATAATAGGATTTCTACTTGGAGTTTATTATAGGACATCAATTGTTAGAGAACTTGCATGTTGTGCATACTATTATAAAGTTACATGGCTATTATGAGTATGTGACCTATTTTGAGAAGTGCATGGGTGGTGAAGGGCAACTCCCCACCCCTATAAATATGTATTGAATTGTGTAGTTTAGTAGTACGAAATTATTATAGAGTTGTGCTGTGGGTTTTGACGCACACATGACTCATGGAGATACTTTACATTGTATGAAGCTTCTTTGTTTTACAGTACTTATGAAATGGAGTATATTGTTTGGATAATGGTATTAGACATAACTGAACCTGGTTCTTGTATTGTTAAACTTATCATAGTTATTGTTAGCTCATTTATCATGATTCTCTAAGATATACATTTGGATTAAGCACTGTGGAATGTTTATGTTTAAACATCATCATGCTAATATCCTCTACAAGCAATTCTAAAGAGGGACCTGGTGACTTTGCGCATTTTGGGTGAGTGCTCAGCTTAGGATGAGTTATGTGCCAGCGTTGCCTAGGTTTTTCATTTATTTTTTTAAAATTACTTTTATTAAAAAAAATGTTTTTTTTTAATTATTAAAACAATTGATTTTTTAAAAATTATTTATGCATCTTTAAAAAAAATTAAATTATAAATTAAAATTTAAAATTTAAATAAATTCATTTTTTATTTTTTAATTTATTTTTAAATAAAAATTACACATATAAACAAACATATGCATGTAATTCACCAATGTTTTGAATCAAATTATGCACATATTCACCCAATAATAGTAGTATACTTTACTGCCAAACCCGAATCCATCCAATGATTATCATCCTACCTCTACTAGTCAGATACCAAGTTTTACTGCCTGACCCTAAGTCATCTAACTGTGAGTGGGAAACAATCATTCATCCCAACTCAAGTCATCAACTGATAGTATGTTATATGTTTAATCGCAAGTGTGCAACCGCAACACATACAACACCAAGACATCTAATAGTAGCTGCCCAACTCCAGATCATCTAACTATAGGTGATTCAACCACTTGTTGTCTAATCACTAGCTTTCCAACCACAGGTCATTCAACTACATGTCATTGAACTATAGGTTTTCCAAATGCAGGTCGTCCAACCTCAGGCCGTTCAATCACAGGTCATTCAACCACAGGATGTCAAACTGCACGTTGCCTAGCCCAAACCCATCTAAAGGAAATTCTCTCAGGTACAATCCTTTCATCTTCAGTTCATCCAGTAGTGTGTCATTCTACCTTTTCCACCAAACTTATTCATCTAGCCATAAGCTTGTCTCTTTCTATTTACCATCCATTCCTATAGTTGTCTCTCGACAGTTGGTGTCTTCGCCAAATCCACGGATTCACGAAATTAGGGTAAGAAGGTTACTGCCAATTCAATAAAGAGTAACAAGACTTTTTTTGTCTATTTTGAAAACTCACAAAAAAACAAATGTTGTGTCAAGGTCTGCGGAAAATATAGGTATGTGGTATCGACTAATGTAAAAATTTATTATTATGTTTTTCATACTTTATATTTCTTCTACACTCCTTCTCATCTCTATAAAATTGAATATTTACCCTTCACATTCTTGTTTTATATTTATTTATTTGTACTAATAATAAAAACAATTAATACTATTTATGTAACACTTTAATATGTAGACATTTCTCAAATACCTTCACAAACTAATGTGTTTGTAGATATCGATGATACTTTTGGTTTTAATGTAACTAATATTATTGGAGATGATCTGACTAATGAAAACATTCATTCCCTTGATGACATCGAATTAGGAGAACATTTATTAGATTCTTGTTGAACACCAACATCAAAGTAATCTCTTCTACTCCAATGTCTATTTCTAAGAAAAGCATATGTCAAGATCAAGATGTTCCTACTGAGATCCCAGATCCACAAGTTGAAGTTGTAGAAACTAACAAAAAAATCTATAAGAAGAAATAGGACAAACTGGAAAATAGGAAGGAATTTCAGGTTCGAATGGGAAACCAAATATCATTTTATTGAACCTGCGGACCCAAAAAATGGTAATGATATTCCAAATCAATGTTGATTTAAAATGTGTAGTTGGAAACAAGGAAAAGATCACACAATGTAACTCAAACTAGACAACATTTAAAAGAACTGTGGGAAAATATATATTTCCCAAAATTAAAAGGATGGGAGCATAGTAAGCTCTTAATAATAGAAAAATGAAAAAGACTGCTTGCATGTAAAATATGTAGAAGAATATGGCAAACAAAAAAAACATTTGAAAAATCTAAATGAAAAAGGTGGCACAATTATACAAAATTGAGCAAAGATATGGAGATTGAAATGTGTATAAAAGGTATTCAATTTACTATTGTATTCCATATATTGAAGAAGTTAAGACCCATTTTAGATTTCTCATAAAATATAATTTTGTATCAGGTTATTAGCTTACAAAATGTTCCATAGTCACATTGGTTAGAAACCAGTGGCCGAGAAATTACAAAATGTCTTTCTCTTGCGGAAAAGGAAGATCTAAAAGAGTTTATTAAAAATGCAAATTTTATTCATGTATACAACAATAGAAAACACTTCATGGGTTTTTATTCATGTATACACATTTACAAATGAAGTAAGAAATACCCATCTTTTAGCAGTTTATAAAATGAGTGAAAATTACAACTCTGGAAACATTTACAAAATGGCGGTGTCAAGTGTGAAGGATATTACAGGTATGGATGACTTCTGCATTACAAAAAAATTAGTTTGTGTTGAAATAGGTGGTGCAACTATAATTTAGAGGGACTAGAATGGTCTCTGTGTAAGACTACAGATTAACGCTTCCCCCTATATGATTGCAATTCATTGCATGGCTCACATAATGAGTATGTCCTATAAAATTGTTAGCACATTCGAAAGTTTTTCCAAAGTGGAGAAGCTTATCCGTGATTTGCATCCTTATTATTTAAGTAGTCAAAAGATATTTTTAGAGTTTCCAAAATTTCCAATTGGATTGACGGATGGGAAAATCATCAAAGACGTAGATACCAGATGGATTTCAATGTATGAGCTTGCTTGTATAATATTTGAAGAATATCATTCATTAATAGGTTTTATGTATAAATACTGCATGGATGTAGATAAAGCTAAAGATTTTTTGTATCGTATAACAAATATTGAAACTTTACTTACACTATGGGGTATTTTTCCTATATTGAAGGATCTAATTTTTTTGACAAAATATGCTCAAAAGCATTGTATCTATATAGAAAAGTTCATACGACTAAGAAAACATGTGTGCATGAGTCTAGATAGTTTATATTTCTCACATGGAAATTTTCAAGGTCTTGTTTTTGAAATCTAGAATGCATTAACAAACCTTAATAATCCATGTTGCTTCATAAAATTCAATATACATGATCATGTGTATAACATCACATGGGAAAGAGATACCACTTCATAATTTTTAGAAAAAGAGCATATTTGGCTATGTCAGAAATGGAAGAAGTAAGAGTGACACACAATTTATATATGAAAAATTATTATGTGACACTCAAAATAAATTGAAAAACATTTCTCAATATTTATCTACACGGATCCATGAAAGATTCTAAAAGGGTAAATTACTTGAAGCAATGGGAGTTGCCAATCCACAGTTTTGGAATACAGTTAGAGGAACACTTCAAACATCCATTAGTACTTTATTTATCAAATACATGACTATTCTGATAGAATATTTATGTAAACATTAATAGATAAATAGAGTTTCTATTGAAGGTATCTTACAAAAGAAGTTATTGAGTTCATAGTCACATGATTTTGCCACCACTATGCTAGAGAAATTTCAGTTTCTCGAGGAGCCAAATGAAAATGGTTCGTTTAGAACACGCTGGAAGAATATTTATTCAAGTAGTATTTTACGAGAGGATTTGAGCAAGTATATTTAGCTATATTAAATTTTTCAAACTATGATTCTAGGATATGGTGAAGGTGAGATGGTATTCGGTGCATTTTCCTTTGTATAATCAAGTCTATAACAGAATGGATATAAATTTAAAAATTTGTATGAGATTTAATGTATCTAGTTACTCTATGGATACTTTTCCTTAATGAGAGAGTGCTTGAATTATGGAATTCACTCGTATAAAAAAGAGGAGTCGGTAACATTTTGAATGATCTGAGGGATCCAAACACCTTTACCCAAAATGCTACCAATTCATTTGAATTCTAGGACGCAAATGTACGAGGTACTCCATGTGTGTTTCAATCCCTATAGTTATAATTTCTTGTTTACATTCTTGACCTTGACACTATTGACAATGATTTGATATATTGATATATTTCATTATTCTTATCGATTAATAATAATCCACTAGTCTTAATAGATTGTTTTTTTACTTGTAACAAATTCCTTTTTTGATATTTTGTTTTATTAATGAAATAAAGAAATTGATTTATTTGGATCCATCTGTGTGATTATACAATTATTAATTAATATTTTATCTCTACATGAAACATAAATCCTTTCAATTAAACACACACTAAGAGTTTTAAACCATGCTTTACATCTCCAATAGTAACATTAAAAACATTCATAGTAAGCAGAAATAGAATTAAAAGTTTACATATAAAATTGTTGAAAACTTTTAATAAATACGATACAATAATAAATATAGTTATAATTCAAAATTAGTCTCGACTCTTGTATTCATTCTATTAAGAAGCAGATTACATTATGAAGACATGAATGTCTTCATAAATCATTGTTGGCAAATATAATTACAAAATGATGGTTTGTCAATTACTTTCAAAGCTTCTGGGCAAGTTCTATTATATAAGAACATAGTACGAGGGAATCCTCTTTTCTAACTATGATTTTGAATCATAGTTTTCTTTATGTCTACCACACGCAATAATAAATAAATAAAATTTTCTTGCCACTATATTTTAATTCATATGCCAGAGTCAGAATTGTGACAACACACCTATCACATGGTGAAACTAAATTTTTTTTCTCTTTTTTTGCAGAGGAAGCTTGATGTGTTTCTTTCACAAGAGCCAGAGTTTACTCAGTATGTACAGTGCTCTCTGATAAAACTCCTAATGCCTACAAATATTGTGTTGTGGTATTGAAATTTTTCATAATGTTGTGCTCCTCCCTCGCAACATCTCCTGCTAATAATAGTGATGGATCAACATTTGTCTTTTCCTTCAATAAAAAATCTAGATCCATCTTGTGCTCCTTGTTTATCCTTTTCATTGTATTATTATTTTTATTTAATAATAAAAAAATTTCTTTCAACTTTAAAAATACATTCAAGCTTTTGATGGCATCCTTCAAATGTGCATCAAATACAGCTATTTATTTCTTTAAATTTACTTATTTTTCCTACAAAATAGAAAGAACAATGTATAAGTCTATTAGATAATTCTAAATAATTTATTACAATACTCATAATATCACGATTTTGCAGGTAAAAGATGACGTACCACATCCTTCTTGTTTTGTGCATTTGCAATTAAAACATTATTTGTCTCTAGCCCATTTGTTGTATTATGCCTGGGCTTCAGCATTAAGATTCTCCAAGCTATTTAACATTATATCCAAAATATTATCATCATAATAATTATTATACAAAATTGTGCATGACTGAGCAAAATTTCAAGAATTGTTGGTTGGCTCTCTACGAATGTGAGCAATGATTTCCTTTGAGTGTGATTATAGGATCAGATATTTATTTATTTGATCAAAATTTTGGTCCTCTCCCAAATTCACAATGATTCCACATCAGACATAACAACATCCTGAATTATGGCCCCTATACTATTTGATATCATATTTTCGAAGGAAAAATCTATCTTTTGATCATCCGTGAGTGGATTTTTACTTGGAGGAGGATAGTTTACAATATCTTGTACATCTTATTACGCTTGTGGCTGAGGAGGTTGAGTAGATTGTATCATACCATGCATGTCAAAATAGTTACTCTTCTCTATGTCACCAATATCAAATCCCAAAAATCATCACTAAGCTCGCTCTAGTTCAAAATTTGGATGCCCGTTGTACAAAAGGCACTACTTAGTGAAAAAATAGGAAATTCTAAGGTTACTGGATGAACTATTCCTGTAGAGTTTGTAAGGATCCTTAGAATTTTTCCTATAAATTTTCTTTTTTTGTACAGTACGCATTAGTGGTACTAGATCCCTTCTTGGAATATTCTATGAAATTATATTAACTACAAGAAGAAAACTACAAAGTATTAAAAACTAATCATTAGAACCTTGTAAATTCTAAGTAAAAATGTTTCACGTAAACAAAAGATGCTAAACATTAAACATTGCCTTGCATCCTCAGAGACGTGACCATTCGACCTTGACACTGAGAATGAGTTTGATCTAGACCAACAAACTCGGAAATTTCTGAAAACCAAAAATGTAGAAATATTAAAATATTATACCACTTACATAACAGATGCATCTTGTATGGTTTCACCTAGTAACTTGATTATAAATAGTAATATTTATACCTATAGAAAATTGAGATGGGGATAGGAGGTAGTAGTGCTGGAGCTATAAACCCCCTAGGCCTATTTTGATGAGGAAATCGAAGCAGGGTTGATTCCGTTGAATCCATATAAGAATTACCTAAGACCTCTTGAGGGGATTTACCTCGAGAAATAGCCTCCTTATGAGATATTCCAATTATAATTATTCTCTGCAAAAAATAAAATAGTGATTATTATTTAATTAAAAATAATTAATCAAATGTTAAAATTAATTATTACTTATTGTTATTGAAGTGAGAGACTAATAGAAATCATTTTTTCATTTATTGCAGTTGGAATTTATTCATTCTGTAATTGGTGGAAATCGTCATGATGGAAAGAAAGTAGATAATTGGTAGAAGAAAACACCGGTCTTGGATTTATCAAGTAAATTCATAGTAGAAAGGGCATTGTTGACCATCATTTTTAATTCTATTGGATAAGTATGTGAAAAAACTGAATTGTTTCCCTGCCACTATCTTCAATATATACTGAACAACCCATAATGGAATGTCCACAAAATCTACCTTGCAACACAATTTTTGGATTGAAATAGTGATATCACTACATGAAAGAATTTTTTTGTAATACCTTGTGTAACAAGGCCTCTTTTGGAATGATTAACAATTGTTGCAATAAGGTAAAAGAAAATTTAGATGCTTGGGAAGTGAAGAAATATTGAGAGAAAAAATAATTGAAAATAAAATTGAACTTACCATCAATAAGCACATTGTAACGAGACTCCAAAAAAAAATAAAATCTTCATCAATTAGCATTGTCTTCATGGTCACGGCCATACAGTTTTGAAAAAGTAACCCAGTTAACCGATGGATATTGTCTATGGGTTTCATGGTGAACAAAAATTTATGATCCATTAAGGGAATATAAAATTGTCCATCTTCCTGGTCGTAAGATTTGATGAGGTAATCAAGGATGTTAATATCTGTTTCGAATTCGGGCATGTGGAAAATCCCCGTGAATTTTGATTTTTTCATCCATTCCTTAGGTGTGTCCTTAAGTTTCATAAGTGTTGTAATCTAAGGGCATATGAGGTTTTTGTACTAGAATTTGGAGGCATGAGCAGAGGTGGTGTGAGCCACTGTGGAATTTGAAAAGTTTAGATGACATGTGTTATGTAATGTTGCACTATATGGTGTGGAAACTGAAATATTGTAGGTGTACGTAGGTACGCTAGAAATGGAGAGCTCAGAGTGCTAGAAGTTTGTAAAAGTTTAGGGAAAAAGTGAAGAAATGTACCTCGTGGGGGAAAATAAAGGGTTCAGGCCTTGGAAGTGGACATGTGGCAAGAAAGGATTGGAGCATAATTTTGAGGTAACACGTGTCTAGTGACTTGTGCGAATGGTTGATATCTAATAAACAAGTGGTGTAAGGTGGAAAGTATAGCATAATTTTTCCAACCTTAAAATCCTCAAGATATGAAGCCACAATGTCATCCAACTAGAATAGGACATGCGTACAACACAACTCATCCAAGTGGGAAAAGACAACCATCTTACTATTAAAAAAACATGAAACGTCCAACAAAAAGATGGTTGAATCAAGTGTAAACCAAATTAAGGGAGCATGTCGATTTCCATCCAACCGAAAAGGGACGTTTATCCAACCAAAAGATATGGCCGACCAACCCAAAGAGATGGCCACCCATCCACGAGAGATGACCGACCAACCAGGAGAGGCAGTCGTCTAACCAAGAGAGATATCCAAACAACCTAGAGATTCGGTCGATCGTTCCAGGGAAAATGATGCATTCCATCCAACCAAGGATAAACAACAGATTGCCATTTGGCTACATAGTTTTGAAGAAAAGAGTAAATTTTCCAACATATTTCAAGTTTTATGAAACCATTGGAAAAACCAACCTGACAATTTTCCTTTCCCACGAAATGGTTATTTGGAGATTCACCATCGTTTTGAAAGTTCATTTTGGAGAATCGCCACCCATTCTATAATAATTTTTTTAGAGGGGGGTCTTAATATGAACCTTGAGGATTAAAAGGGTTAGCTGAGGATTTAGGGATAATTAAGGATGATTAGGGATGTTTAGGGAGGAAAAATTAATGATATGAGTAGGATGTGATTAAGGTGGAAAGTAATAATTAAAGGGATAAATAAATTTCATGAGAGAAAAAAAAGGAATTTTAATTAGTAGAGAGGTTTGTATCTATAAAATGAAAATAAAGGAGAGTGGACATGGAATGAGGGACAAGGGATAACCAAAACTTGTTTTCTACATTTACATTCATTCCATGTTTCACTTGTCTCTTTGGCACGCTATTACCATGACACTATACATGGTTATTAGGTATGCATATCTTATGTAATTTATGTTACCAAGTATTCACTCAACAATATAAAGTGGGGGAAAATGCAGACAAAAAATTATTCAGTTGGGTAAATTTCTATGTCCATAAATACATACTAGCATTCATATGAGTCATAAGCTACACAACTAGTAATTGAGAGATATCTTTGGCCTTTTGTCTTTGTTTCTTATTTTCAATGTAGCTTTTCACACCCATACAACCCCGTTGGAACTTTATTTATTTATCTTTTGTGACTCTGGACACTAACACCCACACTCGGATGCCAACGCCCCAAGCACCATCATCCCCTTTAGGTGCCCCTAAACCTCTCTCCACTTTACTTGATATTTTCGGCCCTCTTTTATCATTTACACATCTTATTTTCTTATGGGACGACCTTTCAATTTTAAATTACAAAATTCAACCAAGGGAATAATGTAAATATAAAGGCATGCGACCAAAATAAAGGACCGACTTCTAAGCATCATTACTATCACCTAAGCTTGCACTCCAAAGGCATCGAAAGTACTAAAAGGCATCCATCTATAATTCACTCAAGGGACAAGGGGACTACATTTTTTGCATACACAACATAGGAGGGGGAAGTTTCTTTATTCCTTCCACACATCTATCTGCATTTATATATCTAGCTATCCCACTACCAAGTGAACCTTCACAAGGGCATCCTAGGGTATAATTTCTAATCACACACACAAGAACTACATGGAGTCTGAGATATAGTGCAACACTCGGTTGTAAGCTCACTCTATCGGGCAAATGTCGAGGTCAATCCGACTCCCCATATTGCATATTTTATTTATTTTATATGGTATTGTGGTTTTCGTAGGTGAATGTTTTTTGCGTGGGTTATAGGTACCCCAACAATCATATTATGACACATAGGCGATAAAAAATGAATACATGTGACATTTTTTTATAGTCCATAAATTAGTTTATTACCATTTTTCATAGTCACAGGTGCTAAAGAGATTTCGTCAGCACCCAGACACCCTTGTCCAGTCGTGGTCACCAGTGTCTAGCTTGTTTCAGGACCTGCAAAATTTATTCAAAGTAATAATGACACAAATCACTTCCTTTTCATTAGTTTTTCCAATTTACATCAGTCCCAGATCAAGCACAAATTAGATAAGTCCATTCATGTCTCTCTTGTACTTAGGGATTCATATTTTATTATATTGTTTCTTGTGTCAAATTTTTACTTTAGTATTTTATTATCATACGTGATTCTGTAATATTAGGGTTTAACAGAATAAATTTATTTTTTGTTAAATCAGTTGCAAATAACTAAACCTCTCTAAATCATAGAAAGGCTATCTTTTCCATCTTAATTGCTGATGAATTTTTATTCATCCATTATTTTCTTGCAATTTCTCAAGCTTTAAATTGAAAAGGGGCCCTATAAAATTCTACACGAAGGATAAAATCTTATTGTCTCTTATATGTCCATTCGTTGGAGAGACTCAATTATCAATGATTATTCTTACATCAAATAAATGCAAGTGAGGTCAAGAACATACAATATAAAACACACAGTAGATGTTATTTGGTTAGAAACAATACAAGTTGTATGCATGTAAAAGTATGCTTAGTTAGAAAGTAGAAACTAACACCAAATAGTTCATATAGCTAAGCTAATTCAACATAAACATCATGATAAAGCTATGTAAGGGAAGAAAATAATCAGTGCATCCAAATTAAACTTGAAAACACTAAGCCATACCTTGTTATTTTGATGTGCTTTCTAAATTATAGTTTCTCTTATTGTTGAACCTATCAAGATTATGAGTAATCAAAGGAAGGATACCTCCATGAAAGAGGAGGAAATCTCACAAATATGGCTTGATGGCCATGTTTCCATATCTTTTCTTACTACTTTGTTTATGTTTAAGCACAACATCCGTAAATGGTCTGATGGTGAATGGGACATTCAGTGTGATAGCACAAAATGGATCTATTCCCAAAATGTAGGAATTTGTAATTAGGATAGCTCGCTGGAGAAATGTTGGTTCGTATTCCTAAATCTATCACCACATGCCCAATTGCAGAGAAACTAATCTAATCCTATCTTAATGTTTTACAAGGAGACAGGGATAGAAGAATTACATGAAAATTAAATCTATTCTAACTGGAGGTGATGCAACAATAAGGAATGTTGAATATTTTCACTTGCATGGGAATGGAAATAAACAATATTGAAGAGGGTGATCAAACACCACATATCAAAACAAATGTTACAAATCCATTCACCAAATAAACACAACTATTGCAGTTTGCAATGAGAATTTAACAATGCACAATAACTTGACTCTAATGAGAGATCAGAAAGACACAATAAAAACAAAAGATGGTTGAGAACCATCCATGATTATATTTTTATTATTTCTCAAAAATTTTATATAGTACATTACATGGGGGCCAAGAGGCACACAAATTGCATAACAATTTTAATGGGAGGCTCGAACTCCACAAATTTCTTATAGACAAGGAAGAAGGGAGGGGAAAAGGAAAAATATCTAGCCATTTGAAATGAGCCCCTCCTTATAATTTATAGAATAATATTTACCAGAGAAGATAGAGAGAGAGAGAGAGAGAGAAAGGTCTGAAATTGCTTCAAAATCCATAAAAATTGTCATTAGATCTTTGCAATGGTGGGAAAAACCTGCAAAATTTCATCTCCCTTACCATGCCTTGTACATGAAGGAAAATATTCATGATGCACTTGGCTCTTTAAAATTCATCATTATTTATCACCCACCAAACCCATTAAATTCTATTCTCTAATTATTTCATGTTATAGAGCTTAAAATTATATTTCCATCAATTGTAAATTTGTAAAAAATGGTTGTGTAGAAGCAGTTGTAATAATTTTTGAATAGGTCACTTGATTGGGTTAAATATCCACCTACCCTCTTGGCCTCTATATATTTATGTTTCCATTGGATTATTTACTGAATCCGCTTTTGAAAAAGTACAATTTTTCTAATAAAGGCTAAAATTTACAAAAGTTATTGTATTTTGAAAACAGACCATGATTTGTGTTTTCTCCACCATCAAGCTCATTTTTACCTACCAAGCTCTGAAATATGTCCCACTAAGCCCAAAATTGGAATGAAACTCATTGGTTCCATATGTTACAAGCTCACCACATTACCTTTTCACCTACCGCTCTAACTTTCCAATGGGTCGCCCAAACTGGATCGATCTACGATGCAACTCGGTGAGATTTTCAATTTGTTTTGGGCAGGAGTATTATTTTTGTGCTTTCGGCCATTTTATTTTTTGGAATCTCCCACGCAAAACTCTGAAAATGAACTCACCCAAACTCTGAAGTTGGCCACCACTAAAACCCCAAAATGCCAATCTTTGAACTCACCCCAACTCGCCACGTCATTTCGGGATTTTTACATTATGAGTTTTGGGATTTATTGATTCAGGGATTATAACTCGCTTCTTTCAAACTTCGATTTTTCCAAACTCTGATTAAAATACCAGAAAGTTGACCTTGCTAGCTCATTGACTCCCGAAAATTAAGGTTTCAGGTTTTTTGGCATTTAGGATTTTTGCTCGTTTTTGCATTATTTTCAGCTAGATCTCTGAAGTGTAAAACTTCTAAAGTCCAAAGTCTCCGGACTTTGGAATCCACCCAAACTTCATGTCTCGCATATTCTATCAAGCTCCATGCTGACCTCCATCATTTTTTCACCATCCAAATTCATCTCTCTTGTCCTCGCACAAACCTCCTCGCCATGAATGCATGCCTTACCGAGCTCACTCGTTGTGGTTTCAAACTGGATCTCCTCAATTTACCATACCCCGTCGCTTGGGGCCTCTGCGAACTAACATTAACCAATTGAACACCACCCACCTGACCATCAATATAACTCAACTCACAGAGCTACTTGGCGAGCCCCCCATCAACTTGTCCCTCATGAAACTCTTCTAGCTTGGTGAGTTGTTTAGCGAGCTCTTTTTTAGCTTGGTGGCCTATCGAGGCCCAAATGCAAAATTTTGACCTCTAAACCTTACCCTTTGGAATATTTTGTCATGTCGGAGGCTTGATGGAGACTAAAATCAAGGGATTTTTTAGGTGGGTCCTATTTTTTTGGGTGTGAGCCTGTTGGGAGGGTGCATTTCATCATCTTTTAAGGTGATCATAAACATCAAAACTGAGAAGAGGGAAAAAATCCTCAATATGATTTTTACAAGTGAATTCTTTGAATGAGCTCCCTGAAACCTTAGGACTGCCCATATAACCCAGTTTCATCCTATAGGGTCCATTTGGGTGCCTAGGTCCTGTTAGGTCCCTGTTGTCCAATTTGGCTAGAGGGGCCAAATTGGATAAAATTTTGGTGACTTGCAGGGACATTTTCCCACTAGATGTTCTTATACTAGTAGCCTATTTTTTCCATTGGGCATGTGATCACCACTAATAACCTGTAACCGATCTATTCCTTGTTGAATTTTTCCTTGAAACCTCTTAAAAATTATTGACCTTGGACCTCCTGTGCTACTCGCACTCTCAATTTTCGTAAGAAAATATTAAATTTAAATTGTGAGAGTGGAAAATTGTCTTATCATTTTCACCTTGTTTCCATCTAACCCTTATTCTGTCAAGTATGAAGCACTTAAAAACTGATGATTTCTTGGCATACGTAGCATGTTGAAGATTTTTAAATGAGACATCCTTGGAGCTAAGACATCATGGAACTCTATTAAAATTTATCTTTTCTCTTTCTTCTGAATGACCCACTTGCAACATGTTGCTAAAGGTTGCTTTCTGATTTGGTTGAGGTGATTAGAAGTTCACCTGTGATTGATCTTGAAGGACTTGAAGAATGAAAAATTAGCAAATATTATCCTTAATCCTAATTTTCATTGCTCTACATTTATTTTCTCTTGAAATCTGCAACTATTTACAACAAGTATGAACTTCTTCCTCTCACAACGCTCATTTTGGTAAATACATTGAATTACACAATGATACAACTAGAATCAATAAAACTTGTGCCAAACTAACTTAGGGAAATTGAAACCTAATCTACAATAAGAAAATGTGCATAGGCACTTAGAGGAATTCAAATTCCTAAACTAATATGTACAAGGGTGAGAATTTTCCTTTTAGTAGAAGTGCTTCAGATAGATTCCATTGACTAGAATTGGAAGTTCCTCTCCATCCAAAGTAGACAGTTGGAAGGAAGTTTTACTCTTACATCATATGAACATGTAGGGGCCTCTCTAAATGACATCAAACTTTGAATGCCTACCCAAGTTTTCTTGATTTGCATCCCATTTCAAAACTAGGTCCCCTTCGTGGAAGGTCCTTTCTTTGGATTTCTTGTCAAATAACCTCTTAACTAAGGCATGATCCTTCTCGATGGTTTGCATTACATGTTCTATAATTTTTTCCAGTTCCATCAGCTCCGCATACCTAGCTTTCATAGGTTAAAACTCTGACAACTCTAGCTACTTCATGAGCTCTATTGCTAGCAGCTCCCGTGATATAAGTAAGATTGTTTCCTTCCCATAAACTATCTTATAAGAAGAGTTGCATCTTGACCTTATAGGTTTTATCCTATCATCCCACAAGGCTGATTTGAGCTTGGTATGCCATGTCCTCTGATTTTCATCAAGATTTTTCCTAATGATCTTTAGGAAAAAATTTATTTGAGGATGTTGCTTGTCTATTACCTTGGGGGTAATAGTTTGAAGAGGTTTTCAAATAAATCCTATTCCTAATATACCACTCTATGATTTTGGTTCCAAGGAACACTAGAGAATTATCTAATATGATGGTGGTCGGCACTCCAAACCTTATCACTATTCCCTCATAGAAATCTAGTATACTACAATCATTTTCCTCTTTTAGTTCTACCGCTTCGGTCCACTTAGTGAAGTAGTCTGTAGTTGTTAGGATCCACTTGTGACCCTGGCTTGAATTTGGATTAGTGACCCCAACGAAGTCCAATCCTGATTTCATGAATGGTTGTTAAATTGAGATAGGACACAATGGAAGTGTTATTATCCTCTCTTTTCCTGTGAAGAATGCACACCTTTTACACTTCTTGATCTAGGTGTAGCAGTCACTGAATACTGCGGGCCAATAATAATCCACCTTCATTATTTTGAGATTTATTACTCGAGGGAAAAAATGACCTCCGGCCTCTCTATCGTGAAACTCTTATAGCACCTTATCAATTTGATTGGTTCCAATGAACCTCAATAGGAATCCATTTATGTCTTTCTTGAACAAAACATTGTCAATAAGAACATATGGGATGTCTTGGAGTTTGAAGTATCTCCTCTTTGTTTTCCTCATCTCTGGAGGGCATAGACCTATTTTTAGGAAATGTATCATATCCTGAGTCCAATAGGGAATACACACATTATCATTTGTTGTTCTTGATTATCTTGGAACACCAAAACAACTTCTCTTTCATGGTCACTTACTTCAACATTTTGACTTGAGGCTATAAAATCACACAATCCCTTTCCACAAAACAATTTAGTGACTTTAATTTCAATGTCATACTCCATAACATGGGTGATCCATCCTACCCATTTCTCATTCAAGTCCTTATTCAAGAGGAAGTCCTTGACTCCCGTATGGGATACTAGCAGTTGAATCATGTTGTTTGAGACCAATTGCTTGAACTTTTTAAAACTCCTGCCAATTGCAAGGACATGCTTCTCAATGAAGGAGTACCTCACTTCATAGTCCTCCAAGTCTTGACTGAAGAAGGGAAATAGTTGTTCAAATCCCTCTTTATTCTGTTGCACTAGTATTGCATAAATTATATGTAAACCACCGAAGGAATAGAGCACAAAATCTTTGGAAAATTCCAAATTGATGAGAGTTGGAGCTTGTGATATAGCATTCTTGATAGCTTCAAAACTTACCCTACCTTCCATTTTCCACTTAAATGTCATGCTCTTCTTCAACATCAACGTTATTGTCTTGACAAGAGCAGAAACATTTGGTACAAATCTGTGAATGAAATGTATTCTCCCTAAGAAGCTCTAGAGAGCCTTCTTATGATATGGTAATGGACATATTCAAATTACTCCAACTCTCTCTGGATCATTTTTCAATCCCTCCTTAGACACAATGTGGCTTAAGAGCTTGCCCTCGTGAGCTAGGAATATACACTTTTTCAGGTTTAGGGAAACTCTGAATCTTCTGCATCTTTGGAATACATGTCTGGAATGGAAGAGGTGACTTACCGCATTCTTAGAAAACATAGTGATGCCATCTAAATACACAAGAACTATCTTTTTTATCAAACCCTTCAATTCCATGTCCATTTCTAATTGAAATATTTCTCTAGCGTTTGAAAATCCAAATGGCATTTTCTTATAGGCATAGGTGCCCCATTTGCTGGTGAAAGTTGTTTTGAATTGGTCTTCCTCTTTCACCACCATCTGATTGTAGCCTGAGCATCCATCTAGGAGAGAGAATATTTCTGAACTGGCCACTATCTACAAGATTTACTCCATTGATTGGAGTGGATAATGATCTTTGAGAGATTCCTTGTTCAAGTCCTGAGAATCTACGCACAACCTGATTTCTCCATTTCTCTTCCTGACTGGAACCAGATTTGCAACCCAACATGAATGCTTGATTGAAATATGATGTTCACCTCTATCAACTTATTCAGCTATTTCTTCATGAGGGGATCAATGTGCGGGTTGACTGGTATTTGTTTCTGCCTGATAATCTTAGCTTCTAGATCCAGTTCAATTGTATGTTGTGCTAACTTAGGGTTAAATCCTTTTAGGTACTCATAGCTCCAAATGAAGACATATGGGAACTCTTGGAAAATTTGTATAAAATCATATTTTTCCTATTGAGTGCTTACTTTTCCAATTTGGAGGGTTTTACCTTTTTTAGCTTAATAGGTTCTGAATCTTCCCCTTTGACTTTGATATTTACTTTCTCTTTCTAGAATTGGTAATTGGGATTGAATATTGAATCCAATGTTACTAATCCTTTTGGGAGATTATTTGTTTATAGTTGCACTATCTTCTCCTTGTACTCTTGATCTAATTTATCCTGATTCCTAGCTGAGAACTCAGCCTCCTCTAGGAAATTGATGATTTGTTGGTCATTCTCGAAGACCTCCCAGCTTGTGTTGTTGTCTAGAATTGTTGGCCTTACAACTACCTTGATATGCGGCTATGTTTTATCCCTCTTAATACTATCCACCACATAAAATGTTGCCCCAATTTCTGCAAGTCTTTCTGCAACTTCAATCTTCTTTCTAGGTATGGATCTGACATTAAATGATTCAAATTCCTCAATGAGATGTCATACCCCGTTTTTTTAGATCTTAAGGAGATCATTCATAGTAGCATCCAGTCCTCTAACTTTATTCACAATTATCTCACTATATTTGAACACCTATAAATTATTTATACCTATTTTCCTTGCCCAATCAAATTCATGAGTCAAAGATTTGTACTTAGCCATATTGTTTGTACAAGTAAACTGAAATCGGAAGGTTGAATAGTACTTGATATTTTTTGGTGACACCAAAATTGTACCCCCTCTAGTACCTTGCGTGCTCCTTGAACCATCAAAAACCAACCACCATACTTCATTGTAATCCTTATTTTCTGGCCTGGTGATGTTAGTGAGAGGTGGATTTTCTGCATGCACATAATATACATCTAATTCAGCTTCTTCCATTTTCTATATGGATCAAGAGTGTGAATTTTGATTTCTCATTCATCCAATGTCAAATCTGGAATGCCTTCCACTTTGGTACATGTATCTGGATGATTTGAACACTCTTCCTGATCAAAGGCCGAGAAATTTGCATTGATGGGACTTGGCACATGTGGCTTTATGTGGAAGTTTGCCATGGGTTCTAACCTG
Organism: Taxus chinensis; assembly: GCA_019776745.2. Lineage (NCBI taxonomy): Eukaryota > Viridiplantae > Streptophyta > Pinopsida > Cupressales > Taxaceae > Taxus > Taxus chinensis. Next base: position 727,129,439 of record CM034151.1, on the reverse strand, counting down.
ATTGTGGCCTTAATCCATTTCTAGTTCTAAAGCGCATAGGTGACCAGTTTACAGATAAGTACCCACCAATCTTGATTGTGAAGTCCCTTGATAAACACAAGGTGAAAATTGGTGGCAAGTTAATTACAAATACATCTTACAAAAATGTGACATTTGGGTAAGCATGCAATGTAAGACTTAACCCTTTGATGATCCCAACTATTCCTATTGATGTCTCGTGTAGTTGCACTACTCCTCTAGAGACCAATTCCTAATTTAAGCCCAATTGATCTGCTATTTGCTTAAGAATTAGTGAAATTATTTCCCCCTGATTCAATCATGTAGTTGTGCACCAAGTTGTCCCATATGATTAGTGAAACGTAGAATGGTGGAGGTTTCAAATTTTTTCTTGGTTGACCTCCTTCTTGTTACACTGATTTGGTGATAACTATCTACTATATTTGGTTTGATCCATTTGAGGCAGACCAATTGGCCATTGTTTCTTGCAATAAATCCCGTTGTCATGGGATTTCCAATGATTCCCACATGGAAATGCTCACATGTGTTTTATTCATCTAGTCAATGATTTTGAAATGAGATTGAATATCCCTTTGTTGCCCCTTGTTTGGCATAGTATTTTCTGAAACCTAAATGGGAGCATGCACTGCTGCAATAGGTTCCTTGGGCTGATTTTATAGGTTTGGGACTACATTTGTATTACTAACTCCTTGTCGGGTGAGAGTAGGCTGAGAAAAAAATCAGACTAGATGGTTTCACTTCCTCTATGTTCCTCTTTTTTTACTGTGTGTTAGCAGATACACCCTAGAAATCAAGTTGATTAACCTCACAAAAATATTCTATTTTTCCAATTGACCAATGTGGTTTCAATAGGAGGTGTCTCTTGTTGAGTTTCTTATTGACTTTCTTCTTTAGTTGGCTCTTGGTACACATCGATGGTTTACACCATCCAAACCTTATTCAATGCACCATTAAAACATGTTGACTGATTATGAGGTACATTACAGGGGTAACACCATTCATATTCCTATGTAATTTTGTTTTGGGTTGAAACCAAGGCTCTTTATGTTGAAACTGCAATTGGATCATATGGTTAGAATGGTTTGACAACTTGGGTTTGTCCTTGGTTCAAATTTTTGTTTGCAACCTAAGCTGGTGGCCTATTTGACTGAAAAGGAGGCCTATTTTACTGACTTGGAGGCTGATATGGCCCAGAAATCTAATCTTGTATCCTCTTAATAGTTACTAGATCATTTCCTAGGTTTTTCAGTTGCTTCATAACCTCCTAAAGTTATTTAGAATTACTTGAAGAAGTAGAAGCCCCATTATTTGTCTGATTCCTAGGATTGGAATGGGAAAAAACTTGGGTGTTTGACTAGTTGTAGGAGTTCCCATTTCTGGATATAAAGGCATAGGTGGCCTAGGTACAAGATTTCCTTCTTAAATCAAATAGTTTTCCACCCTGATGGCTATGTTGCAGGCTCCTGGAAATGTCATCCCTCCCATTGACGTTATCATCATTGTTATGTCTAAATTTAGATATTTCAAGAAATAAAGAAATGCACCTTGTTCAACTGGTCTCACAGCCACTGGGATTCTATCCCATGTCTTTTGCAATTGGAGATTAAAATCCACCACCTGCTTAGTTGGAGCTCTCTTAATTTTTGTCAATTGTTCAAATAAAGACATATTATCTTCCCTTTCTCTGAACTGATCACAGAGAGTTGTGCAAAGCTAATTCCAATTTGTAATATACCCCATTATTAGGATCCTAAACCATTGGAAAGCCTTACCCTTGAAATAGGAATTTAACAACTTGACTACAACATCCATTTCATTGACCTCATGGATTGCACATACATTTTTGATGTCTTGGATGTGGTCAATAGGGGTTGTATGATTTTCTCTCATGAAGTAGGGGATCTTTTTTAACACTACAGATAGAATTGGATTTTGAGCATTAAGGTCAACTGGAATAGTTCCTGTGAAGTTCACAGAGGGATTTGGTGGCACTTGATGAGACATTATGATTGGTATGAGGACCCTAGTTGACTAAATGAAGGATCTACTAGGTAGAGGTGAACAAAAAGTCCTGTTAGATAGAGATGGTGATATTTATGGTCTTATTCCTCTCCTTCCTCTTCATGGAGAAAATTATAGGTACACAAATATTCCTTCATCTCTCATTTTAGACCTAGTTTTGATTATTCTCATAAACACGGGAAACTTGTGCTACTAAACCACTGATTTATACCCTTGGAGTATCCATATGTGATATAAAATGAGCCTCTGAAGGCCAGGGTTTTACTAAGACACACACCAATCTTGATAAAATTGAAAATTAGAACTTTGAAGGACCTGGTTGTTGATCTCGTAGAGGTTAAAATTTTTCTTGAACTGGGAGTCCCAAAATCCTAAAATGTAGAGGATCCCAAAATTGTAAACCTCTGAAACCAAAAACTCTAAAAATAGTGCACACTTGAACCTCTGAATCTCCAAAACTTAACAGTTAGAAAATATAAAAGTCCCAAAAACCTTAAATCTTGAAACTTGAAATTTCAAAATTTGGAAAAGTTTGAAATCCCGAAATGTAAAAAACTTCAAAAATTTGAAAATTTGAGAATACCCTTTTAAATATTAGCCGTTAGTCTATCTATTGGTGAGATTTGAACTTGTTTTTTTCATGAAAAACTTCTGAAAATTGATTTCAGAACTATGCCCATGCGGTGAGAAGTCTTAAATTGAAAATATGAAATTTTTTATGTCTGAATTTCTTGAAAATTCCTTTAATTTTTTTGGAAATGACTCTTTGTCCCACCAAGCATGCCAAAATTGTTTATGCGAAATCACAGCACCCCCAAATGGTTTGATGGTGAATGGGGCATTCGGTGTGATTGCATGTACCATAGAGCTATTCCCAAAGTGGGGGACTTTGCAATCGAGATAGCTCTTCAAAGAAAGGTAAATTCCTATTCCTAAATCTATCACCACACGTTCAATTGCAGAGAAACTAATCTAATCCTATCCTAATTTTTTCCAAGGAGACAGGGATATAAGGGATTTCATGAAAATTAAATATATTCTAACTGAAGGTGTGTACCAATAAGGAATACTAAATATCTGCACTTGCATGGGAATGGAAATAAACAAGATTGAAGAAGATGATTAAACACCACAGATCAAAATAAATTTTATAAATTCATTCACGAAATAAACACAACCATTGGGGTTTACAATGACAATTTAACAATACACATTAACCTGAAATTAATGAGAGATCAAAAAAGATGCAATAAATAAAAAGAGGGTTAAGAATCATCCAAATATTTTTATTATTGTTCCAAAAGTTGATACAGTGCATTACATGGGGGCCAAGAGGCACAAACATTACATGAAAATTTCAATGGGAGGATCGAACTCACACAAATTTCTCATAGACAAAGAAAAAGGGAGGGGAATAGGTAAAATATCCAACCTTTTGAAATGAGCCCCTCCTTATAATTTATAGAAGAATATTTAGCAAAGAGGAGAGAGAGAGAGAGAGAGAGAGATCTAAAATTGCTTCTAAATCCATAAAAAATCATCATTAGACCCCTGCAATGGTGGTAAAAACCTACAAAATTGCATCTCCTATACCTCACCTTGTGCTTGAAGGAAAATATTCATGATGCACGTGGGTATGGGCCTTGGATCTTGCAAATTCATCATTTTTTCTCACCCACCAAACCCATTAAATTTACCTTTTTGATCGTTCCATACTATAGAGCTTGAAATTAGCTTTCCATCAACTATAAATTTGTAAAAAATGGTGGTTTGTTGAAGAATTTGTAATCATTTTTACACAGGTCACTTGACTAGGTTCAATCTCTACCAACCCTCCATGCCTCTAGATCTTGATGTATCCATTCGATTATTCACTTAATCCCTGTTGATAGAAATTTCTCATGGATACTTTCGTCAGAGTCATGGGAATCCTTAGGTTGGTGGGATGTGCACCCTAATGAGACCCTCCATATTTTAAATAAGTTTTCTCGTCTCTGTTGGGCAAGATTGCGGTCAGAAAAACTAAAATAAAACATAAAGTAACTAAGGCGATGCGCCAAAACGAGTAAATCAGGTGGCCAACCGAGACCCACAACCGTCTCAAACTACTCAAGCACAACACCGAAGATTGTAACAATGCTAAAAAATGCACAGTTTCTACATAAAAATAAAGGCAATCAGAGATAATAAATCTATGCGAAGGATGGATCGGAAACACCATAATGCATATGTATTACTCCGATAGTTGTTCACATTATTACATTTATAAAAGAGGTAAGATTCCCATTACAAAGCCCAGGAAGAAGGCTATAGTTTCAAAATCTCCTTTTCACTAACAAAGGAGAAACTCGATGAAAAAGAAGAAAAGATTAAGACTCCTGGTCACTAAAAGTATATCTTACATCAGAATTTGATTACAATATATAGGACGAGAAAGAGGTGAGAGATAATTCTTGAACTTCTTTCCAACCACCTTTTAATGATGAGAAATGATGTGAAGTGATCGAAACAGATTTTCTTCAAATCTTTCCCACACTTCCATCATTTTCTGCCCCCCCCCGAAAGAGTGAGAGCCATGCCTATTTAATGCATCATGATTATTCTGTAATCGAATGCCCTTGAGATGGACTCACCTTTTTAGAAAAACCCCTTTCGGCTATTTATTACATAACTCAATATTTCAATCCTTCGTGTACTCTATACGAAGCTATGCATTAATGCTCTGCTAAAATGACAAGCTAGATGACCCTTCACCCCAATCTTCTAAAGAAATCCCATATAATTAGGATCTTATAGATAAGAATCCAAATCACTCATATGTGGCGAATGGCTTGTCCTTTTCATGATCTGCCTTGGATACTAGAGTCCGCTTGCTATAAGATCCACATGGAAGACTCGTGCGTCCTCTTGATTCTGATTTCCCTTATGGCTCTTGGGGATGTGCTTGGCGGACACTTGGTACCATCCGTGGGCTTGATTTTCTTCTCCTTTTGGCCATTAAAGGACCTATGATATATAAATTTGAAAATCATCCCTTATGTGGGACCCCTTTATTGACTCCAACGTGTAAGCTCTACAGGAATCTGAGACAATGCCCCCCACCTTTGACTTCTGACATTGCGCCTGCTTGACACTTGGCATTGTCCGCGAACTATTCAGCCCTCTTCTCTTTCACCAAAGATTTGGCTTCAAATGGTTTTCTCCCTAGTTGCAAAAATTTAAATAATAGACTAGCAACTCACTGGGACCATTGGCCTGCTAAATGAAAAGAACCCACAATCTTTCGTTATACAACTTGGTTTGAAACTTGTGTTTTGAAGCCGTTGTGAATATGAGTTTCATGGCCCCTTTGTAGCTATCATTTGATTCTCACCGCCTTCCCTTTCTCAAAATAAAAACTCAGAAAAATCTTATTTTTGTGAGAGTAGAAAATTGAGAAGATGAACCCGACAAATACCTTTCCTGATTTTAGTTGCTCTACATTTGTTTGAAAGCGAAACTTGCAACTACATCAGCTAACTGTGAATTTCTTATTGAGCCGAAGTCTTCATAAGATCTGGCACTTCTTAAAAGGAGTAATATAGGAGTGAGATTATACAAAAGACAAAACATACATACCTCAAATGGGACATGCAGTGCATGCGCGAGCACTTTTTTTGCTTAAAGTAAATCTACTCCTACTCCTAATCTAACTGGTGTTTATACAAGCTAAAAAAAAACCTGAAATAGGCAAGGAAAACTAGCTTCCTTTTCTTATAAAATGTGGCCATGTGATCAATTTGGCTATGGATATGTCCTGTAACAAGAGTAAATGGTTACCCTTGTTTCTTCTATCCATGGTATCATTAAGCAACATGAATAACTCCTCTTGTTCATCTTTTTCCTGGTGGTGCTGCAACTGACCCTCGGGGTCTTGAAAATCATCCTCATGTTCTGAAGTGAACATGAATCGCGCTGGAATTTTACTTGGCTCCGATGAGAAACAACTCATGGTAGGCCTTAGTCCTACCCTCTGCTTCCGTCCGCCACTTTGGTTTGTATATTTTGGATCGAGGCTCCCTTGTGGATCTCTTTGAAGGATGTCATCTTTATCTTCTTTTTCCTCTCCCTTTTTAGAAGCTTCACCGACAAGTCCAGGCTCTTGGATTGAAAGAAAAAATCTTTTAATGATAACCTTTTCTAGAGCATCCAAACTAGGTCTGGAGGAAAAGTCATGAGGAACAAGTGGTTTTTGTCATGGGACTAATGAAGTGAGAAAATATGTGATTTCAACAGGCTCCTCTTCATCGAGACATCCTCCAAATCTGATAAGCAGTCAAGCTCATCATCCTCCTAGTGTGCCAAGATATCCTTTTCTTTTGTGATGGCCTTTGAGTTTGCAAAGATTCCATCATACATGATTTCACCTTGCAATATGAAATCTATCATTGAAAACCTTATGTGGGGGAACTACTTTATGGGGAGGACAAATAGAGGCAACCTTCGCATCCTCTCTTTTTCTCAGCAGGTGATATGGACCTTGTGAGTGCATATCACTTCTCACCATATGCTCCCTCTTCTTTTGGATTTAGGAGCCTTCATTTGCTGGTGTGTGAGGTATAGTTGCTCGAAGACGGTGGTAGTGTAGAAATTGTGGCTTGGAGATAGACAAGGGGAAGATCCCTTGGTGATAATGAAGTCATGATTGCAAAACTTCATAATATGAAGAGAAATGATAGGCATGGAAAGGAAAATGAATGAAAATGGATGAGAGGGAGGTCTACAATCCTTTGTAATGATTTGGTTGGACCTTATGGAGCTGATACTTTTGCTCTGTAGTTATCTTCATGGAAGTTTGAACTTTATCGAGAGCTTACCAAGTTGATGCCATAATAAAAAATAACTCTAAATTTTCCCACCGGGCGTGCCAGGAAAACTATTGACAGACATTTCTCGCTGATACTTCCATCAGATTCATGGGAATCCTTAGGTTGGTGGGATGTGTGCCCTAAGGAGACCTCTAGATTTTAAAGAAGTTGGTTCTTCTCTATTGGGAAAGATAGGGGTCGAAAAAACTAAAAGAAAACGTAAATGAACTAAGGTGATGCACCGAAATGAGCACACCAGGAGGCAAACCGAGACCACAACCATCTCAAACTACTTAAGCATAGCACCAACGATTGCAAAAACACTAAAAAATGCAGAGTTTCTATATGAAAATAAAGGCAATCAGAGATAATAAAGCTATGCAAAGGATGGACCGAAAACACCATAATGCATATATATTACTCTAATAGTTGTGCACAGTATTACATTTAGAAAAGAGGTAAGGTTTCCGTTACAAAGCCCAGGCAGAAGGCTACAGTTTCAAGATCTCCTTTTCCCAAAAAAAGAGAAACTCGAAGAAAGAGAAGAAAATATTAAGACTCCTGGTCACTAAAAGTATATCTTACATCAGAATTTGATTACAATATATAGGAGGAGAAAGAGAGGTGAGAGATAATTCTCGAACTCCATTCCAACCACCTTCTAATTATGAGAAATGATGCAAAGTGACCGAAATAAATTTCTTAAAATCTTTCCCACACTTCCATCATTTTCTTCCCCCTCGAAAGAGTGAGATCCATGCCTATTTAATGCATCCTTATTATTCTACAACCTACTCCCTTGATATGGACTCACCTTTTGAGAAAAACCCCTTTTGGCTATTTATTACATAACCAGATATTTTGATCCTTCGTGCATTGGTCTCTGTTCCCCAGATTCAAATGATGCATATTTTGTCATTATAATGAAACGAAATTTTGAAGGTAGATAAATAACTTAAGTTTCCGTAGGCTGGCACTCTCTTTATACAAAGCTATGCATTAATGCTCTACTGAAATGACAAGCTAGATGACCCTTTTCCCTGATCATCTAAAGAATCCCGAACATTTAGTATCTTATAGATAAGACTTCAAATCACTCATACGTGGTGAATGGATTGTCCTTTCATGATATTCCTTGAGACTGGAGTCCGCTTTCTGCAAGATCCACATAGATGAATCATGCATCCTTTTTATTCTACTTTCCCTTATGGCTCTCGGGGATGCATTGGGTGGACACTTGGCACCGTTCGTAGGCTTGATTTTATTCTACTTTTGGCTAGTAAAGGACCTGTGATATATAAATGTGAAAATCATCCCTTATGTGGGACCCCTTTGTTGACTCCACATGTAAGCTCCACGGGAATCTAAGACAACGCCCCCTCCTTTGACTTCTGACATTGCGCTTGTTTGACACTTGGCATTGTCCACAAACTATTCGGCATGCTTTTCTTTCGACGAAGATTTGGCTTAAAATGGGTTTCTCCTAGCTACAAAAATATAAATAACAATCCCCTTTCCAACAAGTATAATATTGCTAAAAATGGCCAAAATTTATAGAATTTATTGTATTTTTAAAACAAGCCATGATTTGTGTTTTCTCCACCATCGAGCTCATTTTTACCTACCGAGCTCTGTAATCAGTCCCATTGAGCCCATAGTTGAATGCAACTCGTTGGTTCCACACATTACAAACTTGTGACATTACCTTTCTACCTACTTCTCTGACTTGTTAACACGTCACCCAAATTGGCTCAGTTTACAATGTGATTTGGAAGGATTTTCTATTTGTTACAAGTGGGGGTATTTTTTTTGGGCTTTTGGCCCTTTTTTTTTCAAGCATCTCCCATTCCAAACTCTGAAGTTGGCCACCCCAAAAACCTAAAAATGCAAACCTCAAAGCTCACCCCAACTCGCCACGTCATTTTGGTATTTTTGCATTTGGATTTTCGAGCTTTATTGATTCGGAGATTCTAATTCGCCACTTTTCGAATTTTATTTTTCCAAACTCCGAAGTGATCCCCTAAGTTGACCCCACTAGCTCATTGTCTAACGACAATTTGGGTTTTGGATTTTTTGGCATTCTATATTTTTTCTTATTTTTTGCATTATTTTTGGCGAGATCTCTGAAGTGTAAAACTTCTAAAGTCTGGAGTCTTCAAACTTCGGACACCACCCAAACATCTTAACTCGCTCACTTCGTTGAGCTCCAAGCTGACCTCCATTATTGTTTTGTTGGCCCGATTCATCTCTCATGTCCTTGCACAGACCTCCACACCATGATTTCATGCCTCACCAAGCTCACTCAGCTCTCCCACTACGGGTTCGGACTCGATCTCCTCAATTTTCCATGCCCCATCACTTGGGGAATCCACGAACTAACACGACCTTATCAAACACCATGCACTTAGCCATCAATATAGATCGTCTCACTGAGTACCTCCCTGAGCTACTCGATGAGGCCCCATCAACTCATCCCTCATGTAACTCTTCTAGCTCGCCGAGCAGCTTGGCCAACGCTTTTTTTAGCTCGATGGCCTATCAAGGCCCAAATACAAAATTTTGACCCCTGAACCTTCTCCTTCAGATTTTTTTTGAATTTTCTCACATCAGAGGCCTAATGGATACTAAAAGCAAGTGTTTTTTAGGTTCCTCCTATTTTACTAGGTGTGGGTCCGCAGTAGGCCCACATTTAATCATATTTTAAGGCGATCTTAAGGGTCAAAACCCATAAGAGGAAAAAACTTCCCAATATGATTTTTACCCTTGAATTCCCTGAATGAGCTCCCTAAAACCTTGGGACTTCCCATAACTCAGTTTCATCCTTTGGGGTTCGTTTGAGTTCCTAGGTCCTCTTAGGTGCCTGTTGTACAATTAGACCCAAGGAGCCAAATTGGATAACATACTCTTTGCAAGTAGAAATGGATGCTAGATAAATAATATTTTCAAAGTAGAAATGCTCTTATCATGTGCATATAACATAAAGGTTTAAGTTTGGAAGGAAGGTACTAGGTTATTTATATGACTTTCCATTTTGGGAGAAGCTAGAAGCGGGTGAGTCCCCTACCTAACTAGGTATTGGATTGGGCTAATCGGACTGAAGGCTCAGGATCTATAACGAGTTTCAGGTCTAGTGGCCCATCTATCTATATGTGGCTCTATAACCAACCCAGAGAATTTGGGATAAAGATAAATTAGAATTAGAAAGGGATAAGCATGATTAGAGGAATTTATTAGTAATTAGTAACTCATGGGAGCTGGAGATGATTTAATTAATCAACTAGGATTTCAAAGAGGGATTTAATTAATAAGAAGGTCTATTCATTAAATATATTGCATAATTAATTAATAAATGGTTAATTAATTAGTCAAAAGAGGATTGTAAATAACAAAAAGCCATTGATTACACTGAAATGGAAAATAACGTTTTATTCTATCTTAATCTGATGTTTTGAAAAATAGTAAATAACAACTAAATAAATAAAGGAAATAACCCAAGAAAATAAGTAGTAGAAAATGTAAAACCCTAAAGAGAAAATATTGTTAGAAAGGCCTTAGCTAATTCATAGATGAGTCGGGACTATGTTGTAGTAAAGACCAGATGAACAAAAAGAAGAAATGACTGCACAGGAGCTTGGAAAAGTGCATATCTGAGTTGTCTGAGTAGAATGGGGCACCCAGAGAAGGATGTGGGCACATAGGGTGCCCTAGTCTGATATCTAGGAACCCTAGTCTACATAAATGGCAAGGGAACCTCCTATGAGGAGTCCATGAGTGATTTCCTACTTTCACTTCCTATCGTGTGAATGTCACTGAACTATGTTAGATCTTGTTGTGAATCAGATATAGAGGAAACACCTACAAAACCCCAGATAAAGCATTAAAACCCTAAAATAGAAATATTCATATGAAGGGTTCGGACTATCCTCAGCAACCATAATGGTGGAATTACTAACTGAGCAATGCACTACATCTCAGACCCAATATAGTTCTAGGTATGTGTGTGAAAATCATGCCCTAGGTGCTCTTGTGCCAGTCATACTTTGTGAGTAGAGAGAAATAACTAGATGTGGAATATAAATATATGGTGCATGGAATAGAATAAACCCCCCTCCTATGGAGTGTGATGTAGATAAACCAGCCTTGTCCCTTGTGATGGAGCTAGATGAATTCCAGTGGATCTCTAGATGCCTTGAATGGATGAAACCTTACGTGGAGATACTAGTGTTTAGTTCTTGGTCCCTCATTATGGTATCATAAATTTATATTTATATGGTTCTCTTGTTATAATTTCATAACTAACCTCAAAAAGGCCAACCACCTAAACTATGAAATGTTCAAACGGCTAGAAAATGCCAAAATATGAGTGCAAAGTGTAAAAAGGACTAAGATCTTTAAATAAAGATTTTCTTCATCCATGGTATGTGAAAATCTTACAAAATGAGGACTACCCTACGGATAGTGACTAGGGACAAGTTTGAGGTGAGAAATATAATGTTATTACCCCAAAATCAACTCAAAAACAACCTCAAACAAAAATTCAAGATTTCCTTATTTGACAAGGTGGATGATCATGCAACTATACAAAAAAGAAACACTTAACACAAGGAAAATTAAGAAATAACAAAAGGGGTTAATTAATGTATTACACCACTTTACAAGATGATAAGGAAGAAAGAAAAATATTCTTCGATGATGGTGTCATTGTATGGAAATTTTTGGGGTTGTTATCGTTATCACCTCGCTAATGCAAGTGATGACCATAAGCCTCACCTCCACCTCGTCATGCCTTAATAGTTCAGATCTAGCCAAATGATTCACTAATGAATCCATCACTGAAAACATGGAGCCATAATCTGATTTTTCTATCCTAGCCAAACAACTTGCATCTTCCTCCAAAATGTTAAGCAACACATCTCTCGAAAGGTGTGAAGGATCAAGCCATCTCCGCAATCTGTAAAACTACCTTTTCATTTCTCCTTCACCTGTTAACCTAATGATTCATGCACTATGTATCAATATCTACAAACAAAAACCCCATAAGAGTAGAGGAAAGTTGCTCTGATACCACTGTGATGTCCCCCTTTTTGGGAAAATGGAAATTTGTAACAACTTCAACACAAATTGAACCAAGAAGGATTAGATCCTTTTGAATCAACCTAAAATAGCCCAATTACAACCCAAATGGGGTTGGAAGTGGTCAAGGTGGTGAGATAGATTGGTGGAGACAATCACATTTGTATTCTTTTCAATTCTAATTTTTTTTACAGCAATGAATTAATTTGAAACATGTGTAAACAACTGAAAAAATTCAAAAATTCATAACTCAATCAATATTATTTCTTCTTATATGAAACAAAGTGTACAATAAACTTAAGATGTTTTCCTTTCCAATGAACTAAGGGTCATGTTTTTTTAGCACTAAAAACCCTTCAAAATAACATCCAAACTTCAAGATCTGGGTGCTAGGGTTAGTAGAAATTATTAAATTAATAACCAGTACTTCCCTCAACTTTTTTCACCCTCCAAAAGATTTTTTTGATGCACAAAAATGTCAAGAACAGATCTGAACTGAAATTACAATTTTTGAGCATCAAAATGTGTCCCAAACAATTACAAATCCAACCCCAGACTATCGCAAACTTCTAAAATTATTTCCTGCTTATTCAAACAAGAAAAAACCTTCAAACTTTGAATTTTGGGCGACAAAACTACAAAGAATAATATTCCAAAATTACTTTTTGCACGAGAAACACAAAACCCTAATTTTCCCCTAAAAAGTAGGTCTCGTAACACATTTAAGTCATCAAATCATCTCGAAAAATTATGAAACTAATTGCAGAACATAGCAGATCTGAAATTCACTTGTTTAAACATCAAAACATGAAAAAATACTCAAATTTCCTTCAACAATCAATTCGCAAGGGTTAGGAAAAATTTCCCAATCAATTCGCCACACAATATATGCAACATACACATAAATGTATCCTTAGCAAAATTAGATTTACTTCAATTCCAAATTGAAAGAGAGAGAGAGAGAGAGAGAGAGAGAGAGCACAATGAAGAGCTAGGACATACATCCCTTGGGCATACATATCATTTCTCCAAGCATGGAGATATATCAAATGATCAAATCAACATCCAAAAATGATGTCCATGCAACCTCCTTTTATAACATAAGGAGTGCAACATTCAAATGGCCAAACTTTTCCCTTTTAAAGGGAAAACAAATAAAACTTAATTAAAATATTAAAAGACTCACTTAATGTGTAATTTTTTATTTCTTATTAAATAATAAAGAGTAACTAACCTATGTGCACATTTTAAGAATAAATGAGACTCCCACTTATAACGTTAGACATGTCAAGGGGTTGCAATGCAAATGAAAGAGATGAACTAATGGTGTCCTTAACATGGAATGGGGATTCATCAAAGGGATGATCTTTGCTAAACTCCAAGGTTATCCACTCAATAATGACCTCATGAAGTGAGTAGGACATCATTCTTTCATCACATGTCTTTAATCCTACACATGAAGCAAACGTATTAGAAAAATGAATATTGAAAATACTTTTCCAATGTGTCTCCATGGTGTGAATGGATCAAAAGTCTCCTTCACATATGGGCTGCCCCCAAATGTCACAATGTTCACCCCATACTTCCATGAACTTCCAAAAACCAACTACTATCATAAAATAAAAATATGATAAATCATCAACATCTTGACAACTCCAAATTTGTCCCCATGTAAGTCCTAATTCATCCTTCAATCCATGTGTGTCTACCAATGGAAAAATATCTCTTATCCTCATGCCTTATTTCCCTAAAGGCCACAAGAAGACTTCTCAAATAAATTACAATAGTGTAAATAAAAATATTTGACCTCAAGGTATCCCAACTCTCCTTAGGTAAGTACAACACTACACTCTCACAACCCACAATGTATTTTTCCCATGAAAAAAAGTTCTGAAACACATTCACACACATGATGTAGAGTTGATCCAAAGTGAATTTAATGAAAATATTTTCACCTCTTCCTTCCATAGTTGAATATTCATCATATTTTCTTTTATTTTTCAAAATAGAGCATGAAAATTTAACACCATACATTCCTCTTTGTTTCTCCCAACGCAACAACAGTGTTAAGTGGCTTGGAAATGATCCTATAACATGTACCAATGATGTTCCAAACTAAAAATTAGCATACCATGTGATTAAATGCTCCAAAATTAGATTTCACACAACAAACATGAAACCCTAATTTTTCCCTAAAATGTAAGTCGCTTAGCACATTTTGGGCATCAAATCATCTCCAAAAATTATGAAATTAATTGCAAAACATAACATATCTGAAATTCACTTGTTTAACCATCAAACCCTACAAACTAGGAATTCCTTCAAAAAACAATTCATTGAGGTTAGGAACACTTTCCTAATCAATTTTCCACATAATAGATGTAACATACACACAAATGGATCCTTAGCAAAATAATATTTTCTTTAATTCCAAATCAAAGGAGAGAGAGAGAGAGAGAGAGAGAGAGAGAGAGAGAGAGAGAGAGAGAGAGAGAGAGAGAGAGAGAGAGAGAGAGAGAACAATAAAGAGCTAGGGCATATATCCCTTGGGCATACATCCCATTTCTCAAAGCATGGAGTGATATCAAATGATCAAATCAATATCCCCAAATGATGGCCATGAAACCTCCTTTTATAACCTAAGGGGTGCAATATTCAAATGGCCAACATTTTCTGTTTTGGAGGGAAATCAAATAAAACTTAATTACAATATTAAAAAACTCACTCAATGTGCACTTTATTCTTTTGTAATTAAATAATAAAGAGTAATTAACTGAGAGTCCCTCTTGTAGCGTTAGGCATGCCAAGGGGTTATAATGCTAGTTAAAGAGACGAACCGATATATTAGTAATTCCCTAGAAAAGGGGACATTACACATGCTCAACAAAATACTACAAAAACATAAAAGTGAGATATGTTCAAATCATATTCGTCTTGGTTGCAGATTACTTTCAAAAGGTAAGTGCAATAAGAAATTTAGATTTTTGACATCAATGTCATATCTTGACTCCTGAAATATGGGTTTGACAGAGGAATGTAATCAGTAATTGCAACGACAATAATCACCACTCTCTAAATGAACACTATACATGTAGCAATCAATTTGTCATTGTATATAGGTGATATTGAGTGTTCCTGCCGAAGTCAACTGAGCTCAATTATAGTTAATACTATAATTATTTTATACAAGTCAATCAAGCCATCAAAAATATCAGATATGCTGCATTTTAATATCACATATTACTTATTTGTCATGTACCACAAATCAATACAATTTTATTTTGAAAAAAGAAAAATATTAGATGGTTTTTATACCTCAAAAGAGGAGATGACATTGTTGATCCGAAAAACTCATTCTCACACGGGTGAACACTGAGACTGCAAGCCAATAGCAAATTCGAATGATAGAGGGCTTAGAACATCAGATACAAATATGGATTCTAGATAAAGGCGCAGAGAAAATAAATATGTGAGAAAGAATATAGATCTACAAGATGGAAATAGATAAGATTGGATAACGATATGTGGGGGCTGCCTGACAAACTAGATCTGAGAAGCATTAAATTCCTCGGTGCTTGTCAACCCCCGTTTTCACAAGAAAAGAATGAATATCCAACGATAAATTGACATTCCAAAACTACAGAGATTTGCAATATGTTGAATAAACAATATAAATAAGATACCAAGCCAGTGTTTCGATATAACAAAATATTGATTGTTAGACTAACAATATGAGACCGGTAGAGCTTCACCTCCAAACACTCCACAATATGAGTCAAATCTTCACAAACAAATTTGACAAAATATTATGAATTTTAAGCTTGAGAATTTCAAGAATTTTCTACCTCCTTCCTCCTTTTTTTAGAGGGGGAGAAAGAGTTCTATTTATAATTTAAATTGGGATTAAAATAAAGGATTAACAAATAATTATAATTTACAAAATAAATCTTGATTGAAAGGACATGATGAGAGTTGATTTGATGGTGGGGTTCATGATGTGAGAAAAGGAAAAGGTGTGATGTGGAGTGGGGACGTGGTTAGGTGTAATAGTGAAGTCATGTGCTCACTTTACACTATTGATTTTGGTATTTGTTGTCGGATAGGGAGATTTTTGAATTATTGATTTCATGGGTGGGGTTAATAATTTAATAATTTAAGGGAATTGAATTTCTAGGTGGGAAGTGATTTTTAGGTGAGAAGTGATTTTGACTTAAGTGGGGAACATGTGGGGTTGTTGATTTGTATATATATTTTTGAATTATTTAATTATTAAATAGGATGATATGACTTTATTTTTTTTAAAAAATATTTACAATAATATAGTTTTGGCATTAAATAAGATATTAATTAAGTTATAAGATTAATTAATTGAATATGAATTGTCAATAGGAAATGATATTTGAGTAAGCCTGCTGAAGGAGACCAAAACACGGGGTGATACCAAAATTTGGTGTCTACATTTTCTCCTTTTTGTTGAGTGGTTTGCGATAGCAAGCCATGAGTAAAAAACAAAAAGGGTTAGATGAAAGATGTGTCTAAGGATGGATGAAGACATGACCAAAGGCAAGATGCCTCAAGTAAAAAAGGATCGCAATAAAAAAATTATGGCGGTGACTTCAATATCACATCGATAGAGGACAATTACGGTCTCAATGGAGACAAACGAAAACATTCTATAGACCAGTGAGTGGGTGAAGACCACTGCAGTATGGATTATAGGAAAAACATCGAAATATATGTAACTAAATGCGAAAGATGTGTGCAATCCTTTGTTTGTGAGGAATCATGCAAAAAATCATGCATCCAAAAATGGATGAGAATGAAGATAATGATGCCCCAACATAGGGCACAGGAAGGACACAAAGTGAGTTATATGTATTGACAAGTATATGGATGAAAAGATGTCCCAACATAAGGCATGGATGAAATAATCATAAATGGGGACAAGATGAGAAGATGGGATAGAAAGGTGAGATAAAATTCCCTAAAAGGGTAATAAATATGATGACAATCATGTTTCATAGGAAAGATGCATAAGTGTTAGCAAATTAGATGGTGAAGAAGAAGAAAAAAAGTTTTATTTCTTCAGTAAGTGTGATAGAGATACTTTTGTGACAAAACAAAATCAGAGAAAATATTCAAGGAAGAGAACAAGATTAAATAGGTGATAGTCGTTATGGTATCTTCCAAGACAAAAATGTCAAAATAAGATGGGAAGAGATTCTTAGAAATGGATATGACGATGTCCTTGTGAGAGGAATGATGAAGATAAAAGATGTGACAGGGTCCTCAAAAAGAGAAGAGGTCAATGTGGAAAAGAGAAGAACAAGAACGGTAACGAAAGGGATAGATGGTGATAAATAAATAGAGAAACATTGGCATTGATTGTGAATGCCAGATGTAAGGGATGTTGAGAAAGAGAAAAGGGAATAGACAAGAGGATTGATTTATTATGATAAGAGAAAGAAAGATTGAATATGAAAGCGTTAAGGATATGGAATAGAGGGACATAGATGGAGGAGGAGAAAATAAGTAATGAAAGGGGAGGAATAATATAATGAAGAAGGATTATAGAGAAAGGTGGGAATGAAGAAGGACAAAAAAAGAGAAGACAAGAAAATAACAGAGCAGAGGATGAAATTATGAAAAAGGGAGAGATTTATTCAAGATTAAAGGCATGATGAAGGATGGAGTAGAGGAAAATAAAGAGGTAATGGAAAACGAAATAGATGATAGAGCAAAGAAAATTGAAGAAAATAGATCATGGTGAGGAAATCCAAGGCAAAGAATATGGAACTGACTGCATGGAAATGCATGTGGATGATGAGATGATAAAGGAAATGGGATAACACTGAAGAGTCAGGTTTTTGAGGGGGAAGTAAGGAGGAAGTGTGAGATAAAACGAGGAGGAGGATGCTATAGAGGAAGTGAAATAAGAAAAGGACAAGAAAAGAGGAGAAGACAACGGAAAAAATTATGTAGAATGAAGGGAATCAAGAATGAAGATATTTGGTAAAGAGTGAGAAGCATAAAGAACGTAAAGAGAAACTTGAGGGAAGGAATGACATTGATTGGAAAAGAAACAAAGATGCATGAGATGAGGATATACTGATGATGATAAAATAGAGAGAAGGTGTATGATGAAGAAAACGAAGAAATTGACAAGGAAGAATGACAGATAGAGAGGTGGTGAGGAAAAAGAAAGGATGGGATAGGAGAGGTAATGCCAGTGAATGGATGTTAGGAGAAATCCACCGATAATGATCAGTAGGAAAAGATGGGACAAAATATGAGATGAGGCAGAAAGTAAATGAAGAATGGGAGGGGGAATGCCAATCAAGGGATGTTAGGAGAATTCCACCGATAATGATCAAAGGACATAGAGGAAGAAATGAAGATAGAATGGAGGAGGTCAAAGAAAAGGATTCAGGCTGTGCAAAATGGGGATGAGTGAATTTTAGGAGAAGTCCACTGATAATTCTTAGCGCGGAAACAAAATAGGAAGATGAAAGAATGTTAAGGGAAGATCAATGAAAATGATGGGTAAGTATGGGGGTAGATATGTGGGAGAACTCTATAAGATGGAGTGAAAAAAGTAAAGAAAGGAGGGATGAAAATGTGTAGGAAGATGAAGATGAGGAGAGAATGCAATGGATGAGAATGAATGAGAGAGAAATGAAGAAACAAGACATGAAATGAATGGAGAAGCAACGGTTAAGTAAGATTACCCAGCAAGGGATGA
Source organism: Taxus chinensis (assembly GCA_019776745.2). Classification (NCBI taxonomy): domain Eukaryota; kingdom Viridiplantae; phylum Streptophyta; class Pinopsida; order Cupressales; family Taxaceae; genus Taxus; species Taxus chinensis. Next base: position 727,110,737 of record CM034151.1, on the reverse strand, counting down.
TGGAGATGAACAAGGGACTAGTAGGAAGTGGTGTTTGCGAGAATGAAAGAGGAGGTGAGAGGATGTGATGATGGGGAATGCAGAGAAAATGTAGATGGAGAGAATGTGGGGTAGTGGGGGAGTGTGGGATGACAAATCATGCTTAAGAGGGACTCTTAAGTAAGATCACAAAACCGGTAGTGATGATATGGAAGGAGAAAGACAACATTGTATTGGATGCAGGTGTGGAAGGGTTGGTTGGAATGGTTGAGTATGATGAGAGGTGGGAGATAGAAGATGAGGAAGAGATGATGGGAGATAGAAGGATCAGATGGCTAATCTTTCTTAAGAGAAACTCTTAAGTAATATTGCCCTTCGACGAAGATGGTTAAGTAGGATCACCAAACCGAAGAAGAAGAAGAATGATGAAAAGACTGAGCAATGTATACCAAAATGCAACAAGAGATGAAAGGAGGTGATATTAAAGTGATAACAAAGAAAGAAAGGAGTGTGATGTGAGTAGATGGAGGAACATATGCAACATATATGGAGAGTGTAAAGGAAATCCTTAACTGGGATGCCCATGTGATGGTGGTGATGATGCAAGAGTGTTGAGAAAAAAATGAGTAGTGGAAAGACGTTTATGGTAGTAATTTTCATCTTTTAAAAGAGGAAATGGTGGAGAAGCTTCTATAGCAGGAGGATCCAAGGAAGAAGATATACCTTAACTAAGGTTCTCTGGCTATATGGATGGTTAAGCAATATTGTCAAATTGAAAGCGGAAGAGTAAAGGAGAAACTCAAGAGGAAATACAAGTAAGATATCTGACGTTGTGCAAGGGGACAAAATGGTGAGAAGGATGATGTGGAGACAAATGGTGATGAGTGGACATGGAGAGCGAGGAGCAATGGATCAAATATAGTGTTGAACATGTTGAGAGATAAGGAGCTGCAAGATAACGAACTTGAATTGAGAAGGATACTCAAGTAGGATTCGCAAACTACAACAATGATCAAGTAGAATTCACAAACCGAAGAATGTATTTGCAAACACATTCATGTCGATCATGGATGGATATAAAATTCATAGTGTGAAATTTGATGTGATTTTTATAAAAGATTATTTGGATAAGATGAATGGAACATAGTTATAGCAAGGGTGTATAGGGAAACTATGTTTCGAATTGGATTGGAGATAAACAAGAAAGGGTTACCACTCAAGGCATTGCACTTGTAGCCAATAGCAGGTGTTAATACATAACCATCAATAGTTAGTTATACCAAAAGATCATGAGAGAAATATGGATGAAAGATGCTCATAATCCTAATGTTGACATGAAAAAGGGATCGAAAATGTGACTTGTACATGGGAAGAGGGATCTCCAAATATGGTGTTCCTTAAGTTTATGCCCTAGCTCTAGAAAAGGGAAATAACAATAGTAGAAAGCTTATCAATGTGGGAAGCTTTCAGAAAATGTTGATAAAAGAAGGTTGATCAATGCGGAAAACCTTCCAGATGCCATAATAACAGAGTATCCATCCCTCAAGGGTATGGTCTAATTTATACATAATATGGATGGCAAGAATAATGTGATAGATGTCCTTCAAGGGATCAGTCTATTTCTTTTGATTTTGATTTGTATACCTTTTTTTTGTATTTTTGCATGAATAGTTGTCCTTGGAGGGATCAGTATGTTTTTTATAACTTTGATTTTTCCTTTTACATACGTGAAGTTGAGCTTCACATGGGGGAGATCTGGGAATAGCTAAATAAACCACTTAAGAGGGGATACGGAATGTATTAGAGAAACCCTGGACCCTTCGCATGGCTACAATAGGAGAATGAGAAGATAATGGATGTAATGGTTATGGGATCACATTGAAGTAGTGAAGGAGGACTACATAATTCAAATTATTACAATGAAAAATGGAAGGGGCTAAAGATGGCAAAAAAATCTAAGGATGTAACTAAGTTCTCATTGGTAGATATGCTAACAGTAGACTGGTCGCAAGTGCAATGCATTAAGAGGCTCCGTCTCTAGTTTACCACCATGAGAGGGAAGACAATGTAGTTGCAATAAGATGAGATGATAGCCAAGTAGGAAACAAAAAATAACATATGACCACAATGGTGGATTTTAGATGAAAATAAATAATGATGCCCCAAGAGAGACATAAACATAGAAGGACAATCATGGCTTCAAAGGAGGGCTTGATGAAATAAACGGTGTCCCAAAAGAGACACACATATAGCCATAATGGTGGACTTCAAAATAGATGGTGCCCTAGAAGAGACACAAATATAGCCACAAAGGTGGGCTTAGAGAAAAAGGCCCCTCAATGGAGAGAAAAACATGGCCTCAAACGAGGGATTAGAATGAGATGAGGATCTAGATATAATTAATTTAGATTGGATGGATGTGAAGGAGGTAGATAAAAAAATTTCAAAGAGTAAAGTCCCCTAGTAACAAAGGGGTTTGTATAGATGAGATGTTCAAGGGGAGAGGGAAGGTTGTTTCTCCAATGAGTTAAATGTGAAGGAGGTAAAGGATGTTGAAAGAGCTTAGATGAGATTGTTTTAGATTTGGATGGAGAAAATTATTGGAGACCACAAATGTGCTTAGTAAGTGTTGATGCAAAATCACAGCACCCCTGGACGCAGATCAGGCTTCTAGGTTGATCACTCAGGCATCCAGTGTGATTGCACAACATGGAAACCTCTCTCCAAGCGTGGGACTTGTAAAACCGAGAGAGGAATCTCCAGAGAAGGTTGGTTCCTGCTCCTAAACTACCTGCCACAAGCTATTCCAGTGCAGGCAAGATAATCTAATCCTAATCTAACCATACCAAGGAGACAGGGAGGGAGAGAAAAGGGAAAAAAGAACAAAAGCCTACACTAAAACGGTGATACACCAGAGAAGGAGAATGTTGAACATCTATCAAAACTGCCATGGGACAAAGAGAGGTGAGCAATGGGAAGGATGGATAGATGCATCACAGGCCCAAGGATAGGTTTCACACAGAAAATGTCCCAAAAACTCCATGAACACAGCTACAGATCTGCAATGAACATTCAAACATGCACAAATACCTGCAATGAAGAGAGGCAAGAAGAAAACAAGCAAAAACGAGCAAGGATGGACAGATGCATCACAAAACACGTTTTGTTGCTCCAGAAGTTTGCACAGAACATCATTTCAATAGTAAAAGGCAAAAAAATGCCATTACAGAGCAAGGGAGGAGGTTCGAACTCCATTTTCAATCCTAGAGAAGAAAAGAAGGGAGGGCAGAGCCGAAAGAATGAACAACTTGTTATCTTTTGCCCCTCTTTACAATATATAGGAAGAATGAGAGAGGAAAGAGAGGAGGGAAAGCCAAATCTACCCCAACCACCTCCAGGTTGCATTCAATTCATCTTATCATGGTAGAAGCGGCGGATCCTGGAAAAACGGCGGGCTGTCTGCTGCATTAAAGCTGGTTGTTGAAGCGTCACTTCTGGCATTACCATGCACAGAGACGTTTCTGAATTTTTCTCTCTCTATACTGCACCAAAATTTGAGAATAACCCAAGAATCATGTAGAGAATTTCATGAGCTTTCCGTTGATATAAAGAACGTGCCAATCCGAGCTCTAGATCGAAAGTTATGGAGGTCTGAAGTTTTAGGGCACGAAACAGACCAAGACGGATTTTGAAATCTTTTCCTGCGCTTCGCCACCTGGACGACATGTGGCAGGCTCTGATTGGTCACGTGATTCTCTCTCCTCTACTCACCCATGGGTTTTCTTTGAAAACTTTGACTTTTTGTGATCTTGGAACATTTTCCACCTTCCGCCCGCGCCCCCGCCACTTGGGACACATGGCATGCATTGATTGGTCGATAGGGGCGCAGGGTCTTCCTTTATTTTTAGCTTTTTTGGCTTAGACTTGGCCAAATTTTATAACTTCTCCCCGAGCTCTGCATTCCTTGCTTCATAAGACATGTGTCCTCTTTTGATTGGCTTTCGGCTCCTTCGCGCCTTTTCGTCCCAAATGTCCCATTTGCTTTTGGACTCTTTGTGCTCATTTCGGCCGATTCGGCCGGTTCGGGTACTTCTGGCCAGATTGTCCCAATTGCTTTCAGGCTGCTTGTGCTCATTTCAGCCGATCCGGTCGGTTCGCATCCTTTGCGTACCTTTGGCCCAATTGTTCCGGGTTGCTTGTGCTCATTTCGGCCGATTCAGCTGGTTCGGGTACTTCTGGCCCGATTGTCCCAATTGCTTTCGGGCTGCTTGTGCTCATTTCGGCCGATCCGGCCAGTTCGCGTCCTTCTGGCCCGATTTTCCCACTCACTTTCGGACCGTCTGTTCTCATTTCGGCCGAACCGGCCGGTTCAGGTCCTTAGCGTACTCTTGTCCCGAACTGTCCTGCTCAGCAATTAGTCGTTTTTCTTCCTTTTTCGGCTGGATAGGCTTCTCGCGCCCGCCGCGTACTTCTGTCCCACTTGTCCCAAATGCTACCTTGAGCAGGACTTAGCAAATTTTCATGATTTTTCCTGGATCAACCTACTTGCCTTCTGCCATTTTTTCACATTTTCTCAGAGCTTGCTCCTTCCTTTTTCGGCCAGAGGAGTTAGAAAAATATCTGAGAGAACCTCAGAAACATGATGTTTGCTCTGAATCAATCAATGTGCCTGGGACTTGAATATTCTGATGCATGTTATCAAAATTACCCTGGGGGGGGAATTTTTGACAACAGTTTGGCGACTCAGTGGGGTCATCTGCCTGCTAGATGAATGATCAGTAGCCTGAAGCAATCCATTGGGCATGGAGTCATAAGAAAGTCTGAAAACTGATCTGAACTTTGAAAACTTCCCTCTGAGCCACTTGAAACCCACCGGACATGGAGTTGTTCTTACCAAAATGCCACTGGAACGAACTGTGCAACAGAAAAACCAGCAACACCAAAAACTATGTACAAAACTGAAAATCATACATGCCCCAAATGGAACATGCAGAGAGTGCACAAGCACTTCTTCTGCTGAAAGCAAACCTAGCTACTCTACTCTAACTGGAAGCAAAGGCAAGCTAAACAAACCCTGCAACTGGTTGTGAGAAATAGCTTCCTTTCTTCAAAATTGGCAGCCATGCAATTGATTTGGCACTGATCATGGCTATTTGGATGGATGGAAAATCAACAAAAAGCTGGTCTTCTATCCAAATCATCAAGGTATCTACTGAAAAATCCAATACCTCTTTTAGTTGTTCTGCATTTGGATTGAAAAGGTATGACAGCTGATCCTTGGTACTTTGTAGCTCGTCCTCATGCCCAAAAGTGAGCATGATTGGTTGTGGCTTCTCCTTTGGCTCCAATGAAGCCAAATACCTGATTGGCCAAGGTCTGATCCGTTTGATATGCCCATAGCTCTGATTTCCAACTCCAAAAATGGAGTTCTCTTGTAGATCCTCCTGAATGGATGATGTGGAAGAAATGGTGGAATCCTTCTATCCTTTCTCTTCCTCCCAATGAAGAACATGGAAGATTAAAATCTTCCAATTTTGATTCCGAAGAGCTGTTATAAGATGCAGGCTGCTGCAAATGAATATTCTCCTTCATGACAGCAGAATCTTGTGTTTGGAATGTGGATGATGAAAGAGAGAATGGTGAAAACTCAACTGGTTCCTCTCCATCAAAATAGTCCTCCAAATCTGACAGGTAAACTACCTCATTGCTGTCCTACTGCTCGTGTTCAACTTCCTCCATGGTGTCCTCTCGATCTGCAACTTGACCACCATGGTTTCCTTCACTCTCCAATATTGAGTTTGAGAGATCAAACTCCTCTTCAGTACTAGAACTTGAGAGAGATGAAGTGGAAAGAAGAACTGAAGGTTCTCTTGTAGCCTGCTTTGTGCTCAAATCCCCTGGATTTGCACTTTTCTCCTCCACAGCGAGAATGTGCTCCTCTTCTTTTGGATTTGGAGCAGCTTCTCCTTCCTCCAATGTTTGAAGACAATCTTGCTCTTGATTGGACTCTTCCTCTAGCATGAAGTTTGTCAAGTCAAACTCTTCATTCTACTGCTCTAGAGGACAAGTTGGGGCTGCAAGATCTTCTTCCTTAACAAGATCAGTCCTCACCACCATTCATTCAATCTTAGCCTCCTCTTTAGGCTTAACCATCAAGGGGATCTTTGTCATCCCCATATCTAAGAGCCCAACTCTTCAGACTTTGAATTTCTTCCTCTTTGTTGGCACTCTCTTTTTACTGTTGTTTTCCTTGACTGGCATTCTGATTTTCATCCTCCCAACATGGATTTGGGAATGCAAGAGGAGGGATGGGTTGAAACTCAACTGATTTGACAATTTTTTGTGGTGGTGGAGGAGGTGGAACCTCTTGTTTCTTTGGAGGAGGGTGTATTTCTGTTAGCTCTTGTGGAGGGAATGACTGTTTGGAAGGGAAAAGGAAAGAAGAACTGAGATGTGGTGGGAAGGATAGGGGATGGAGGGATGGATTCAACACTTGGGACAGCAGATGGGGAGTTTAAATGAGATGGTGCTGCTTGAGATGAAGCAGATTGGGAATGAGGAAAAGAAAAGGCGTGAGAAGGTGTGCTTACCCGTTGACAAGGTTGTTGAATACTCCTCTCATACACCTCTATTTCTTCAATCCACTTTGCAAGTAAACGCAGCGTTGCAATCATGAAGTCAAGCTTCTCCTGAGGGCTGTAATGCCTTGGAAAAGGTCCCACCCATGGACAGGGTGCTCCATAACCGATTCCAAAAGCTTTCATTTGTGCTTGAGCCCTGGACTGCACCATACCCACCTCCATCTTTTAGATTTTCTCCAACAGACCAGCATCTTGGATATGATGGTCTTCATTGTATGCACACTCTTGCTCTTGGAAAGCTCCATTGCCAAACTGACTTAGGCACTGCTGTTTATATGCCGTATGCATGCTGATCTGGAGGATTTGTAAAACGTGTTGGAGGTGGAAAATACTGATGTTGTTGATGTGAAATCCATGATGGAAATGAAGTCATGATTGCACAACTTCATAGAATGAAAGAAGATGGAAGAGATGGAAGGAAGAATGGATGGAGAATGAATGAAAATGAATGGAAGGGAAGGTCTGGCAACTTCAAATATGGGTTGTTGACCAGATGGAGTCGCCAGATGTGTTTGCAAGTGCCTCCAAAGGCTGAAATCTTCACAGCAACACATCAACCTGTAAAAGATGAAGTGGAAGACCCTCTAAGGTCCCACCGGGCGTGCCAAAACTATTAGTGCAAAATCACAGCACCCCTGGAGGTAGATCAGGCTTCTAGGTTGATCACTCAGGCATCCAGTGTGATTGCACAACATGGAAACCTCTCTCCAAGCGTGGGACTTGTGAAACCGAGAGAGGAATCTCCAGAGAAGGCTGGTTCCTGCTCCTAAACTACCTGCCACAAGCTATTCCAGTGCAGGCAAGCTAATCTAATCCTAATCTAACCATGCCAAGGAGACAGAGAGAGAGAGAGAAGGGAAAAACAGCAAAAGCCTACACTAAAACGGTGATACACCAGAGAAGGAGAATGTTGAACCTCTATCAAAACTGCCATGGGACAAGAGAGAGGTGAGCAATGGGAAGGATGGACAGATGCATCATAGGCCCAAGGATAGATTTCACACAGAAAATGTCCCAAAACTCCATGAACACAGCTCCAAACCTGCAATGAACATTCAAACATGCACAAATACCTGCAATGAAGAGAGGCAAGAAGAAAACAAGCAAAAAATGAGAAAGGATGGACAAATGCATCACAAAACACGTTTTGTTGCTCCAGAAGTTTGCACAGAACATCATTTCAATAGTAAAAGGCAAAAAACGCCATTACAGAGCAAGGGAGGAGGTTCGAACTCCATTTTCAACCCTAGAGAAGAAAAGAAGGGAGGGCAGAGCCGAAAGAATGAACAACTTGTTATATTTTGCCCCTCTTTACAATATATAGGAAGAATGAGAGAGGAAAGAGAGGAGGGAAAGCCAAATCTACCCCAACCACCTCCAGGTTGCATTCAATTCATCTCATCATGGTAGAAGCGGCGGATCCTGGCAAAACGGTGGGCTGTCTGCTGCATTAAAGCTGGTTGTTGAAGCGTCACTTCTGGCATTATCATGCGTCAGAGACCATTTCTTGAATTTTCTCTCTCCAAACTGCACCAAAATTTGAGATTAACCCCAGAATCATGTAGAGAATTTCAACAGCTTTCCGTTGATATAAAGAACGTGCCAATCCGAGCTCTGGATCGAAAGTTATGGAGGTCTGAAGTTTTAGGGCACGAAACAGACCAAGACGGATTTTGAAATCTTTTCCCGCGCTTCGCCACCTGGATGACGACATGTGGCAGGCTCTGATTGGTCGCGTGATTCTCTCTCCTCTACTCACCCATGGGTTTTCTTTGAAAACTTTGACTTTTTGTGATCTTGGAACATTTTCCACCTTCCGCCCGCGCCCCCGCCACTTGGGACACATGGCATGCATTGATTGGTCGACAGGGGCGCGGGGTCTTCCTTTACTTTTAGCTTTTTTGGCTTAGACTTGGCCAAATTTTCTAACTTCTCCCCGAGCTCCGCATTCCTTGCCTTCATAGGACACGTGTCCTCTTTTGATTGGCTTTTGGCTCCTTCGCCTTCGCCTTTTCGTCCCAAATGTCCCATTTGCTTTTGGACTCTTTGTGCTCATTTCGGCCGATTCGGCCGGTTCGGGTATTTCTGGCTCCTTCGATTGTCCCAATTGCTTTCGGACTGCTTGTGCTCATTTCGGTCGATCCGGCCTGGTTCGCGTCCTTCGCGTCCCTTTGTCCCAATTGTTCCGGGCTGCTTGTGCTCATTTCGGCCGATTCGGCCGGTTCGCGTACTTCTGGCCCAATTGTCCCATTTGCTTTCGGACTGCTTGTGCTCATTTCGGCCGATCCGGCCAGTTCGCGTCCTTCTGGCCCGATTGTCCCATTTGCTTTCGGACCGTCTGTTCTCATTTCAGCCGAACCGGCTGGTTCGGGTCCTTCGCGTACTCTTATCCGAACTGTCCCGCTCAGCAGTTAGTCGTTTTTCTTCCTTTTTCGGCCGGATCGGCTTCTCATGCCCGCCGTGTACTTCTGTCCCACTTGTCCCAAATGCTACCTTGAGCAGGACTTAGCCCAAATTTTCACGATTTTTCCTGGATCAACCTACTTGCCTTCTGCAACTTTTTTCACATTTTCTCAGAGCTTGCTCTTTTCTTTTTCGGACAGAGGAGTTAGAAAAATATCTGAGAGAACCTCAGAAACATGATTTTTGCTCTGAATCAATCAATTTGCCTGGGACTTGAATATTCTGATGCATGTTATCAAAATTACCCTGGGGGGTGAATTTTGGATAACAATTTGGCGACTCAGTGGGGTCATCTGCCTGCTAGATGAATGATCAGTAGCCTGAAGCAATCCATTGGGCATGGAGTCATAAGCATTGACTGAAAACTGATCTGAACTTTGAAAATCTTGTCTGAGCCACTTGAAACCCACCGGACATGGAGTTGTTCTCACCAAAAACCACTGAAACAACTGTGCAAGAGCAAAACCAGTGCACCAAAAACTATGTACAAAACTGAAAATCATACATGCTACAAATGGAACATGCAGAGTGTGCACAAGCACTTCTTCTGCTGAAAGCAAACCTACCTACTCTACTCTAACTGGAAGCAAAGGCAAGCTAAACAAACCCTGCAACTGGTTGTGAGAAATAGCTTCCTTTCTTCAAAATTGGCAGCCATGCAATTGATTTGGCACTGATCATGGCTGTTTGGATGGATGGAAAATCAACAAGAAGCTGGTCTTCTATCCAAATCATCAAGGTATCAACTGAAAACAAATCCAATACCTCTTTTAGTTGCTCTGCATTTGGATTGAAGAGGTATGGCAGCTGATCCTTGGTACTTTGTAGCTCATCCTCATGCCCAGAAGTGAGCATGACTGGTTGTGGCTTCTCCTTTGGCTCCAATGAAGCCAAATACCTGATTGGGCAAGGTCTGATCCGTTTGATATGCCCATAGCTCTGATTTTCAACTCCAAGAATGGAGTCTTCTTGTAGACCCTCCTGAATGGATGATGTGGAAGAAATGGTGGAATCCTTCTGTCCTTTCTCTTCCTCCAATGAAGAACATGGAAGATTAAAATCTTCCAATTTTGATTCCAAAGAGCTGCTATAAGATGCAGGCTGCTGCAAATGAAAGCTCTCCTTCATGACAGCAGACTCTGGTGTTTGGAATGTGGATGATGAAAGAGAGAATGGTGAAAACTCAACCGGTTCCTCTCCATCAAAACAGTCCTCCAAATCTGACAGGTAAACTGCCTCATTGCTGTCCTGCTGCTCGTGTTCAACTTCCTCCATGGTGTCCTCTTGATCTGCAACTTGACCACCATGGTTTCCTTCACTCTCCAATATTGAGTTTGAGAGATCAAACTCCTCTTCAGTACTAGAACTTGAGAGAGATGAAGTGGAAAGAAGAACTGAAGGTTCTCCTGTAGCCTGCTTTGTGCTCAAAGCCCCTGGATCTGCACTTTTCTCCTCCACAGCTAGAATGTGCTCCTCTTCTTTTGGATTTGGAGCAGCTTCTCCTTCCTCCAATTTTTGAAGACAATCTTGCTCTTGATTGAACTCCTCCTCCAGCATGAAGTTTGTCAAGTCAAACTCTTCAATTTGCTGCTCTAGATGGACAAGTTGGGACTGCAAGATCTTCTTCAAAGCTTTCTTCCTCCAACAACCACATTCTGATCAGTCCTTTTGCTCTTCTTCTGCTGCACCACCACCATTTGTTCAACCTTAGCCTCTTCTGTAGGCTTAACCATCAAGGGGATCTTTGTCATCCCAAATTTGGCAGCCCAACTCTTCAAGCTCTTGATCATTTCTTCCTTTTGTTGGCTCTCTCTTCTTGCTGTCCTTGATGACTGATTTTTTCAATTTCTTCTTCCCCACATGGAATTGGGAATGCAAGAGGAGGGATTGGTTGAAACTCAACTGATTTGGCAATTTTTTGTGGTGGTGGAGGAGATGAAACCTCTTGTTTCTTTGGAGGAGGGGGTATTTCTGTTAGCTCTTGTGGAGGGAATGACTGTTTGGAAGGGAAAAGGAAAGAAGAATCGAGATGGGGTGGAAGACTAGGGGATGGAGGGATGGATTCAACATTTGGGAAAGCAGATGGAGAGTTTAAAGCTTGACACTGCTGAGATGAAACAGATTGGGAAAGAGGAAAAGAAAAGGCATGAGAAGGTGTGCTTACCCGTTGACAAGGTTGCTGAATACTCCTCTCATACACCTCTATTTCTTCAATCCACTTTGCAAGCAAAGGCAGCGTTGCAATCATGAAGTCAAGCTTCTCCTGAGGGCTGTAATGCCTTGGAAAAGGTCCCACCCATGGACAAGGTGCTCCACAACCGATTCCAAAAGCTTTCATTTGTGCTTGAGCCCTGGACTGCACCATCCCCACCTCCATCTTTTGGATTTTCTCCAACAGACCAGCATCTTGGATCTGATGGTCTTCATTGTATGCATACTCTTGCTCTTGGAAAGCTCCATAGCCAAACTGAATTTGGCACTGCTGTTCATATGGGTATGCATGCTGATCTGGAGGATTTGTAAAACGTGTTGGAGGTGTGAAAATACTGCTGTTGTTGTAAATGTGAGTTCCATGATGGAAATGAAGTCATGATTGCACAACTTCATAGAATGAAAGAAGATGGAAGAGATGGAAGGAAGAATGGATAGAGAAAGAATGAAAATGAATGGAAAGGAAGGTCTGCAACTTCAGAGATGGGTTGTTGACCAGATGGAGTCGCCAGATGTGTTTGTAAGTGCCTCCAAAGGCTGAAATCTTCACAGGAACACATCAACCTGCAAAAGATGAAGTGAAAGACCTCTAAGGTCCCACCGGGCGTGCCAAAACTGTTAGTGCAAAATCACAGCACCCCTGGACGCAGATCAGGCTTCTAGGTTGATCACTCAGGCATCCAGTGTGATTGCACAACATGGAAACCTCTCTCCAAGCATGGGACTTGTGAAAACCGAGAGAGGAATCTCTAGAGAAGGCTGGTTCCTGCTCCTAAACTACCTGCCACAAGCTATTCCAGTGCAGGAAAGCTAATCTAATCCTAATCTAACCATGCCAAGGAGACAGAGAGAGAGAGAGAAAGGAAAAGAACAAAAGCCTACACTAAAACGGTGATACACCAGAGAAGGAGGATGTTGGACATCTATCAAAACTGCCATGGGACAAAGAGAGGTGAGCAATGGGAAGGATGGACAGACGCATCACAGGCCCAAGGATAGATTTCACACAGAAAATGTCCCAAAACTCCATGAACACAGCTCCAAACCTGCAATGAACATTCAAACATGCACAGATACCTGCAATGAAGAGAGGCAAGAAGGGAACAAGCAAAAAACGAGAAAGGATGGACAGATGCATCACAAAACACATTTTGTTGCTCCAGAAGTTTGCACAGAACATCATTTCATTAGTAAAAGGCAAAAACGCCATTACAGAGAAAGGGAGGAGGTTCGAACTCCATTTTCAACCCTAGAGAAGAAAAGAAGGGAGGGCAGAGCCAAAAGAGATGAACAACCTTTTATATGTTTGCCCCTCCTTACAATATATAGAAAGAATGAGAGAGGGAAAAGAGAGGGAATTCCAAATCTACCCCAACCACCTCCAGGTTGCATTCAATTCATCTCATCATGGTAGAAGTGGCGGATCCTGGCAAAACGGCGGGCTGTCTACTGCATTAAAGCTGGTTGTTGAAGCGTCGCTTCTAGCCATTATCCCGCGTCAGATCCGTTTCTTGATTTTCTCTCTCCAAACTGAACCAAAATGCAATATTGACCCCGGAATCATGTAGAGAATTTCAACAGCTTTCCGTTGATATAAAGAACGTGCAAATCCGAGGTCTGGATCGAAGGTTATGGAGGTCTGAAGTTTTAGGGCATGAAACAGACCAAAACGGATTTTGAAATCTTTTCCCGCGCTTCGCCACCTGGATGACACGTGGCAAGCTCTGATTGGTCACGTGATTCTCTCTCCTCTACTCACCCGTGGGTTTTCTTTGAAAACTTTGACTTTTTGTGATCTTGGAACATTTTCCACCTTCCGCCCGCGCCCCCACCACTTGGGACACGTGGCATGCATTGATTGGTCGACAGGGGCGCGGGGTCTTCCTTTACTTTTATCTTTTCCTTGGCTTAGACACTTGGCACAAATTTTCTAACTTCTCCCTGAGCTCCTTCGCATTCCTTGCTTCATAGGACATGTGTCCTCTTTTGATTGGCGGCCGATTTCGGCTCCTTCGCGCCTTTTCGTCCCAAATGTCCCATTTTCTTTTGGACTCTTTGTGCTCATTTCATCCAATTCGGCCGGTTCGGGTCCTTCTGGGCCGATTGTCCCAATTACTTTTGGACCGTCTGTTCTCATTTCGGCCTAACCGGCCTATTCGGGTCCTTCGCGTACTCTTGTCCCGAACTGTCCCGCTAAGCAGTTAGTCATTTTTCTTCCTTTTTTCAGCCAGATCGGCTTCTCGCACCCGCCACGTACTTCTGGCCCGATTGTCCCAAATGCTTAGCGGGCTGCCTGTTCCCATTTTGGCCGAACCGGCCGGTTCGGGTCTTTTTGTCCCAGATGTCCCAATTGCTTTTCGGACTGTTTGTTCCCATTTCGGCCGAACTAGCTGGATCGGGTCTTTCTGTCCCACACGTCCCAAACCGTTTGGGCCGCCTGGAGGATTTTCGGCCGATCCGCGCCTTTCGCGTACATTCGTTACAATTGTCCCAAAGGCTACCTTGAGCAGGACTTAGCCAATTTTCATGATTTTTCCTGGATCAACCTACTTGCCTTCTGCAATTTTTTCACATTTTCTCAGAGCTTGCTCTTTCCTTTTTTTCGGCCAGAGGAGTTAGAAAAATATCTGAGAGAACCTCAGAAACATGATGTTTGCTCTGAATCAATCAATGTGCCTGGGACTTGAATATTCTGATGCATGTTATCAAAATTACCCTAGGGGGGGAATTTTTGACAACAGTAAGATAAGTGGTATTGATGAAAAATGGAGGGCATTCCTTAGGAGGAATGACATGGGCTAGATGGATATTAAGGGATGATGTGGATGGAGGGATCATGGCAGATCTGAAAGATGGGATATGGATTGGATTCAAGGTAGATGGAGAAGGAACTTTCCCCTTAATGAAGAAATCATCTTTCTCAATAAGGTTGTGGATAATTGACCGAAATGCCTTACAATGTTCGATGTCATGACCTGGGGTATGATGATAAGCACAACTGTAATTAGGATTGAACCATGATGGCTTGGGACCATAGGGATTGAAGGCTTTAATAAGAGGAATTTTAATGGTAGATGTTCGAGTTAAATTTTAAAAGATATCTACGTATGACCCCATTGAAGTGTCATGGGGAAGGTAACTTTTGTGGGTTTTGATAGGATGTCTTAGCTTAACGTTAGGAGAAAACATAGATGTAGATTGGATGTGTGAATTTTGTGTTTTGGAGGAAAAATCAAATTTGGTTGAAGGATGATATTGTTTGGATGTGGATTGATTATTGCAAGATGTCGTAGATGGAAAAACTTATCCTGACATGGATGTTGTAGCATTAGATTGTTGAGAAGAGGGAAAACCTGAATGTTTCCAAGGAGGCGCACGGGACTGTTAGGGATGTTTACCCTGAGCCTTAGACTTCGACCGAGAAGATTTACTTCTAGCAGGGATGACAATGATTTCAACTAGAGGATTTAATAGTAGTGGTATGGTTATTAATGGAGAAACTGTCCTAAAACAAGATGAATATGTTAATGAAGAGATAGGTGTTTGTATGATGCGATTAATGATATCTATGTGAGATGTGGATTGTTTCAATTTTGGCATGGAAAGAGTTGATTTTTAGAGGGAGAAGGTAAAGCATCTTTATTTGATTTAGGTGGATGTGTTGGTACAGTAGGTGATTCAAGAGGTATATTTGATAGGGTTACAGATCGAGAGGATTTGGTTGGTGCGATAGAAAGATTAGGTAAAGAGTATTGGAATATACTGGGTGATGTGGCCATGGGTAAGGTTTTCAAGGTAGATATAGGTGGAATTGTTGACATTATAGGTATAGGGCTCATTGGAATAGATAAATATGTAAGCACTTTTGGAATATGTGGAGATGTGAGTGATGTGATAACTGATGGAGTAGACCTTACAGGTATGGGTAATGCAACGAATGCAGGAGCATTTTCGGATGTGGAAGTATAAGGGAGTGGTTGTTTCATAAATGTTTTGAGGGGTAATAATGATATGTTAGCTAATGGGGTTGATGTCAAAGGTTGGGTTGTAAGGGTGCATGTAATAGAACTGCGTTTAGTTGGGATGGTTGTGAACAATGTAGGTGTAATAACAAGTGTATTTGATGAGGATGACGGTGAATGAATAGGTGTGAGAAACGTAAGGTTATGTATTGATATGAGTGGGGCTGAAATAGGTGTTGAAGATGAATCTAATGTGGTAGATTGAGGTATGTTTGAAGTGGTAGAAATGGATGATATAGCTGAATTTGTTGTAGACGTGATAAGGACAGGAGAAGGTGTAGGTTCAGGATAGGTAGCGAAAGTTGATGTAGGTGTGACAAGTTTTGAATAAGAGGTGGGAATAATGTCCATTGTGGGAACATCTAGAGTTGGTGATAAGATAATATTTGGATTGAGAGTGTCAATCATATAAGCATTTGATAGTTGAGATGTAAAGGGGGTGACATGATTTGTTGGTGGTTGATTAATTTGCGCAGTGGATGTGTCAATTTGGATATCCCCTTGATTTACAAGTTGTTGGACACGATATTTGAAGGAACGACATCTCTCAATATCGTGACCTTTGACTCGATGATATTTACAAAAGTGGGCCTCGTGATACCAAATAGGCTTGGCTTGCAAGTTGTCTATAGGTCGTATGGGAGGTAATTAGATAGAGTTTACACTCATCAACTTATCAAATACATAACTATATGATTCTCCTAAAGGAGTGTAGTTGGATTTTGATTGAGGAGATTGTTGTTGAGACCATGTGCTTGGTGTAGATGGGGATGGGGGTTCAATGACCATAGTGTTAGCTGCAGCCTTGAACTTGCCATTATGTGTGAATGGTTTATTGGATTCAATTTTTGATTTAGTTGAACTTAGTGAAAGATGACCCTTCTCAATGGCACGGGTTTCGAGCTTATGAGCCATTGTGAAAGCTTCATCCAAGGTTCAGAATTATTGGATTTGCAAAGTGGATGATATATGTTTAGCACACGAACGCGAGAAAAAGTCGATGAGTTCGGTTTGCGGGATAGTGAAGGATAGTTGGTTTATAACATCATGCCACCATGCGACGAAGTCGGTGATGGGATCATTTTCATACTGTTGAATGGTATATAGATCAACAATAGTGGTTTTGCATGTGATATTGATATAAAAGTGTTCTAATAAAAACTGTGTAATTTGAGTGAAAGAGAATAAGGAATGTCATGGTATACTGTTATACCAATCTGACCCAGGAATAAATAAAGACATGGGGAAAGTGCGAAGAAGTAAATCGTGATCACGCACAATAAGACAACATGTGTGTTTAAATGCGAGGAGATGTTTTTGGGGATATTATTTATTATTGAACTTATTAAATACAGGAAGTTTCCAACTAGGAGGGTAGGGTTTAATTGGAACCAATGGATGAATCGGTTCGTTACAAATTTTTTCATAGGATAAGGTGTTCTTGGGTAATACGGTAAGGGTTTCTAAACTGTTTAACCAATTCATTAAGGTGTGAATTGAATCACTTGAGGAGTTGTAAGGTTGAGATTGGATCGGCTGTGTGGTTTGAAAAGTAGTTTGATAAGGTGAATAATGTGTTTGTGGGTGTGTGGGTGTTTGGTGAAGTGTCTGATAAGGTGGTTAATAAGTTTGTGAATAGGATGTTTAGGGAGTGGTTTGATAAGACAGTTGATTAATTTATGGATATGTAGATGTTGGAGGGAAAATACTAACATGTGTCACAGATTGGGATTGCTGCATAAGCTAGTGTTGAGCAATAGGGGCATGATGATAAGTGGGGATATGTGTGTTAAGAATTGGAGATGGCTGGGTAGGCCTATTAATGGAAATGTCAAAACAGGATGTGGGTGGAATGTGATCCACCAATTTTGGAGATTGGGAGGATTGAGAGATCATAGGAGATTTCTAGAGTAATAAGTCATATATGGGGTTAGGAGAAGATTTGAGTGTATCTAAAGGAGCAGGAGATGGTGGTGCGACCAATTTAGGAAGACTATCTTGATATGGGATATGAGGGTTGGTGTTAGAGTAGGGAGAATTTTGTATGACATGGTTCTCATGAGGTGAGACCATGGAGACTTGAGATTGAGTGATTAAAGTCATGGTTTTAAGTTTAGAATCATGTTGAGTGAGATCATCAGAGGAAGTAACTTTATTGGATAGAGTAGATTGGTGTTTTTTCTTGACTTGGGAGAGGGCGACAATGGGTGTGAAATAAAGAAACGTACGTTTATGTATGTTGTTGAAAAACAAATCAAGTAGAATAGTTTTTAGCATCATGATTTATTTAGAGGATGTGAACAGAAAAGAAAAGTAAGTAATGAAGGTGCCTAAAGGAATCTAAGGATGGTTTCAGGAAGTTATGGATTGGGAGATGTCTTAGACAGTTTTTTGTTGGGTGTTTAGGTCCTAATCAGTTAACCAGGTGAGAGGAATTTTTTGATGTGGTAATTATGTTTGTGCAGTCTTAGGAAGTGTGTGATAAGTGAAATGCAAAAGAGTTAAATTCTTTTACTTAAGCTATGTGATCAATTAGGATGCTGAAGGTTCATTTTAGACCAAAATGAAATGTGATATTTGATGTATACAGACACTCACGAAAGGGAAAGTTTAATGTAGAAAAGAGAAAATAAAGAAAGATGACAAATACCTAGAGAACACTTATTGGTGTTATGTGATCGTATTTGATGATGGTGTTTTTAGAAGCACCAGTTAGTGACCTAAAACACCCGGGTACCCTAAAATGGCACTGTTTACAATCTCGGATAGGGTCAGTGAAAGGATATTGGTGGCATGTTTATGTTTTAGTGGTTATCTTTGATAGTACAATGTTGTTGTCTCGAGTTTTTATAATTCACCTGCAAAATCAAAGAACACAATTAGTCATTTTAGTTGGAAAATAAGATAAAGAAATGGAAAGATCGTAAATTTGTTGGTTGATTTTAAAAGTAAATTGATTAGAAAAATAACTAATCTAAAAATTATTGTATATAAAACTAAGGCCTAATGAGTTGTGAACAAAGATCTGGTGAAAGTGACCATATGATTAAAAAAGAATAGAAACGACCAAGCGGTGGTTAATACTTTATTAAAGTTGATATAAATATAAACACGAAACCTATTATCAACTTGATTACATGAGTTAATGAAATGAGGAGCATATGAAAAATTATGTAAGGACATCGAGCTATTTACGGATTAAAGAGAAAAGTAATAATAAAACTTATCTAAAAAATGGATCAAATTAAAATGCGCTAAATAACAATAATAACGATTGTTGATCTATTTTGTTGATTTTAATTTAATCTATAATGAAGGATGATAATAACACAAATTTTTTTGATTGTCTATTTTTTAAATTATTATTTGTTTTGTTTTTGTTTTTTTGGTTCGATGTTAAGAGGAAAGAAGCTTTGGATTATACCTTGAAAGTAATTTTAGCACTTCTTGAATACACACTCTATGATGATTCCCTCATAACCTATTTTCATATATAAATGGTTGAAAATCATTGGGAATCATAGGTTTCGAAAATGGGAGTTTGATGCATTGAGGGTGGGGAATTGAGTGACTCGGGGTAGGCAGATCGTGGGAGACGAGCTCGGAGAGAATCGACCAAAATGATCTAACCATGGTCTAGTCCACAGATTTTTGTGGCCAACCAAATATTAAAAGGATTATTCACTTTATATGCCCACAGATGTGGGACAAGAAACTAGACCTTGCACTGAATCAAGCACTAAGAAGCATTCCACATGGGAGAATGGGGGGGGAGAGATTTATCAATGGTGGATCAATTCAAATCAATGGCAAACTCAAATCTCACTTTATGTAAGGTGAATGCATGGTGGTCATACTGCACATGGATGTGGCTTTTCACATGTACGATGTCAAAAAGATAATCACAGAAAAACAAAAAATGCAAAATATATAATTGGTTGTAGTGCACTGTTTATGACTATATCATTTAAAACTATGTTGTAGAGAATTGTGAGCCTATTGCTATGAAGTGACTGTACAATCACTATCCATAAAGTTGTGTGAATTTGATATGGAACTGAAAATAGTTGGATGCATCAAACATCGGAATCGTGTGAGCCTGTACTAAATAGTTGAATAAATTTAATTACTATCTGAGGAGGCAGTGTGAGAGGCATCTTGAGAATTAGATAGGAAATGTGGAATGGCTCAGGGAGGAGACTCGAGTAAGTTGGTCAAAGGAACGAAGGGAGATGTCGCGTGGGCAGAGTGAAGGACGAGTGGTGGTAGTAGTGTTTACATGCACTGTAAAATATATATATAACTCGCATTTTACTATTGGTTTTTTTTTTAAGGCATGAGGTAGGGAAGAATGGATGCATGGGAGTGCCTGCGTGGAGAGAAGGGAATTGATGTTGGGAATAGGTTCGGATGGCCGAGTGGCCGAGGAGAGGAGAAGAGAGGAGGGAAATGGTGAATTTGGAGTGGTGTGGAGATGGTATCTCGGGGAGATGGGAGCTCGAGAGGTGCGTGTAGGGAGTTGAGGGAGAAGCTGGATGGGAGATGAGGCAGTCAACATGGGAAGAATCTCAGTCTATGTGGGAGGTAGAGATTAGAAGGTGGAGTGGAGGAATTGGTGGGGAATCGTGGGGAGAGGAAAATGGTGGAAGGGAGATGGAGTAGCGAGTGGTTGAGCAGAGGGAATGAGTGGGTGGAGTCGGAATGGAAGGGTACGTCTGAGAGGAGAGAAGTGATGTTTATTCAAGAGTTATATGAGGATGGGGGAGCTCAGGTAAGGGAGAGGTGGCGAGCTGAGTGGGTAGGAGGAACATGAGGTCGGCGATGAGGATGGAGTTAGCTAGGAGGAAGGGAGAGGTAGACGGTGTAAGGGAAGAGAGATGGGAGTTGGGTAGATAGTGAACTGGGGTGATAGGTAGGGGATAATTAGGATTCTAATTAAGTTTTTCTAATATATTTTAAGTACAAATTACATTCATTTATTTATATATATTATTAATTATTTATTTATTTTATAACAATAATAATAAAACTATTGAACAATTATAAACTACCAAATAAAATACTTTTTCCAAATAACAAAACCACGTACCTCGTGACGGAGAAAGAAGACAAAGTGTATGTAACATGCCAAATAGACAAAGATACTACTAAATCTTGTGAATAGGTAAGTCAGAAAAACGAATGATGCACAATATATATAATGTGATGACAACTAGGTGAGTAAGGTTACTTTCCGGATTCATTTCCCATGCGGGTGAAACTCAGTACCAAGCCGGTTAAACACAAGAAGAGTAATTACCTTGAAGATGACACAAACCTCTGCTATGGACGAAGATAACACCAAACCTGCATGAGGTAAATAAAGGACAAAACAAACAAAAATGACCAGACCTTGGATCTAGTCCCATCGGGCATACCAAATGTTGATTCGGAAAACTCATTCTCGCATGGGTGAATACCGAGACTACAAGCCACCAAAAACTTCGAATGATAGAGGGCTTAAGACCTCAGATGCATATATGGATTCTAGATATGGGCGCAGAGAAAATAAATCTGTCAGAAAGAAGATAGATCTACAAGATGGAAACATATAAGATTAGATAACGAAATATGGGAGCTGCCTAACAAAGCAAATCCGAGAAGCGTTAACTTCCATGGTGGCTATCAACCCCCATGTTCACAAGAAAAGAATGAATATAAAATGATAAAATGACATGCCAAAACTACAGAGATTTGCAATATGTTGAATAAACAATATAAATAAGATACCAAGTCAGTGTTTCGATATAACAAAAAAATGATCGTTAGACTGAAAATATGAGACCAATATAGCTTCGCCTCCAAACACTCCACAATATGATTCAAATCTTCACAAACAAATTTTACAAAATATTACGAATTTTAATCTTGATAATTTCAAGAATTTTCTATCTCCTTCCTCTCTTTTTTAGAGTGGGAGAAAGAGTTCTATTTATAACTTGAATTGAACTTAAAATAAAGGATTTACAAATAATTATAATTAGAAAAATAAATCTTGATTAAGTGGACATGATGAAGAGTTGATTTGACGACGGGGTTCATGATGTGAGAAAAGGAAAAGGTGTGATGTGTAGTGGAGACATGGTTAGGTGTAATAGTGAAGTCATGTGCTCACTTTTTACTATTGATTTTTGTATTTGTTGTTGAATAGGGATATTTTTAAATTATTGACTTCATGAGTGGGATTAATAATTTAATAATTTGAGGGAATTGAATTTTTAGGTGGGAATTGATTTTTAGGTGAGAAGTGATTTTGACTTAAGTGGGGAACATGTGAGGTTGTTGATTTGTATACATTTTTGAATTATTTAATTATTAAATAGGATGATATGACTTTATTTAAAAAAAATATTTAACATAATATAGTTTTGGCATGTAATAAAAGATTAATTAAGTTATAAGATTAATTAACTGAATATGAATTTTCGGTGGGAAATGAGATTTGAGTAAGCCTGCTGAAGGAGACCAAAACACGGGGTGATACCAAAATTTGGTTTCTACAGACATATATACGTGAAAAGCTACAAAACATATAAAAAATAGAAATGTTTGTCTCTAGAATTATAAGAGATGTACTTCATTCAATGGGCATGAAATGACGTACAATGTGACCACAAAATTTCTTACCATAAGTCTCACTTTATCTATGCTTCAACTGGTATATTATGTAATTCAATGCATAGAACTAGAAAACAATCACTAACATGAAAAACAGTTTGAAATTCAGGAAAATCGGGCTAGATTGTGTAAAATGGCTTTAAATTAAGAAAAAATAGCAATTTAGATTCAACATCTTGAAGAATAAACTATACAAAACAATTGATGGTTATATGAAATTGGACATCTTAAAGAATGAATTGTAAAAAAAATTGCACATCACTTAAGTTGAATAGAATCTTACTACAATATCTTTTCTTAATTTATGGAAAACCTATAAAACATAATGTCATCGTGTCATATATGATAAATGAAATATGATACTAAGATAACGTTGTCATGTTCCCGAAACAAAGAAATTTGTTTAAAACATGACTGAATCTTCTGTAACAACAATAGCCACCATACAGATAGATGTGCCTTTTGCAGCCAAAAGGAAAGAGCTTTAGTCCCTACCATGTTACCTCAACCTATCTTCTCTCGTTCAACAATTGTCATAAGTCAATAATACATATGGAAAATGAAACCCCACGGTTACATTATTTTAAGAGGCCATGGATGAATACCAATGTAACAACCTCGTGCTATCATTTTTTCTGTAAAAATAAGCAAAGAGGAGGATCAGGGTATTACTTTAACTTAGATGTCAAGGACTACTAAATTTTATGGGTTGCAGTAATCCATTACTAAATTAGATAAGTTGGAAATGCCTATATCTGCAAACTAGGGACGTGTTAGTTGAGGAAGCACAAAAAAATGCTTTAAAATTTAAAAAAAAAAACATGATATCAACATCATAACCAACTTTTAGAACAATATTGTTGATTGGGTTATGTGTGAAAATGATTTAAAGAAGAGACATTGGCCAAGGACGGATAAAAATCTTTAGGCTATGAAAATTAATGTGGAAAAGATGAATTTTAGTGTGGTAAAAACACAAAAAGACAATCAAGAGTTTGTTGGTTTTGAATAGAAGTGTCACTATAAAACCATTGTCGATCCTCCTATCATACCTACTTAATGAGCAACCTTTTCAAAGGTTAAGAAAATTAATATGGTAGTTAAGAAGTCTATGGATACAAACATGGAAGGAGAATCTATTACTGAACTGCTCAGGGATAACCCAAAGGGAGACATACAAAAAAGTGTGGTGCAGATATGAGGATCTTTTGCAATGCACTCTGACCCTTAAAATGGTGTGGGACAAAAGGTGGTGCAAGAAAACACTTTTTGTCCCACACCATCTTACTGGAGAGGAGGATTTTACAAACCTCCAATGCAAAATTAGTGGAGGTTTGTAAAATCCTCCCCTCCAGCAAACCTATTTCTCTGCTAGTAAGAAGGCTAAAATTTTTCTCTTCGGGTATAGATTAGAGAAAAATAAGGTTCATTGTTGTTTTACAAAAGACATTTATTATTTTATAGATAATTTTTTCCAGTGTTTTATGGGGATGCGTCCCCATGAATCTGTCATCTTGGAAACATAAAATGTCCCGCCACCACCTAAACAGGGACATTCCCAAAAAATTTCCCTTAAAAGAAGGGACGTTTTTTAGACACCCCAATTTTTCAGGTGAATTTGGTCACAAGAGGAACTCATAGAATAGTTCTAAAGTTCTTGGTATTTTCCGTAGACCCGCTTCCTCCGACCTTTTAGCAAAAATGGTGATGTAAATAGAGGAAGTCGATGGTTTTTTGAGTTAATGGAACATGTTTCAATGTTCCTTTTATTCCCTGAGTGCCCGAACTAACCGATGAGTAGAACAAGTTTGGTGTATTGAAAAATATATTCATGAAAATATGCCTGGGCTGGAAAAATAAATTGTGTTATAATGGACAGGATTTTCTTAAAGAAGGGTATTTAGATGGAATTGATACAGTTGGGTATGTACTCGAGATCATTTCTGGAGTAGCATCAATAAATAATGACTCTTTTTTATTTGTGTCAACAAAGAGATGGAAAAATGAATAAGAATGCCGTTTTAGGATTACATGTGAACCATTTGACAGAATGTCTCAATGGCAGAACAAGATTTGTGAGATAATATTTGTTAGAGACTGCATGTGAACTATTTGATAAAACACCTCAACAAATTATTGAAGGAATGACTAAGAACAACATGGGCTAAGAAGGTTGGAGCATGGTAAGTAGTTATTTTGAGTAGCGGGAGGTTGCGCAGTAGTTGTTTGACAAAAGATCTAGAAGAGATTTGGTTTTGTGGAATTTTATGATTGCAGGGTACATGCAAAATGGATGTGCAAAATATACCTTGATGGTTTTTAAGAAAATGCAAGAGACATGCATGAGGCCGAAAACAGTCACTGCAGTGAGTCTAATAACAACATGTGCTTATTTAGGGGTTTTGGAACAAGGATCTATTTTCCTGGCATGTAATGATTGTCGGATATGTGAGGCATGGCCGTGATGAGGAAGCTCTTTTAAAATTTTCACAAATACAAGAATTTGGCTTCATGCCAAACCATATTAAGTTCACACAATTTTTACGACCATGTAGCCATGTTGGCGTTGTAGACGAGGGTTGCTATTACTTTGAACTCATGAGTAAGGATTATTACATGACACCGAGGTTGGAGCATTATGCAAGAATTGTTGTTCTTATTTCCATGTTGGTCGTCTGGATAAGGTTTCTGAATCACGAACTGTGGTACTCATAGTTATACTCATGTTTGCTACTCCAACTTCAATAACATCATCCATTTCATCATTACTAAAGATGTTGATGTTATTACTATTGATAATTCCTTGTTCTGATGAGAAATTACTATCAGTTTTCTATGAGGGTGTGAAATATGGCATTGGGATTGATCTTGAGGCTTATGATATACAGTCTCCTCATGTCCTAGATTCAAGAAAGATCACAAACCGATTTCGCAAAATGTTTGTCGTGCTGGAAACAAATACGTTGTGGGTCAATCTTGACTGTGCTTTGAAAACCTAGAATTATGGTGAAGTTGTTGTAATTGTGAAAGATATGGTTGTAGTTGTAAAGTTGCTGACAATTGAATTGGCCAGTGCAAAGTAGGCATCGAAGACATGAAAACATTGGCCTGTTATTTTTTGATGTGGTTGGACCTCCAACTAGCAATCGGACGTGAAATGTACGATGGTAACGCCGAAGGGGATCTTTTAAAGGAGTCAAATTAGAGGCAGAGAAAGAAAGGGAGGGGAAGAGTGGTGAAGAAGAAGGGGTTAGAGTGT
This sequence comes from Taxus chinensis, assembly GCA_019776745.2. Classification (NCBI taxonomy): domain Eukaryota; kingdom Viridiplantae; phylum Streptophyta; class Pinopsida; order Cupressales; family Taxaceae; genus Taxus; species Taxus chinensis. The sequence goes on along the minus strand of CM034151.1, from coordinate 727,085,505 downwards.
GGAGAAGTGTGAGGGTTGCAAAAAAGGGAAGGGGAATGTCGTCGAAGACGACAAGAGGGCAGTCATATGCATGATCAGAGGGCAACATGAGGTACTTCTCTACTTAGGGACTCAACATTACGTAAGCACTAGAGAGGTCAGAAAAGATGTTAACTCTGGGTAGACCAAAGGCATGGTCATGGTACCACATGTTGCCTAGGTGCTGCATATTATTGTAATGGTAATGGTATGTCACTCTGAGGCTTGTGTATTCTGTGAATATGCACCACTGTCAAAATTCAGCCATGTTTAGGAATGGAGGTCATAATCGAAGGATCCCATGGCAGAATATGTCAAGAAGGAAGATGATTTTCCCACGTCACAAATGTTTCTACACCTTGTAAGGCTATGATCGTAGGCCCTGGCATAGTGGCTTCAAATTTAGATATCCCAAATGCGAACACAGTTGTCACTGGAAGGTCTCTGTAAAATTTTTGTCACACATAAACAAATAAAGCTAGCTTTGTGAAATTTTGTCAAACATAAACAGAAACAACTAGCTTTTTGAAATTCTATCAAACATAAACAAAAACCCATTATTTTAAGCCTTCCCATTAAACGAATATATGAAACAAGGTTTTTAACATTCATAAAATTTGCAAGTACCCATTTTTTCTTGAACATATGTGAATGTGAATGTCAGCAAGCATGAAATATTTTCCTTGTTAGACAAATCCTTGGCCTCAGCATGTCCGGAAGCTCGTCCAAAACATCTCGAGAGACGATGCCTCTTGCAGTAAATTCTACTCCGTCTCATCGTTGCCCATGCTTCTTCCCTGGCTACTTCCCACAAATGCACACAATAATAACACAATGTAGATCACTTGCATCCCCATGGTCCCTCCAAAAATGCATTTCCCCTCAAATTATGCACAATCCTATCTTTACCCCCCAAAAAAAATAAAAAAATTCACCTTTAAGTTACAGATGAACAAAGAATAAAACATTTACCCAACTATCACTCTATTGCACACTCGGATAAGCAATATTTGAATGATGGAAATCGAAGTAGTATTTGAATGGTGGAAATCGTAAGCCAAAAGATTGAATGGTCCATCCACCACTAATATTTTCAAAACAATACTCCAACACTAAAGGCATAAATACAAATAGAAAGTTTCAAAGCAAGACCAACGTACCAACACTAATATGGTCAAATCTATTGAACAGTCCAGGGATCGCCATCGATATATCAGCCCGCACATTCAAAGAGAGGCGCTAGAGATTCAAACCTGCATCGAGAGCAGTCATAGATGAAATACCCTACTCCATAACAATCCAAAACCTAAAAAATAAAGAAAACCCTCTTCCCTTAGGGTTTTAAGGGTTCGTAGGGTTACAAATCCACCAATACATTGCCATTTTTGAAGATTTTTGGTTCCATATAAAACATTTTTTGGGAAAAAAATTCTTGTGAAGTGTATTCCGTTAAGGGCGACCATGCTAAACTGGGCTCTCATTTATTAAGGGCTAAATGAGACCTGCACACGCAAATAAATCTATAAACCTTTTTCATAGTTTGACACAGAGCAAGAGTGCGCTAGCAAATGTAAACTAATTGGGTTGGAGACTTGTTTGCTGCGTACACTTAAACTATACTGTAAACTATGTGACTATCGCGAGAGGGAACACACGTCTTCTGTACGCTGCCATAAACTTTTTCCACAAGGAGTTGTCTCCTTCCAAATTGACAAGCGTTTCAATATAACCTCTATTTTAGTAGTCATTACAAAAATACCATTTTCTCCCATATGTGTTATCTCAAGATAACCTTCATGAATAGACACTACTAAAGAGAACATTCATGCAAAGATCCTAAAACTAAAGAGAACCCAAAGCAACCCAATTTACAAAATCTTTTTACAGCTCATTCCCATTGGCATAAGATCAACAAAACCCCATCAAACTCTAATCATAATAGTTATCACGAAGATGCAGATTTTTTTCAAGAAATCAAAATCTCTATATCCTACAAGTTCATTTCTCTTCTCTGCACCCCCCAAAAAGTGAATCTTCTATTCATGGTTTAATTTTCATATGATTCCACCCAAAACTAGCACAGGGATCCAAAACCTCAGTTTGTTAGCAAAATCAAAACCAGTTTGGCTTGTAATCACAAGTTGTGAGAAGCTTAAAAACTCAAAATCTGGATGACGTACCCTTAGTTGTTTCAACCAAGAATCAGTAGAGCTCAGTAGTGAGGTAATTTGCTGCTGATCAACACAGCCAACAGAAGTCCTTACAATTTGTAAGTAGAAAGTCCAAATGATGGAAGAGAAATGTACTCTTTAGATTTTTCCCAATTCTGTCCTAACATTGTCTTCTCTAATCTCATTCTTTGCAAGGCAATTGAAAGCCAAGTAAACAACTTAACTTGTTTCTACCATATGATTTATCTGAGCAGTATTAGAAGAAAATTCAATCGATATAAAATTGTTCTAAATCATGACATAAAAACCTTGGAAGGAGATAGACAAGGTATGATACGTTAAAAAGCAGGCTTATAGATCACGAAGAGTACGCCCTATTGGGATGTGATAAATAGGATACCTAGAATTAAAGGCCACACAGAAAAATTATGATATTTCTAGCAACAACCATGTACAGTAATATTCACTCAAAATTATACTTCAGCTTGTATCATTAAACCATATGTGTACTTAATCACAAAATCATTTCAACAATAGTGTATTTACCATACAACTGACATCCAGCTTGCTGGAGAAAGATCAATGCTTTTTAAAGACATTAATTCTAGAAATTCTATAGCTAGTTGATTAAAATGTGCAGGAACAGAGATAAAAAATGTGAGTCATTTCAAACATATTGATACTTAAAAGAACTGAAGAACAATGGGCAGTTGAAAAAAGAAGCTAATAGAAGCACCTTGAAAAATCTTATCTTTTGTTACAACTTTTCACACTTGGAAATTTTATTTTATAACTAGTCAGAACACTGAACAATCACATCTCAGGGTATTTGATTATATGTTTTGATAGACCCAACATTGAAAATCCAATATGAAAAATTGGTTTACCAATAAACAGAGTATTAGCAATGGCAATATCTATCTCCATTAGAGGGAATCTTGCATTAGGCACAACTCGCTCAAAATATTCAAGGCACAGGTAACCAAGTCGATCACAAAGATGCAACACATTATCATGACCAAGGGCAGAAGAATCTTTAGAGGTGACATCCCACAATCCTGATCTTTCATTGGAATTGCAAGATTCACTTCTGAAACTTAAGGATCTTTCACTGAAATTCCCACTTTCGCTATCACTGCGCGAGTAACTGCTCAAAGTCCCCATCGTTCTCATCTTTCACATTCCTGTGAACCCAAACCAAAACCGATTTATCCCCACTACAAATTTTCCCAAAAAAACAAAAGTTATACATTCAAAATCTTATATGCCTTTGATTACGTAAAGAAGATGACTGAACCTTAAATTTTTAAGTCTAACCTCAAGTTTGTACATAATACTGAACCACAGTTTCCCCATTGTTAAAAATGACGAGAGCTCCATATGCACTCCACTCATCATAGAGATCCCAATACACATTGCTAGTGTGTAGGTACTTACTGCAACATCTTTTCAACTATTTTTTTTCTGCACTGCACTCGGCCATTGATATCTTCACAAATCCCGATCAGTATCGTTCATTCTCTGCAACAAGAAATCTACCCAGATGGTGCCATGTCCTACACATTGCCTTAGGGCTATTAACCAGAGGTGGGCTTGTCCAGGACCAAACTGCCAGAAAAGCTGTGAACACTGCATGCGAGGACAGGTCCTAGACAATGAATATTGCATGCGAGGATAGTTAGGAGGTGAGAGACCTGGGAGTGGTGGAAGAATCTTGGAGAAGAAACTACATGCATCCAGCCAATTGTCTCTACTATGTAGCGTAAAAAAATAAAATACCAAAAAAAATACTATTAAAATGCTCGAAATATGGTTATCGTTAGATTTCAACGACACTCCAAGAAAGAATTTCCTCCATTTTATTTCTGACTTCTGTTAGAATCAACAGGTTCAACTCCAATGCAAGAATGCCTTCGGCGTAATTCACACCTTGTAAAAGAGGATGAGACCTGACAACAAGGAGAAATTTGTTGAGATAATTTTTTTTTTGGGACGGATATAGTTTTTGAGAAAAATACAAGTGGCCCTAAAGAAAGAAAGACAAGTCTTGACTTGCCTTCATCCATATTTCATTGTGTGTGTTTCCCGAGTTGTCAATTTCAGCATCTCCAATAAAAGTACAAAATTAAAATATTGTGATAATTAAAGGCATGAAGGATTATATTAATACATTTAACTGTGAGAATCAAGGTTACACCCACAGTCCAAGTAGGGAAAGTATTTACCGACAACACATTCGATTGTGGGAAATTCTCTTTCATCATGAATATTCAAAAGGTTATAGAAGTGGCATTTGATCAAAGTGCATGGTAAAGATATTGGCATGTGTGAATGTTCAATATTTGCTTACAATTCATTTCTATACAAGAAAAATATTTTTCGGAGAAACCTTCCATGATAGTTATTTAGTTTTTTATTCGAATGATATTTTTTCCTCGTCTAATTATGTAAACGGGATATAGAGAAGATTTTGGTTGTAAGGAGATGTGTTTACTCAATTTCCATGAAAGCGTGTTCAGATCTAAACATATTTGGATGACTTATGATGGAGCATGGTTCTATGCAGAACCATGGAGGCTTGTAATCATGTTGCGCAGAGCAAGAGGCTTCAACTCAAGGTAGTTATCCAAGTTTTATTCTTTTAACAGCTACAGTTGAGAACTGTTATTGCAAGTTGTTTTCTAGTTTCTTAAAAAATTTGATGCTCTGTTATCCTCAAGGAAAAATGTGGGCACTGTAAAATAGATGAGTTTTAGGAGTCATGTAAGATCTTCTAGCTTCAAAGTCTATTTTTGGTTATGAAAAGCTTCTTGAGAAGTTCCTATTATCTCCTAATCATAGCACCCTCATGTTTTCACAAGTGTGTATGCTTGAGATTATGGTGTGATTGAGATAACATGGGTACTATCTCCAAGTTGTGGGACTTGCTACTTGAGATAGACCTCCAGAGAAAGCTAGTTCTTGCTCCTAAACTACCCGCCACAATCTACTTTAATGCAAGCAAAACTATCTTTCCTAATCTAACTTTCCAAGGGACCAGGGAGAGATAATGCATTAAAATGGAAGCCTACACTAAAGCGGTGATACACCAGAAAAGGAGGGAGTTAGAATATTCCCCAATGTGTGAAATATAGAAGCAAAGTGCATACCAGAAGGGGTGATAACAATTCTCCACAATCTAGATATAAATTCACAAAAATGTTTCATACATGCACAACGATAATAAATCCCTGCAACAGCATAAGATAGACACAATATATTTTCAATAAGATTGAAGGGGAAAGAAGAATGTAGCAAACACAGCAAGGGAAGATGCATCCACAAACTTGTATTTTATTGCTTCATGATATGCACAGTTCAATTTATTACAAGATAAGGGCCTAGATCACCATGCAAGGATTCCACTACAAGGGCCTACAACACATTGAATTCGCAAAGAAATTTTGATAGATCTTTTTTATCAAAAACTATCTCCCTTTATAATGAGCGCAACACTTCAATTTATAGAAAGAGAGAAGAGAGAGAGAGAGCGGGAAAAATAGAAATCCCAAAATCTGTCCTTCAACCACTTTCAAGAGGTCATAAATGGATTGAAATGATGGTATGTTTTTTGTAAAAGGCCCCCAATACTATCCCATAACTTACAGTAGTGAAATATGTCAGCGCATGCTTCATTGAATGCGTCCAACTACCAAATAAAACACTATTATGAACCAGGCCACATTTTTAGGAAAATATATATTGATTCCTCATCAAATCTTGAGTTTCTTGATAATTGTGCATCGGTCTTAGAAACATGATTCCAATGGTACCGATTTTGCATGTTTTCGTTGAGAATTGCAAAAGTTATGGCCTTCTGAGTACAGACAGTTATTTTGGGTCTGCTAGGTATTTTCTGTCATTTGATGCGAATGAGAATTTAATTTATCAGAGCTAAATATGTTTAATTTAATTTTCATTCCCATTCTGAAAAGTCACATTTTGTGAAAAGCGAAGCTCGGGATAAAAATTTATGGCCGTTTGAAGTTCGGGAGGTCAAACATTGACTTTTTCTTTGTATTGCGGGCATTTCGGAAAAATCGGGTCCACGTGTCTCCGCTTTCCTGGACACATTCTTCCACGCCACCCGCATTGAAATGTTCCCTCTATGTATTATGGATAATGCTTGTATTTCGGGTCCTGGCATCCCGAATGTGCCTTGGACTAGTTGGGCCTCTTTCTTCCGCTTTTGCCAATTCGGTATTAGTGTGACCAAATCAAGTTTTCGGGTCCCAGACGTCCCATATAAAGCTGTGCGGCGTGGGCCAAAAATATCCGGCTTAACCAATTTTCTTTTGGATTTCATATTTTTTGACGATGCACATCCCACGTGTACATGTGTCCCAACTATCCCGCAAATTTCCTGGGACAAAAAATGTCTAATTTTTTCGATTTACACTAGCTGTGGCGATTACGGGTTTACGCGTCCCAGATGTCCCGATGTCCTATGGACCGCCTGGGACAAAAATGTCTGATTTTTCCGCAATACACTAGAATGGGCCCATTTTCAGATTTTTGCAATTTTTTCTAACTTCTTGGATTTTTCCTTGGATGGGGAAGATAGAGGAGAGCGAAAGGGACCCGTAAAACATGATTTTGGGCCTTAAATCAATTCTACTTGCTCGAGACTAAATAATTTGTGTAAGTTATCCAAATTACCTTGACGGGTGAATTTGGGATAATGAGTTGGTGACTCGATGGGGTTATCTACTTGTCTGATGAAGTATGATCAGTTGCCTATAGCTATCCATTGGGCATGAAGTCTATCTGGTAATTTCAAATCTGATATGAAATTTAAAGACCTGCATCCCTGAGTCATTGAAGCATCGTTGTCTTGGACTTGATATTACCTTCCGCTTCTTGCAATCTCATCCTTTGTGAGAAAATATTGAAGTCAAGGCTTGTGAGAGTGGAATTTTTTTTGAAACTTGGAAGCATTTCCCTCACTTGATTCCCTACAAATATGATCTATTGGAATGCAATGAAAACACCTGAACATGCCCCAATATTGTTACTCTACTGATTTGATTCTCCTTATGGCTGCAAATTCTCTTTCAGGAGCTCGATGAAATGTGTACAAGTATACACCAGAAGCAATATGACATGTGCACAAGCACTTAGGGAATTGAAACCCATTATAACAACAGTGTGCAAAAGCACTTGGAGGAATTCAAAATCCTAGACTAATATGTACAAGGTAAGAAACTTTCCTTCTATTAGAATGTTTGAGATAGATTCCATTCACTGGAATCTGCAATTCTTCACCATCCAACTTAGCCAGCCATAAGGCATTGCTACCTTTACATCCAATGATCATGTATGGACCACTCTATATGGCATCAAACTTGGAATGCTTTCCTAACTTTACACGATCAACATCCCACTTCAGTACCAAATCTCCAGCTTGGAATTCCCTAGCTTTAACTTTCTTGTCAAAGCTCTTCTTAATCAATGCCTAATCATTCTCCATGGCTTGCATTGCATGTTGTCTTGCTTCCTCCAACTCCATCAGCTCTACATACCTAATTTCCATGGGTTCGAACTCAACTAGGTCCAACTGTTTCATGAATTCTAATGCTGGCAACTCAAGTGATATAGGTAGAACTGCTTCTTTTTCGTCTACAAGCTTAAATGGGGAGTTGTCTATAGACCTCTTGGGTGTGATCATATCATCCCATGAGCTGATTTGAGCCTTGGGTGCCAAGTTCTCTGATTCTCATTAAGATTCCTTCTGATGATTCTTAGTAGGTTTTTGTTTGTAGACTCTGCTTGACCATTACCCTAAGGGTAATAGTTTGATGAAGTGCTGAGGTATACACCATTCTTGACAGCCCATTTAGTGATCTTTGTGCCAAGAAATGCCAATGCATTTTCTAATATGATAGTGGCAGGGATCCCAAAGCTTATGACTATCCCTTCATAGAAATCCAAGATGTTGGATTCATTTGCCTCCTTAAGTGCCACTGCTTCAGTCCACTTGGTGAAATAGTCAGTTGTAAGTATCCACTTATGGCCTTGACTTGAATTTGGATTGATAACTCCAATGAAGTGCAATCCCCATTGCATGAATGGTTGATCTACTGAAATTGGATGAAGGGGTGGTGCTGCCAACCTTTCTTTCCCTGTGAAGAATGCACATTTCTTGCATTTCTTGATCCATGAGTAGAAATCATTAAACACCATAGGCAAATAGTAACCAGCCTTCATTATTTTGATATTTGTTACTCGTAGAGAAAAGTGGCCTCCTGATTCCCCATCATGGAACTTGTGCAATATCCTTTCAATTTACCATGTTCTAATACACCTCAATAGAACGCCATTGATGTCTTTTTTGAACAAAACACCACCAATAAGCACATACAGGATGAACTGCAATCTAAAGTATCTTCTCTTAGCTTTTTTCCACTCTAGAGGGCACAAACCTATTTGGATATAATGCACCAAGTCTTGAGTCCAACAAAAATGGATGCATCATTAGCTAGTTGTTCTTGCTCATTCTGTAGTAGTAGGACAACCTCTTCTTTGCATCTTTTGACTCAAGCTTGTTGTTTAGAAGCGAGCTACTCACACAAACCTTTTCCACGGACCACCTTGGTCACTTTGATTTCAATATCATATTACATTACCCGAGTGATCCAACCTATCCCTCTTTTCATTTAGATCTTTGTTTAGGAGAAATTCCTTGACACCAGCATGAGACACTAACAGTTGAATCTTATTGTTCGAGACCAAGTGTCTGAACTTCTTCAAACTCCTAATAACAGCAAGGACATGCTTTTCAATGAAAGAATACTTCACTTCATAATATTCCAAACTTTCGACTGAAGAATGCTATGGGCTATGTTCTGAACTTTCTCTATTCAGTTGTACCAAGATATCTGAGATTGTATCTGATCCTCCAAAAGCATACAACATGAAGTCCTTTGAAAATTATGGGTTAATAAGAGTTGGGGCTTGTGATATTGCATGTTTGATAGCCTCAAAACTCTCTTTTGCTTCTGCTTGTCCATTTGAATGCAAGACTCTTCTTCAACATCATTGTCAATGGATTCACAAGAGTGGAAAAATCAGGCACAAATCTACGTGAACGAAGTTTATCCTTCCCAGGAAGCTGTAGAGATATTTCTTGTGGTGAGGAAATGGAAGTGTTCGGATGGCTTCAACTCTTTCCAGATCAATTGTCAACCCTTCTCTTGAGACAATGTGACCCAACAATTTTCCCTCGTGTGCCAAGAATACACACTTATTGAGATTCAAAGACAATCTGAATCTTCTACATGTCTAAAATACTTGTCTAAGGTGGAAGAGATGGTCTGCTGCATTCTTTGAGAAGATAGTGATATCATCTAGATATATCAACACTATCTTGTTGATTAATCCCTTGAACACAATATCCATAACTCGCTGAAATGTTGCTCCGGCGTTTGACAATCCAAATGGAATTTTCTTATATGCATATGTGCCCCGTTTTGTAATGAAATATGTCTTGAACTAATCTTCTTCTTTCCCCATTATCTGATTAGATCCTAAGTATCTGTCTAACAATGAAAACCTTTCTGAACTAGCGATAACTTGCAAGATCTATTCCATTGATGGAAGTGGATAATGATCTTTGAGTGATGCTCTATTTAGATCACAAAATTCTACACACAATCTGAATTCCCCATTTCTCTTTCTCATTGGCATCAAGTTTACAACCCAACTTGAATGTTTGATAGGGAAGATGGTACTAACTTCAATTAGCTTGTTCAACTCTTTCCTCATGAGAGGTTCAATATGAGGATTCACCGGCCTTTGCTTCTATCTAATAGGTTTGGATTCTGGATCCAGCTCAATAGTATGCTGAGCCAACTTTGGTTTAAAACCTCTTCAGTCCTTGTAAGTCCAAGCAAAGACATCTAGGAATTCTTGGAAAAGTTGAACAAATTCAGATTTCTCTTGTGGGGTACTAACTTTGTCAATTTGCAGTTTCTTACCTTCATCTATTGAAATGAGCTCTGAATCTTCGCCCTCCACCTGAATGTTTGCTTTCTCCTTCCGGAACGGATCATTTGGGTTTAATATTGAATCCAAAGTTACAAGGCCTTTTTGTAATTTTTTTAGTTTTCAGCTGCACCACTTGGTCACCATATTGTTGTTCCAACTTGTCTTGGTTTCTAGTAGAGAACTTAGCTTCTTCTAAAAAATTAACAATTTGTTGATCATTCTCGAAGACTTTCCAACTTGTATTATTATCTGAAAAAGCTGGTCTCACAACTACCTTGATATTAGGATGAGATTTCTCACTTTTGATACTTTCTACAACATCAAATGTTGCCTTGATTACTACCAGTCTGTTTGCTACTTCGTTCTTCTTTCTTAGGATGGAATTGATGCCAAAAGCTTTAAAATATTCAATGAGATCTCATACCCGATTCTTGTAGTTCTTCAATAGATCATTCTTGGCAATATTTTTTCCTCTGACTTGGTTCACAATTAGCTCACTATCACCAAATACTTGCAAATTCTTAATGCCTCTTTTTTTTTCCCAATGCAATCCATGAATTAAGGATTCATACTCAGTCGTGTTTTTTTGAGCAAGAAAACTGGAAACAGAAAGCTGAGTAATATTTCATACCTTGTGGTTAAACAAGCATGGCTCCTCCTCCTGCACCTTGTCTACTCCTCCAGCCATCAAAGAATAACTGTCATACTCCATTATCATCTTTGTGATCCGGCTTGGTGATGCTAGGGAGAGGTTGATTCCCTTCATGAAAATGGTAGAATCCTAATTCAGATTCTTCCATTTCTTTGTAAGGGTCAAAAGCACGCCTCTTGTTTTCCCATTCATCAAGAGTTAAATCTGGAATACATTTGACCTTGGTATCAACTTCTTGGGTGCTTGGATAATCCTCTTGATCAAATGTTAAATAATTTGCATTGATTGGACTTAGTGTATGAGGCTCAATATGGAAATTTGCAATAGGCTCATATCTTATTGTAGATTTAGCTCCATACCTTGTTCTGTATAGCATGTGTGACCAATCAGCAGACATATATCCTCCAATTTTAGGGGGTAAATTCTATCGACAAAACATAATGAAAAAAGTGGTGGTACGCCTATGACTGATACATCTTGTAACAAGTTACATTGGGGCATGCATGCAATGTGAGGCTCAAATATTTGATTAATCCAACCGTTGTTACTGTTTTCCCATCCAATTGCACCACACCCTTAGAGATGAATTCAAATTGAAGACTCAGCTGATCAACTATTTGTTTCGGCATGACTGAGCTACTTGCTCCTGAATCAATCATGCAATTATGTACCAATTTATCTCCAATAATCAATGAAATATAGAATGGTGGGGGATTCAAATTTTTACCTTGGTGATCTCCTTAGTTTCCTCCTTGTTTAACTACATTGGTAAGCACCTTTTCTTGTTGATTGGGTGGTTGATTTTATGCTGACTAATTTGCCATAGCAGCTTGCAATAGGTCTCTTTGTCCTGGGATAGCCAATGACTCCCACATTGAAATGTTTACATTAATTTTCTTTATCTGCTCAATGATGTTGAATGTAGATGAGTTGTCTCTCTGCTGCCCCCTTTCCCTGCACATTCTTCTCTTGCACCTAAGCTGTTACAACCGGCACTTGAGTTGGTCTAGAAGGTGGTTTGGGTTGACTTTGTGCATTGGGAACTGCACTTTGATTGCTAACACCTTGCGGAGTGATAGAGGGTTGTGGATCATTTGATTTGGATGAGTGTCCTTCTCTAATATTCCTTTTCTTGGACCATGTATTGGCTTGCTACACTTTGAGAAGGGGCTTGATTGATACCACAGAAATCTTTCACCTACCAATTGACAAGTGTGGTCTCATTCGAAGATGTCCCTTGTTGAGTTGCTTCCTGCTGCTGATTTCCTTCTCGGCCCATCTCTTGTTCCACACCTATTGTTGTCACCATAAGAGCTTGATTCAAAGCACCATTGAAACACATTGATTGGTTATGAGGTTGATTGCACGAGAATCACCAATCATATTCCTGAGCCATGTTATTTTGCAATGGTACTAAGGTTCTAGATGTGGATGCAATATTAGGATTGTAAGGCTGGAATGGTCTATTAGCAAGAGGTTTGACTTTGTTCTAATTTGTAGTTTCAATGGGTGGCCTATTGGGCTGATATGGAGGTCTATTGGGTTGGGTTTGAGGCTGGTACGATCTGAAATTTTGAGTTTTCTACCTCTTGAGTGTCACCAACTCATAACCTAAGTTCTGCAATTGCTTCATGACTTCTTGGAGTTTATTTGAGGTGTTAGAAGACGAAGTAGAAGCTTCAGTTGGACTCTAATTTCTTGTAGCATGAATGGGATCCAATTTGGGTGCTTGACTAATGCTTGGAGATCTTAGTTCTAGATAAAGAGGCATAGGTAGCCTAGGTGCAATTTTACCTGCTTGAATTAAACAATTCTAAGCTCTAATAGAAATGTTATAGGCTGCGGGTAAAGCTATACCTCCCATTAACTAAATCATCATGGAAATATCAGAATTTAAATATTTAAGAAATTATAGAAAATGTCTTCTGGTGTTGGTATCATGGCCCACGAAATCTTATCCCACGTCCTTTGAAATCTAAAGTTGAAATCAGTCAACTATTCATTAGGAGCCCTCTTGATTGTTGTCAATTGTTCCAATAAAGATAGATTATCTTCCTTTTCTCTGAATTCATTGTGAAGAGTTGTACATAAATGATCCCAATTCTGGATAGAGCCTGCTATTAGACGTCTAAACCATTGGAAAGCTTTACCTTTGAATGAAGAGGCTAACAATTTGACTGTAATGTCCATCTCAGTAATTTCATGAATTACATAGACATTTGCAATGTCTTGAATATGATCAATTGGAGTTGTTTGGTTCTCTCCAGTGAAATTTGGAATGTTCTTCAATGCTACAATTGGGACTGGATTTTGTGCATTGAGAGCAAGCAAAATGTTTCCAGTGAAGGTGATGTAAGGATTAGGCTGCGCCATCCTGATTGGTCAAAGAACTCTAGTTGATTGAACAAAAGGCCTCCCATGTGGGGGTGTTGATAAGGTTCTATTCGGTGCAAATTGAGACATTTGAGCTCTTCTTTCCCTCCTTTCTCTATCTGGGGATAAATGTAGATAGATAAAGAGTCCCTCTTCTCTAGTTCTTGACCTTTTTTGGATTCTTCTTATGAATTTTCCAAGCTTGGAATACTGAAACTAGAGGATTCTACCTCTTTTGGAGTCACCAGATGTACAATTTCAAAGCTTCTTACAAACTGAAAACTAACAAGTGCGAATCAATCTTGTTGTAATAAAATGAAGACTTCTTGTCTGCTAGAACTGTTGTCACCCCTTCTGGTATGCACTTTTCTTCTATCTTTCACACATTGGGGACTATTCTCACTCCTTCCTTTTTTGGTGTATTTCCATTTTAGTGTAGGATTCCATTTTCATGCATTATCTCTCCTTGGTCCCTTGGAAAGTTAGATTAGGAAAGATAGTTTTTCCTGCATTAGAGTAGATTGTGACAGGTAGTTTAGGAGAAAGAACCAATTTTCTCTTGAGGTCTATCTCAAGTACCGAGTCCCACAACTTAGAGATATTACACATGTTATTCAATCACAAAGTAAGATCAAGCATACACACTTGTGCAAACATGAGGGTGTTGTGATTTGGAGATAACAGGTCCTTTAATTACCTTATGACTCTGTGCTTCTTAGACCTATTTCAAGTATCTCAGTGAACATCAAAAATGGGTGGCAGTGCAGTAGCTTTTCATGCAACCAAAGTTACTAGAGGATGACCAAGTTGTCAAAAACATATTTCAAGGGATGGATCAGCCATCAAAAAAATCTAGTGTAGTGTTTCGTACTGAAGAATTACTGAAAACAAGCTCATTTTTATATCAATAGCTCTCAATATGAGACCAAAAATACAAAAGATAAAATCTCTGGCCCAGTTGACTGGGATGTGCAAAAGTCCATAAAAATAATTGAAGAGATTGAGAGACAAGAGGAAGTTGTGCTGAGAAAAGGTGTTAAAGATATTTTTGTATTTGGGCCTTTGGAAAATAAAATGTTTAAATATATTTATTTAAGTTTTTCACAAAATTAATTAAATATCATATTTGTGCAAATTATGTAATCTTAACTCAAGTTATATAAACTTGAGTTTGGGGTGAATTAGATGGGAAAGTAGTTAAATAACTAGTTTCAGAGCATGATGCCTATTAAAGGCCACGATGTAACAAATTTAAATTTTTGGAACATTCTCTATCTACTCCTCTACTGGAGAGTAATAAATGTAACTTTTTTGTTTTTTATTCTTCTCCCAATTCTCATGAATACAATGCTTTTCATGTTGTTGTATTTATGTCCTTCTATTATAAAAGTTGCTATTTTTTTATGATTGAATGATATTGTTAGTGTTGCTACTCCTTCATGGTGTGTCTGATGCTTTGGTGTCCAAACTTTGTGTTGGATGTCAAGGTACGTGGAATTTATGCCATATAAACACATTTTGAAGCTAATAAAGACTTTGTGCTTTATGGTTTTGCATTTATCATTGTATTTTTCCCTTTGCGTCAGATAGAAAAGTTTTATTAAGTGTTGTTCTCTCTATCTATTTTCCAATTTTGTAAGCATGGAAATCTTGTACAACCAAGAATGGACTATGTGTCCTTGATTGATAAATTTGAAGAAGAAATGTGTGTCCCTAATTTACCGGTCTTACCAAATTCTTACATTGTTACATTCTCCTAACTGAGTTAAATAGATTCTCCACTTTTCCCCTTCTATTTCCTTCTTTTGCTTTCTCAATTTCGTTGTTCTTTCATGATTTCCGGTTAAAATCACCGAAAATACAACAACCCCCCTTTTACGAGGGAACTGCCCCTCTCAAACGCAAAGGAATGTCACTTTGTCAATACGTGGCATTCCCTAATTATTGTTGGTTTTATGTGCTTCCATTGACATAAAATCCAAGTAACAAGTCTTCATTTCTCAACCATTCAACTATGAATTTTTCAACACGTTCATCAGGCCTTCAAGGTAAGCCATGACCCATGGCCCTTCATAGTTAATTTTTTAATTTTTTATTTCAATTTAGAATCATAAATTGTTCAATAAATTTATTAAAATGTTGATTTTAGGGTTGTTGAACTATTGTTTTTGAAAACAATAGTTACACAACCCTAAAATCAACACCTAATTGTTTCCAACTTTTTGTTTAACGCATTTATAAACAGCTATAAATTTAAAGTTTTATAATTTAAAATTGAAATTCATTATTTAATAATTTAGTTTTACTATTTTAAAATTTTAAATTATTTTGATATATTTTATAATACTATTTGAATTAGGATGTCATCTTTTATGTATCCTCTGCTTCTGCACTTAGTGCAGCCTAAAATAAGAAAAACAAAAGTGAAATTCTTTTGTCTTGAACAATTAAAAAAATATTATTATTAAAATATTGAATTTAATTTTTAAACAATAAATTTTATTCCTTGCAGTGTCACCATGAGTTCTACTTCTCACAACATGAGTGACGAAGAGGGAGAGCAAGAGCATATGGGGGTTGAGTATGAGACTCCTATAATTTCACAAATAGGGACGGAAGCCTGTATATTTTATTAATGTGAAATTAATCAACCATTACAATGGAGTGTTGCAATATTTATACATATTGGACAGAAATATACAAAAAAATAAATATGTTGCACATGTACAACAATATGCCTGAATACATAAGCTTCCAAAATATCATACGGGAAGCACAAATGAATAACGATATAATTGTTATAACAACTATAACAATTATATCCATGAATACAATAAGACAAATATGTTTAATAAAACCATATGACAACAATAATTAAATAATAACAATAGTTAAATAATTAATTATACAATGCATAATTGATTATCCTAACATTCCCCCCCTTAATTTTGCATTGTCTCAAGGGATGAAAAGAGGAACTCTCTGAACAACTCAAACTTGTCACGTGCAAGTGACTTCACTGAAGATATCTGCTCTTTGTTCAAATGTTGGACAAAATTGAAGTTGGATGTTGTGCTTCAACACATGCTCACGTATGAAATGAACTTGTACCTCAAATGTGCTTTGTTATTTCATGAAACACTAGATTGTGAACAAGTTTGAGAACACCTTCATTGTCAACATACATGGTGGTTGGTTTGTCCTGTGGTATTCCAAGTCCTTCTAGTATGCAGACGTAGCCATATCACTTCATAGACAGTTTCTCCTATAGAACGATACTTGGCTTCTATGGAAGAACAAGAAAAAAAGTGTTGTTTCTTACTTCCCCATGATATTAGTCTAGATCCCATAAAGAATACATATCCAGAAGTGGATTTTCTATCATCAATGTTACCTGCATGATCTGAATCCGAATATCTAGTCAAGAAGAAGTTTGTTGTTCTTCTTGTATTCTAGACCAAGATCCACTGATCCTTTGAGATATCTCAAAATGCGCCTTATTTATTTCCAATGACAAACTTTGGGTTCCTGCATGAACCTAGATAGATAGCTCACTGCAAAGTTGATATGTGGTCCTAGTGTAGGTCAGGTAAATGAGACTCCCAATCAACTGCCGATAGAGAGTGGCATTTACTTCAGGAGATGGATCTGAATGAGATAACTTCAATTTGTTCTCCATAGGTGTAACAATTGGTGTGTAATCCATCATCCTAAATTTCTCGAGTTTTGTCTTGGTATATTTCATCTAAGAAACAAAGATGTGATTCTATTTCTGCCATACTTCTAATCCAAGACAATAATGCATTAGCCTGGGATCTATCATGTCAAACGACCGATTAAGATCTTTCTTTGTTGCATCGATCATCTTCACTGAACTACCAGTGATGACTAGATCATTGACATAGACAACAACAATCACAATCTCCCCCTCTTGCTTTTTGAGGTAAAGATTGGGATCGTATGGATTTCTAACAAATCCATGTTGTATGAGATGCTCATCAATCTTGATGTACCATGCCCGGGGTGCCTGTTTAAGGCCATATAGATATTTCCTGAGTCTGCATACCTTTTCTTCTTGACTAGGTACTACATATCCCTCAGGTTGAGTCATTGTAGACTTCTTCTTGTAAATATCCATTTAGGAAGGAACTTTTTACGTCCATCTGGTGGACTTTCCAGCCAAACTATGCAGCTAGAGAAAAGATCATTCTAATTGTTTTGATCTTAGATGTGGGAGAAAATGTCTCCTCATAGTCTATGCCTTCTTTTTTTGCATACCCCTTTGCTACCAGCCTCGCTTTATACTTGTCCACTGTCCCATCTACTTTTTACTTTGTTTTAAATATCCATCTGCATCCAATGGGTTTATTTCCTGGTGGAATATCGACAAGCTTCCAAGTGTTATTATTTATCACTGATTGATATTCAGAATCCATGGCATCTTTCCAAGATCTGTTGACTGTAGGGCTTCCTGGACTGTAGAGGGCTCATCAGATTCAATAACTCTACTCATCAAAGAAAATTTAACTTCTTCTCTTTCTTTACTGCGAGTATGTGGTTCAGGGGTGGACATGTATCCAGTGGAGCATCCATTCTTGCATCTCATAATGTGATAGTACACCACTTTGGCATACATTAAACTATTCCTGTGGGTCGTGGTTCTATCTAATCAACACCATCATCCCCAGTGTCACTTTCATCATCTGAGGGAACATCAGCTTCAATTTTTACAACTGGTGAAAAATCTACATCTAGGTGAGTCTAGAGGAGGAGTCTCTACTTCCTTCTTCTCGAAAAACTCAACATCTCTGCTGGTGTAGACTTTTCTGGTCTTAGGATCCATTAATCTGTACCCAAGAGTCTCTTCACTGTACCTAATGAAGATGAGTTTATGTGACTTCATGTCCAATTTCATTTCTGTTCTTCTTGGGTATGTGCATACTTGCTTTGCACCTGAATAATCTAAGGTGTGCAATAGATGGTTTCTGATTTGACCATGCTTCTTGTGGTGTTACTCGTTCAAGAGAAATTATGGGCACTTTGTTCAAAAAATACACTGTTGTCTTTGATTGCTTCTTCCCAGAATGTCTTTACAAGTCCAGAGTCATCGATCATGCATCACACCATTTCCATGATAGTACAATTTCTTCTCTCAACAACACCATTCTGCTACAGTGTGTGGAGGAGGCATTAGTCGACGAATCACGTGAGTTTGTAGGTAGTCTTTGAACTCATTACTGGTGAATTCCCCCCCTCAATCTGAGCAAAGAGTTTCTGATGTCACGATCAGTTTCATTCTCAACTAGCTACTTTGAACTTCTTGAAAGTTTCAAAAGCTTTACTTTTCTTGCGAAGACAAAAAATCCAAAATTTCCTTGAATAGTCATCAACACATAGCATGAAGTACTGAAATCTAGAATGACTTGGTTGCATCAGACCGCAAAGATCGGTATGAACCAGATCAAGCTTGACCATGAGCCTTGATATGTACTCTTCTGGAATGAAGCTTTGTGTCATTTTCCTACTAGAAAGTGAGGACACTTGTTTGTATCCTTCTGAAGAGATGGTATCCCATGTACCATACTATGCTAGTGAAGTGTCTCAAGATACTTGAAACTTAAATGACCAAGTCTCTGATGCCACAACTGTGCTAAGGTGGAGTTCTTAGCCACAAGTTCTTGACTGTCTCTGTGGAACAAAATCAAGTTGGAACATACGTCCCACATTGGAGGCTTTTACAACTATTTTCGAGCCTCGTTATTTATCTCAAATTAAACATGTTTTCTTTCCAGAATGACTATCAAAGTCAATTTTTAGGTTGTGATCTAGGAGTTGACTAACTGAAAGAAAATTATTTGTGAATCCAAGGACATATAAGACATCTGATAGTCTGCAGTTGCGTGAACCAAGGGGTAGAGAAATGTTCCAATCCCCTGAACTGTATATGAAGAATCATCTCCCAACGAAACATGATTTTTTGATGTGTGTCCCTCATTGAAATAAACCAGTCTCTGTGGCTGGTCATGTGTTGAGTGGCCCCTGAATCAACATACCAAACATCACTAGATGACGTGATGGTTCACTTGATCGAGCAGTGTACAAGAAGTATTCATAATCTAAATGTTCTTCTTGATCAACAATATTTCCTTGCTATGGGGTCTTCTTTTCCAGTTCCCCTTTTTATATCCCTTGATTGTAGTTAGAATGTCCCTTGTGAGATTTTTGTTGTGGAGGTCCAGAATTTCTTGATGAACCTTTCTTGTAAGTATTATACCAACAATATTTTAAGTCATGTCCTCTTTTATAGATTGGACATTTATTCTTCTGTTGTTTGTCCCCTTGATGTTGATACTTATTCTGATGTTGGGAATTTTGATAGGAATTAGGTTTTCCTTTACCTTTTCCTTTCTATTTTTGATGTGAAGAAAGTGTTTTCTCCTCTTCATCACCCTTATTATGCATGGCTTCCTCTTGTTGCAGTAGGTTTACCAATTTGTCAAAACTAAAAGTCGTATCTAACATGTTTAGTGTTGTGACAAAAATGTGGTAAGAAGAGGGGAGTGCTCTTAGAACAATGGGAATGAGAGCATCATCTGTGACCACTTCTCCTAGGGCTAGAAGTGAAGCCCTCAACTCTGCAACTCTTCTTAAGAAAGCTTCAATTTTCTCATTCTGTTTGAACTTCAATGTGTGTAACTGAATCTACAAATTCAGTTTAACATTCTTGTTCTTGGCCTCGTATATTGTGCTCAACTTATCCATGCTTCTTTGGCTATTTGTGGCATCACGAATGTGGGGTTGCACATTGTCGTAAACTCCAAAAAAGATGATGAGTTTGGTATTTTGATCTACTCTATCAAACTACCTGATGTTATGTGTAATATCAGTATTTGATCTAGTCAGAGTACCAGTCATAACAGGCCAGATTTCTTCAAACTCAAGTTGTGTCTTAATTTTTGTCTTCCATGCAACATAGTTGTTTCCTCTGAGTAGTTTTTAATCTGGAAGAAAAAATTGGGGGAATTGGTGCCCATTTTGCAGAGATCACTGATAGGGTTTGACTCTTATCACTCTAGGTATAAGGTCTCCCAATCTATATACCATCAGTCTGATATACTAAACCTTTCTATATACGTGCCCTTCCAATATACCCAAAGGTACATGGAAGAAGCTCACCCTTTCTATATACCCGACGGTACATGAAAGAGGCGTTAACGTACATGAAAGAATTAAATACATGGTACCAAGACAGTACTTAAAGGGGTATGTGTGATTATTGACACCGGTTCAAAGAAATATCCTCATACGCATGCGCGTAAATTTGCTATATACTCATATAATTTCTCAGTCTGGATTTATGTCGTGCAATCGTTCACAGACGGATGGGATGGCTCATAGTGTGTGCACTGTGACCTTATTACTCCCTGTCAATTTAAAGGGTCAATGCCCAAATGACATTGTTGCAACTATATTAGGCATTAAGTGCAGTAGTAGTCATGAAAACTTTACCCGTAAGTGCTTCCCAGAGGCACTGTATATACCAAACGCTGCGAATGAGATCTAGGATCTCGTGAGTGTTACAGAACCAAACTTTATTGATTTTGTATACAATTCTCTGCCAGTTTC
Organism: Taxus chinensis; assembly: GCA_019776745.2. NCBI lineage: Eukaryota > Viridiplantae > Streptophyta > Pinopsida > Cupressales > Taxaceae > Taxus > Taxus chinensis. The sequence continues at coordinate 727,064,640 of CM034151.1, read as the reverse complement.
TGAGTAGTTATAATATTTTGGTTGACTATGGCAACCTTCAAATTAGTACAATATACTCAAACATGTAATTACATTCAAAAATTTAGAAAAAAATTGAATGGCAGGAAAAAAAATTGCAGGCACTGGTGGCCTGTGGAGCCCCAATACGGCTTTGTTGAGCAAAAAATCGTACAAAACTAGTTCAAAATGAAGTTTTAAGGTATCCCTCCTCTGAAAAAGTGCTTAGAATGAAAAAATATGCAGAGTGGAGGAAAAACAAAATTTTTCCCTAAAATAGGGTTTTTCTCGCTAAATTTAATTAGTTATAACTAAATTTGAATTTCCGCTAAAGTTAGCAATTTCACTAAATTTTCTGCCAAATTTGGTAGTGGGTGAGGGAGGGGGATTCAACCCCTTGACCTCTCTTGATGGGAGGTATCTTACAAAAGTTATGCTAGCCACTTGGGTAGCTATGCTAAACAATAATATGTAAAGAGTAAAATGTAATTAAACACTTCCAAACTATAAAACCATACCTCTTCAAAAAAACCATGGTTTTGGAAAGGAAGTTTTGAGAAATAATTCCAGCAAAGAGAAAAAAAGACAGGCAAGTTTTGGTGAGAATGAAGGTAGTTTTGAGTATGTATGGCGCCTTAGATCATTTTTCTTCCTTCCTTTGAGATTGTAATCTCTTCCTTGGTGAATTCTATCCTCCTCAAGCTTAATTACAATGAATAAAGGTGGTTTTGAGGAATTTGATGGTGGTATTGTAGGGGATGAGGCTGGGAAGTTACAGAGGCAACTCTGGCTCTCTTTTGCTTGCACAAACTTCTCCAATGCTCCTCAAACTCTGTTGCAATCCTCCAATATCCTTCAACCTACTCTGATACCAAATGTAATTTCACAAACAGGGATGGAAGCCTGTATATTTTATTAATGTGAAATTAAGTAACCATTACAATGGAGTGCTGTAATATTTATACATATTGGACAACAATATACAAACAAATAAATATGTTGCATAGGTGCAAAAAAATACCTGAATACATAAGCTTCAAATATATCATACGGGAAGCACAAATGAATAATGATATAATTTTTATAACAACATAACAATTATATCCATGAATATAATAAGACAAATATGGTTTAATTAAACCATATAACAAAATAATTAAATAATAAAAATAGCTAAATAATTAATTATACAATGCATAATTAATTATCCTAACAACTCCAAGTACAGATGTGAGGGGGGGTCGAAGGAAGTTGTTCTATTGGGATTCTAACTCGACATTCTGGTTTCCCTTCCAAGTTATTGAAATGTTTTTTCGAAGGGTCCCTTTGGTAAGAGGTCCCCATTAAGTCAATTTGGAAAAAAACTACAAGCAAGACATGGGGCAACAAGGGGCACTAGGACGTGGAAGTACTATTTTTATCAATTTAAATTTCAAGGTAACATTACACGAGATAATGCTCACCTCCTTTGCATCTGAGGTAAAGATGTGACAAGTTATCACAAAAAGAAAGGACTAAAATAGATAAATTGTGGGGTTGTAGTATAGAAGGTAAACTTGTATTTATTTCTTTGTCAATGAGTGTTATTCCTATTAGTGCTAGAACTTTTCATGATGCACAACTTCCTACTAATCCATATAGTTCAATTTTAGGGATAGTAGAGCCTACGAGGAAACATAGAATGAAAAGTAACAATGATGTTGCAAACATAATGGAAGAGTTATTCAATGTGCAAAATAAGGAGGATGCAGGTGATGCCATTAGCAAACTCTTTCTTTCCCGTGGTATTCCGTTTCATGTGGCCTCACTCTCCTTATTATAAGGTTGTTGTGGTGAAAATAACAAGATCAATATCATTATATGTGCAACCAAGGGTGTAATATCCCCTTCCCAGTCAAAGACCCTTATAGCCCAATTTTGTTTCCCACCAAGGGGTGATAAAATGGAAACTATAGTCTTAATAAATTATTATAAAGCGCATAAAAAGAAACTTTATAAAAAACACTTATATTAATTTATTATTGACTTAGTAAAAATAAAAGAGAAAATATAAAGCGAAATTAGACAAAAAAGGAAAAGGGGAAAAGGTCACTTTATGTTTTTATTTCCCCTAGGGGAAAATGTGACCCATGTTAAGGATTAAATAAATTCCAAGAAAGAATTAAATGTGGGGAAATGCATTTGATTGGTGGTTTTGGGTGGCTACTAAGCCAAGTTTTCCTATAAAAGCAAGTCGATTTGGCTTTGGAGAGATATCTCTTTTATTTTATAAAAATTCTAAAAAAGTTATGAGCTTGAGAGCTTTGCAAAATAATTTCTAAGGATGCGTTATCAACTAATTTTGACTTCGCAAAATTAATAAGCATGAATTTTTAAAAAAAAATTTAAAAGTATTCTTTTATGTGTTGTATCACCCTCGCTGCAATCGTCTTATTCTCGTGATTATTTTGGTCTTCGTTTTATCCATTTCGGGTGAGAACTCCTCCTGCCATGTCGCAAACTGCGTTAATAATTAATTAATTAATATTTAATTAATTTCTTACCCGTTTATTTAATAAAATTAATTTTATTAAATTTTGGGGGTTTTAATTAAATATATATATATATTAATTTAATATTTATTAAAAATCAATTGACAATTCTTTTGTTATTGTCGTGGGGAATAAAAAATTCCACCTCCAATTATTGGGAATGCCAGATTGGCTTTCCGCACCTAGATTTCCTTTTTCCTGGCAAAATCTTCTTTTTTCCTCGCTTGTGGAATTTCTCCTACTGACTGCCAACCCAACCAGATGGAAAACTGGCAAAAGATCTCCCAATTCCCACATGGGAAAATAAATGGGAATTTCTGGTCTGCTTTGTCTTTGTCACGGGCAAATGATTGAGTTTTTCCCATATTTCTCTGGCAATTAATTCCCACAACCCGGAGAAAGGAAAATTGGTTATTCCAATGGAAACAAAGAGAATGGTTATGGGGAAGCTTCTTTAATCCTCACAACAAATCCTCTGTGAAACTCTGTGGAAGAAATCGTATGTAAGAAGTTGAGGCTCTTTATTTCTAACTTTTTTTGTTATTTCAAACTTCTTATTTTCCCAAATGTTTGCGTAGAAATATTTTTCCAAAGATTTCATAGAAAATTCTTCACAGATATTATTTCTCCACTCATTCCAAGTAATCTATTGAAACATGCACTCCATCAACGATGCATGTGAAGAAGAAGACAATCCACACACTGGTTTGAAGGAACCCTACATTGGATCAAAAGAAAAGAATAAAATCCACGTTGAAAGCACAGTCCAAGCGCCTTCCACTAATAGACACAACAACAACCTACATAGGGAGAGGGAGATCAACAAGTTTAATAAGCCAAAATCAAACATTTCCATGCATTTTTTTTGAAGATGGTTGCCGCACATGGGAGAGAAGGAAAACCAATGCCAAACTTAGCCATATATTAAAAAAACATTCACCATGCAAAGGAGATCGAAGTAGGTTCAACACATTCACTTAGGACAGTTGGATTTTAATAGGTAAAGAAAAATCCATTTTTTCCAAAACCTGCCGAACCACATGCATTTTCCAGAACAGTCCAAAACGTCATTTAAGGAAAACAGAGCCATGTGAGGAAAAAAAGTTTTCAGCCAAAGCCCATTCCCACGCACAAGTAGCAAGGAAGACAGTCCATGTGTAGAGAAAAACAGGAATAAAGCAAAATAGACTTTCCACGCACCACATTCAACATAGCCAGGACAACTGAAAAATTTGATAACAGAATTAATAAGTTTCCACGTGCTTGGGAAAACCAAGTAATTTCCATGCATTGGGTAAAGTCCATAGGCGGTCGTTGAACAAGAACTCGATTAAATATAAAATAGAAGTCATTGTTCACACGTGCTAAGGAAATCTTTACTCATTTTTACAGCCACTACCGAAAAAAAGCCAGGAGTCAAAAATTCACGAATAATACGATAAAGTAGAGCAACTCGAATCGAGCAACGCGAAGAAATTAAGAATTTAAAAAAAATCTATCCTCCGCAAAGTCATTGGTAGAACTCAGATAATAAAAAATTGTTATTAATTTTTTTCCCGGTTTGTAATTCGAGCTTAGTCTCGATATTTTGCTTGTGTTAGTATTTTTTAAAAAAATACTAACTTGGGATTGATTATTATTATTATTATTATTCAATTAATAATAATAATAATAATTAAAACGAGTTATATTCTTGCGTTGACGGTGATTTAGAGACTAAGACCCTGACATAGTTTACACCGCTTTGCGTGCCCACGTTGTTTTTCTGTTAAATTCATAATGGCTGAAAAATCTAGCAAGTCTGCAGGGAAATCGAGGAAGTCAATGGAAAAGTCAAATAAGTCCATGCACTCTTAATATGACTTCCATGGGGTCATTCCTCCCACTTCCATCAAGTCTGCATATGATAATATCACCAACACTAATCTTGGCCACGTTAACTTGACAACAATTTTGTGATCGGTTGAAAGCTGAAGGAAAGACCATATTCTTGAATAGGCTCTTCCATAGCGGTCTACCCAAAGCAAACATTTCTTGTCTCAGTGCAATGCCCAAAGCTGGTCATCACCTGTGCAAAGCATTATGATCCTAATAGGTGAGGGATTTATAAGGATAATCGTGAACCTTTCCTTATTAATCACACCAGAGCACATTGAGGAATTTCTGCAACATACCTTACTTCCCTGAGAATGCTGACATCACTTGAAAGTCATCACAATATTTTTGGGATGAAAAACCCCTAAGATGGAGCAAGATGCTCAATAACAATTGTCTAGTGACCAAGAGGCCTCATGTTGACCAACTTCCTAAGGAATTGTACCGCATTGAGTTCATGGAGGAAATCGGGGACATGATCACTCTCCTGAGCCAAGTCTTCAGTCTACTCTCTGCCAAGTCTTTAGATCTACCCTCTGCCAAGATTTTCCACCCATGGATGTATCAGTTTATCTGTACCATCCTTTCCAAGAGATATTTTGTGGATTAAGCCACCATCATCAGTGATACTCTTCACAAAAAATTGATCGAAGTGAAGATGACTGGGCTTTTCTACATGACATCATACCTGACTTATACAGTGGCTAGAAGGAAGCTATTTTTGGGGCTAGAATCGAAAGGAGCAATGGGGTCCATCAAATAATGTCTTCTTTCATTATCTGCAATTAATTTTCAAAAATATCTCTCATCATTTCATGAGAGTTAACGATGCATTCACGTTCCGCATGATTCAAAACATGAATAGGAATACGGAGGAAAGATTCTCCAAAGATGCAATGGATTTCATTTCCCAGTGGGAAACATGGTTTATTTAATTTTTGTCCTTTTCCTAATTCACGTGAGAAGGTTTTGCAGGTACTCCATGGAAGTGATGCAACCTAAAATCTATTATGAATGACCCTGGTGCACTAGCACATCACCCAGCCTGAGCTAAGCACTCACCTGAAACGTGCAAAGGTATCAGGCCCCTCTTTAGAGTTACTTGTGTAGGATGTTAGTGTGATGATGATAAATTGCATCATCAAATCCATAATTAAACATAAACATTCCACAACGCATACTCTAGATCTAGATCTTAGTGATTCGTGAATTAAACAATAACTATAATAAGATTAACCATAAAAGAACCAGTTACAGTTATGTTTAACACCTTTATCCAGCCAATATACTCCATTACATTAAACACTGTAAAACACTTAAGCTTCTTACATTATAAAGTATGTCCATAAGTTATGTGCACATCATATCCAACAACATAACTCTATAATACCTTAGTCTTTAGTCCCCTTAAACTACATAGGTTCAATACATATTTATAAAGATGGGGACGTGCCCTTCACCGCCTACACACTTCCAAAAATAGGTGGCATGTTGATAATAGCCATGCATCTGTACAATGACATTCACACATGCAAGTGCGCTAATAATATATTTCCTACCATTAACTCTAAGAAGAAATCATATTATTAAATTAACCCATGCGTGGCACTTATCAATCGTTCATTCCCAAAATACCATTGTGTGTTGCACGCAAGTTTCCATCTCTATGTGTGCTCCGCACGCTATCATCAAAAAATAGTCTGTATCTATAAAAATGGCTAAGTCCTGAGCCCAACTGTCTTGGCTCGTGTTTCCTTTTCTATCTTTCACGCCTTCAAAGGTGCATTGTTCTCGCATGCACATCCTTTTGTGTGTCTTCTCCTTAGAGCAACATTATGTCTGCTCAACATTACCCCACACTAAATTACATTATCGTCCCAGCAATGGGAAATGTTCCCAATAATAAAGAATAACAATTAAAAGAATTAAAGAATGAGTATACAAAAGAATGAATTTTCACTCTGCAACATTCTCTTTCGTTAACTGGGAGGATTAACTCTGGATATTTGAGTTTTATTTTTCCCTCCAGTGGATGCCGGTCATCTAGTGTTGTCCTTTTCTTCTCAGGAATATATGTGGCTATAGCTTATAGTTCATCCTAAGTATTCTTTTCTTTCTCATTTTGTTGTACTTCAATAATACTAGCCATACCTGACATCATTCCTTCCAAAAGATCCTTCTTCTGCACTATGACCTTCCCAATCTCATATATCCTCTCTTTGTGAGGATTTTGAGCTGTTGTGAGGGCTTCATGCACTTTTGTTTCACCAGTGTTAATCATTTCTGCGCGCTTATAGTGTCTCATCTTTCATTACTTTCAGAACCTCATTATCTTCAACTAGAGTTATGGTTCTTATCAATACCTCTAGTGTCGCACATACACAAGTTCAGAGCTTGGTCAATTTTCTTCAATTCATCCTTCAAAGTTTGGAAGCAACATCTCATAAGTTGAAAATTTCCTAACCACAGTGGCCCTTGCTCTTTCTACTTCTTGCTCAGGATCCTTTGGCACTCGGCATTCAAATTGGTTCTATCCTCCAATACCAAATGGACCAAAGTGTGCACATAATGCATAGCAGAAGGAAACTTTTCAGGTTCCTTAGGCTCAAGATGAGGCCTTGCTTTCAAAATATAACCACCAATTTCCTCTTCCATGCTAATGAAAGCCTCATTCTCTTTCTGTTCTAGATCCTTCTCTACGTTTAACCGCGTGATCTCTACAGTTTTTACATTGTTATTTTCCATCAACACTCTAATGGTAGCAGCCTTATCAATGTCTCCACGCTACCTCTGTAGATACCTTAACCAAGACATTGCTTACCTGCTCATCATACATAAGAGTAGGCTTTACTGTCAAGTGTCTGCTTGGGGTGGCTTCTTCACTCTTCACGAGACATAGGACTCTTCACATACATCAAAGTCCAGCTAGTCCATATGGGTCTGCATGGACCAGAATAACTGCTTCCTTGTGCACATAGTGGCCATGTCTAGGTCCATTATCTCCCACCCATATAACTCCTTGATTTTTATTATCCTTTAAAACTGGGTGTAGACGATCTTATTTGTGTCCTCAACATATCCCATACTAGAGACAACATATTCTTCATTTGTTCGTTCTCTTTTTGTTCTTGGCCCCTTAGGAACCTGAACGCAAAGGTTCAGAGTTGACCCTTCCTCCTCCTAAGAAGTGACAGGTGCGATGGGTTGCTCTTGCATGATTTCTTTTGTTTCTTTCACCCCTGCTTCTTCATCTCACATTTCTTCATCCCTGGGGTCCTCCACATCCTCAAGTTGAACTGGGGTTCCAAGTGCACTCTCTTCAAACTCCTCCTCATTAAGCTTCAGCTTTCTTCTTCTCTTATTCTCAGGTGCTTCTTTCTGAGGGCAGAGTCATGGTGACTTTTGTAAAGGCTGTGATGTTCCTGCTCCTTGGATCCTGGTTCTCCTGAACACCTTCTTAAATTGGCACTCCTCTTGGATTGTTCCCATGTCCAAGTCTTCTTCTTCTCCTTACTCATGTGGGGTGAATATTTATGTGCTCACCCTCCACTCTATTTTTGGGCTACCTCCAACCTCTATGGTATAAGTCCTCCACTATCCCCATTGTTCTTCTTCCTCGTCTATCTCTATGGTCGAGGCAGGCTTTGGAGCTGCCACATTCTCAACTATGTGTTTTCTCTTAGGTGGCCTTGGGAGCATGAACTCATCCTCCACATAATTTCCCTGCTCCATCTTAGGTTTGAGTTAAATATAAATCAACGTGGCTCCAATGTCCCCAATATCCAAGCTTACTAGCTTCTTGCTTATAACTTCATAAATGAGCCTTTCAATGTAGGTAGATTTACCCGGCTATACATAAGTTTTTCTGAGAGTTTGGTATTCACAATCTATCTTGTCCACATTGAAGCTCAACTGAACAACGCATTTGTGAACCTTTATACTGAGTCCTACAAGTAGCGTGTTGTGAAGGAATATGGAAGTTTACACCATGGACTCCATGTCCCATCCTTCATTGCAAACCGTGCGATGCAAAAATACTGATACACCACGAACTGCACTGCCTTACCCACTACTGATAGCTAGATCCTCAATACCACCCGAGTTTCTAGCATTCATGTGTAAACCAAAACTATTATCCATTGTTGAAGCTTCATTCTGGAAAGTGTAAGCATGAATCAATATGAGTACCATCATCAAAAAAATGAAAAATTACCACAAAACTAGGTATGTTTACACAATTCACTAACACAAACATATCTTCTTCTCTTATCCACATGTTTTTATATTTCCATTTGCTCCACCCCACTTAAAAATATATACGCACCACTCGCCTACCTTCTAAATAACCTAAATGATCACCCTTCAAATAAACAACATCATACCATCTCCTTCCCTAGGCTCACCCATTCTCCACTCACATATGGCTTCCTCTTTACGATAGTATCAAGTCCAACCTTATAGATTGCCTCCTTAAAACTAGAAATGAATATTTGGTCAAAACATGCATGCACACAATGTTATATTGAAAATCAATCCTTGTAGACACCCAAAATTACACACTAGTTCCCAATACTATCCCAACCTATCCCACTTCACATCCTAGTTCATACCCCCTTTGTGATTGATTAATCAAATTAATTAATCAGGTACATTCAACTCTTGGATTAATTAAATTAGTCCTAAACACCACCCTTCTTTTACTAACTTAGTTAACATTTATTAAATAAATGTTTAATTAATTATGTTGCACATTGTAGCTAATCAAATTAGTTACTTAATGAAAAGTCCCCAAATGGACCATAATTTGTCCTACATGGATTTTAGGCAAATCCCACAACTAAATGCAAGCTATAAACAAATTGTCACTAAAATAACATGCAGATCTGAATAAAATATGGGAAATAGTGACTAGGGTTTTGGCATAAAACTCATACCATCAAACATCATTTTTTGATCTTTGTTCTCCTAATTTAATATGCAGACTTTTAGAACCCCAAATCAAACCCTTAAGAAGGTATGAGAGATCCTACAAACTCAGCTCTAACTGCTGCAATTAAATTGCAGAAATGACGACTAGGGTTTACTAGAAAAATCCCAAAAAACAACAGTTAAAAATATGTTTCTTCACTCTATATCAATCCCTTGATTATTAACAGCCCATACATACAATTAAAATCAGATTTTCAGAGATATCACATGCTGAAATATTACCCAGAAAATCTGCAGCTATGGATGATTGAAAACAGCACTATAAAAACCCTCCAAAATTCTGAAATTTATTTATTTTGATCCTTAAAATTCAGTACAATAAGAAGAAATAGATTTCAGATCTGGAATGTCTCAAATACACTACAAACCAGCCAAAAGATGGGTCGCTTTAGCTGGTACACAAAAACGTACAACTACTGTAATTTTATTCTTCAACAACACTGGTGGAAATAGTAGAAATCTATGCAATCTTTATGGAAAATATTGTGTAGAAGTTCCCTAATTTCTTCTAAGAGGGTTTTTGTCATCTAGAGGTATAAACTTAGGGTTTTCATCCTTAGAATATTTATTCAACAGCTCAAGGCTTGAGACACAATTCACAAAATTATCAAATGATCATAGAATAGAATTTCTTCCCTTCAAGTCGACTTCTCCTTATAAAGGAAGAAGAAACTCCAAGTGACCTTCTTTCCATCCAATCAGAAATAATGATTATTTCTATGCATTTTCTACCCTCCATTTCTTTCCTATGACAAGTCGTCATTTCCCTTAGGGAGAATACAAAAAGATATTTAATTCTTATTTTTTCCTCCCAAAAGCTAGTTGCATTTTTTCCTAAAAGGAATACACAATGAAATGGGCTTTAGTCCTTTCTATGTTTTCCCTTATTCCTCCTCAAGGAAAATATCCATTTCTCCCTAGGGAGAATAAAAATATAATTGCACTAAAATGTCCCTCTTTCTCAAAAATTATTATCAAAGACCTTTGGCCTATTTGGTCTACTCGATGGCCAAAGGTTGTGAGAAAGGGTAACTTAAGTCACAATAAATTATTATAAGTGCCTAAAGACGATAAAATAAAATTATTAAAGAACTTATATTTATTTTATTTGGCTTAATAACGGAATGCACTTATAAGATAAAAGTTATAATTTCTAGAAAGGTGCAATTTTCCTTGAGAGGAAAATATCAGTGTAAAAGGGGTCTAATATTATATTTATATCCTCCCTAGGAGGATTGGCGACTTGTCTAGGAAAGGAATATTCGTTTCCTAGTAGAAAAATAAACCCATAAAAATTTGTGTATCTTTTATAGGCAAAAATGTGACTAGGCCTAGGAGGGAAAATATGAATAGAAAGATGCATTGCAAGCTGATTGGAAGTTAAAAAGGCTTCCTTAAGGTCAATTTTTCCTATTTAAAGGAGAGGTCGACTTAGAAGAAGTATTCTATGATCACTTTATATTCTGACAAATAGCTTGTAAGCTAAAGCACTTGTTGCTGCACAACTTCTGAGGAAGAAAACCCTCAAGAAGGATAGTGAAAAGGGAATGAAAACTCTCTTTCCACTAATATTTTGTATTGGGATATCAAGGATTATTCAGGTTATTGAACTATTAAATTTGGTATTACTAGAATGACCTATTGTGGGACAGATTTTGGCACATTTGAAAGGCATAATATTCAAAATTTTGTATATGTTGTTTTAGGTTTTTTTTTTCAAAACATTTTTCTACTTTTCTAGAGTTTGTTCAAGAGTCCCAAATCACCTTCAGGATCTGTTGTAACTTCAGGTTTGGGTCTGCAGACTTATTTAAATGAAACTCAACTCCTTTGGTGTCTAAACTAGTACTTTTTTCTCTCATATATCTTATAATCTGTTTTAGGTCTGATTACAATTGTTCTTTGCATTTTTTTATGTGTTTTGATCCTCCAAAAATATATGAATAAAGTGTGGAATAAGAAGTACGGTATATGGATCCTTTATATGAGCTCGACACCAGAATACTTTGGGATGGGGATCTAATCAGGATGGAAATTATTCAATTGCTGAGGGTTATAGAGCTTTAGTGGTGCCTCATCCTCATCCTTATAAAGATATCTTTGTGGATCTTTGGTGACCTATTTTATGGCCTAACGGTTACATTATTTATTTGGATTTTTCTATATCATAGAATTTCCACAGGGGATAATTTGAAGAAAAGAGGCATGGTTGGACCCCTTTTAGTGCCCTTTATGTAAAAATTTAGAAGAGACCCTTACTCATATATTCTTTCAATTTCCCTTCAGTTTGACCCTATGGTGTACACTCGCTGATCGGATTTTTGTAACATGTCAATCCCTTGTAAATATAGTGGACACTATTAGATATTGGAAACATTCAGTTAGAGATACTCAAGATTTTACTAAAGGAATATGGTTGGCCATTTCTCTTTTGCTATGGAATATCTAGAAGGAAAGAAACAGATGCATTTTCAAGTTAGATAATCATGACATCTGGTATATTTAATATGTGAAAAAAAGTAATATTGCAGAAACTATTACACACAATCTAAAGTTCTCATCCCCTCTCCTTGACAGAGGGAAGGCTTTATTACAAAATCTTAATTTGGGTAATAGACAAGTGCAGATAAAGAAAGCAACCCAAACAAGGAATACCTTTTGCTCTTCGACTATGAAAACCCCCTCCATTTGGAGTCATTAAATTAAACATTGATGGGGCTACTAGAGGTAATCCTTGACCGCTCAGTATGGGAGGGGTAGCTCATGAATCCTTGGGAACTCCTCTTTTCCTTTTTGCATATCAATTAGGATACTACACAAACAATGTGGCTGAAATAACGACTGTTCTAGTGTGCTCTCCATGAAGCTGACTAAATTGAGGTATCCTAGTATCATTTTTGAATTAGACTCCAAGGTTATTATTACAATGCTTCAAGCTCTGGATCATCATCTATCCAATAATTGGATTACTGCAAGAATTCGCAGTCAGATAAAACAAATCGCTAGACAGTTCCAAACTATTAAATACTCTCCTGTCCCCAGGGAGCAGAACAAGATAGTTGATGAATTAGTCCAACTGGGCATTAGATCATTCTAATCTGTTACATTTCGGTCCTATACCCTTGTTGTGGCCTTAGGAGAAACATAAACAAATTGAGCAGATTCAATCTCTAAAATTTCATGATGGATAAAGCATAGATATGTTATATCATTTGTACTTGGAAATCTAATGATATCTCATCTAGTATGAGTATAATTTCTTGGAATTATAATTTGTACTTCATAAGTTGATCAATATAAATTTGATGGTATTTTTTAAGAAGTACGGTATATGGGAATTATTTTTCATAATTAATGATTCATACCCAAGTCATTTTTCCCTCATATAAATTAAATATCTACAAAATTTAGAATGATTTAATCTTATAAATATCAATACTTAGTGTTGAATGTAGAAGGACATATTTATAAGTTCTAAGTTGGTTGGGTTTTCCTCATAATCTTAGTCGTCATTTATAAGGGATATTTTATATTTACATACAACATTTGAGAATTTAACTTCCTTCTTGTGGCTTGGTGCTGGAATTGGGAAAAATTCAAATAACAGTTAAAGTCCCCCAATTTGGGCACATTACATGCACCTTTCTCTAACCTCAAATATTTTTTCCAAGGAAAATTATTTGTAAGTGCTTTTCTCTATAAAGCCAAATAAATTAAATATAAGTGATTAATAATTTTATTTTATTTTCTATAAGCACTTTATAATAATTTATTGTGGCTTAAGTCACCCGTGTGTTTACCCTTTGGCCGTCAGAGTTGAAAAAATAGGCCAAAAGTTCTTCAATTGGGAAGGGGATATTACACTTAATTAGGAAAATACACCTATTTTTCCTAGTCAACAACCACTTCCTGATTCCCAGTTTACTCCCAATTGAGATCCACTTCCTCATCCTAGTTAACTCAACTTGGAACTCAACTCCCTCATCCCAGTTAACTCAACTTCCCAACTCAACTTGAACTCCACCTCTAGATTTCTAGAAGTTTGGAGGAAATTAGATTGTGCATGTAATTCAATTGCCGGATATAATTTCTTCCATTCCAAATGCATATGGCCCCTTGAAAGCTACAATTCCAGTTCAGTCTAATTTATATTCCCGGGTGATTAAAACTAGTAACCTAGAGCTTAGTCAATGTCAAATCCACCTTTCATGGCTCTACCCTCAACTATAAAAGCAAGTCATTTCATTTGTAAAATCCTCCCTAAATATTTGAGAAAATTGCATCCAATTACTGCTAATTTGTTTCTCACATGCTAAGGGTTGAGTTCTTCATCGTGCCTTTCTTCACTCTCCCCATTGTTCTCTATGGGTCTATTGTCTGGGGGGGATCCCTTTTAGACAAAAATTGGGCTTCTACTGAGAGGATTCAAACTCTCCTCCTTTGTTGTTTCATCAGATGCAAGTAGAAGGTCCCCCAACATATTATTTTGGTAGACTTTAAAGCCCAAATTTTATGTCTGGAGACTATACATGACATATCAACCTTTCTTCATCGTATCAAGAGGTTTGGTGATCTTTCCGATGAGAAATCCAGGTATCTGTATCTCACTTATTGCTCCTCTGTGATTATTTCCCACGATGTGGGCCTTTGTTAGTTTTTCAAGATTTCTGCCTTATTGGATTCAGTTGGTATCCAAATTGATCATCTCCCCCCTTCCCAGTAGTCCCTGAATGCTCTCAGTCATCTCTTTCCCACCAAGGAAGTGTTGAACAACTCCATCTAAGAAGATATCTATAGGAGCGTCATTCAGACTACTTGGGTGAACCATCTGTGGGGTTTTCACACTAAGATGTCCTTTTATGTAGATCACTTTCTTAAGATCAGAGATGGACTCATTATTCGCCCTCAGTACACCTTTCGTCACTGGGGGCATGCCCTCTGTAGACCTTTGGGTCAATTTTGGGTCATCTCCCATAGACTTAAATGTGAGATTGATCACCACATTGATCAGGACGACATAATTTGCAAGTCCTGTATCCTTCATGAGGTGGAGACCGAGACTCATTTCATCTTCCGCTGCCCCATATACTATGAGATCAGAGGACGATTTCACTGCCTCTTCATAGGGATTCAAACTCTCTCAGTTTTTTAGATATATTGACCAGTGGTGTCTTGACCTCTACATTCGTGAGTCACTACTGCTTTGGGACCAGATTCTTCATCCACCTCTGAGATTCATCCCCATGAGATGAATTAAAGCCTTCTTTACGGTTCTACCTGTAGGTGGAGGAACTAAATGACAAAGCCTTTCTGACCTAGATACAGTGCATCGATCAGGTTATCCCCGGTTGGACCTTCACATTTCCCTTGATCACCATGAGCAAAATTGGATGCACACTTGTACTATATGGCATCCCTGCTCCATTTGTCTCATTATCTATCATTTCAATCTTATATCTCAACAAGGGAGGATGTTTTTGCCCCCCTCTTTGGGTTTCCAGTCCATCAGGAGCTTCTTTTCATCGGCCTCAAATGTTAGGAGGGGTGTGACAACCATTCATGAGTAGACCACTGGTCCTCATTTTCCCCCTCCTTCATTCCCTTCTTTGTTTCTCCCGTCTTTCTCCCATGCTTGCTCCATTGCCCCCACCTATGGGAGTATTGGCTTCGGGTTTCCTTTCTGCTTTGTATTTTTTCCTTTCTTTTATTTTTGGTAACTCATTTGAGTTGTCCCGACTCTCACTTTGTATATTATTTGGACTATAGTCCCATTGTCCTACGTTTATGGTCATTTGTTGGACATTAATATATTTATCTTATCTTACCTTATCTCCCTCATTTTTCATTACAAATGGAGGATTCACAACTCATCATTGTCTTAGGAATGGAAAATGATGAAAGATACCATTGTAGGTATGAAAAAACAACACAAACATTTCAAATTTAATGAATTATATCCTTACCATTTAGTCATAGACATATTATGCACGCCCTTTCCAAAATATTTCAAGACGCCAAAATTCGACAAATATAAGGGCAAACCAATCCTAGAAGTCATATTAAATAATTTTACATAGTATGCCACAAAGTGGCGTATAACGATATCTTTCTCTTGTTCCTTTTTCCTAGAAGTCTCGAAGGACGAGCTTTGGACTGGTTCTTATACCTTCCAAAGGGATCTTTCACCACCTTTTGCATACCTCTCGGAGAATTTCTTCAAACATTTCTCTTTCAACCTTTACTCCGAAGTCACCTTGACTCAAAGATATAAGGCCCTCATTGCTAAATGTTTAATCAAGCCTCATTCTAATGATAATGGGCATAATCATAGCAATAAAAATAACAATCACAACACAAGGCTCTCATTGTTAAAGGCTTAATCAAGCTTCATTCTACTGAAAATGGGCACAATCATAACAATAACAATCACAACACTACCGCTGATGTATTGGAGAACGAGGGAGTTGCAAACACCCATAAAAATCTCACCATTTGGAATTATTATGACGCCATCTCAGATAAGCTTGGAAAGATCTTGGAACATGATAGAAATCCTAGTCGTACTGGTTAGTTAGATTTATTGCATGCATTTTGTGCTGGCAAATAGGTACACTGCTGCAAACCGGTCACTTCACCCTATGCGAAATCAAAGGAACAGCTACCCTTCACATGATTTCTAGGTCTTTAATAAGCCTGGTCCAGAGCCGTTAGTTTGCAGTTTGATCGTTGTTGTTAAGTGGTTTCAATATTCCTCTGTTGCATCTCCTCAGCAGAATGACAGCAATATGGGAGGTGCTCCTCGTCAGATCGAGCCAACCTGTGATCCTCGTTGGAAGAATGACGAGGAGTTATGGGAGCTGCTTAAAATTGGTGGGGTCTCTAACCTCATTGAAAGGATTCGGGGCCACGATAAACGCATCTCTACAAAATTCACCCTCCTGTGGAAGGACAAGATCATCAATTTTCATGGTTGCAACTTCAGCATTAATGAAGAACTCATCGCGCAGGTAACGGGTCTGGAGCTGGATGGAGTTCATTTCTACAGCAAGCATGTGGACAGAAAGGTAGAAGAAGCTAAATTTGTCGAGCCAGGGGGACAACTTTATCTTCACGGTTGGCGGCATTCAGGTCTCTTCTCTCCCTCACCCCGTTTGATGAGATTGCCAAGATGATGGTGCGCTATATCACCCTTAAAGGATAGATTTACCACGGTGCCTATCAGACACCTGATTTTCTGTAAACCACTTCAGGCAGGGATTTAAGGTTTGTTTCCCTCACTTTCTGCTGAAATCTCTGGAAGAGTCTATTGTCATGGCAAAGCACACTGAAGGGACATTTCCCCTGCACCAAGGGGTCATCCTCCTTCTTTATCATCACTTTCTCTTGCACACTCCTCAAACCCCCCCTCTCTGTCCCAACAGCCACCCCTGTTCCCCCTACTGCAGATTCTCCTAACTTACCCTCTCCGGCCAGCACTGATATTCCCCCACCCCTTGACCCAGCTCCATCCAAGAGGATGCTTCAGAGCGCGAGGAGAGCATCCAAGAATCTGTTTGCAATGCAACATCCCTCCTCTCCCCCACCCACCAACTTTCTTGCCTCCCTTGCCCTGGCTACTGATGAACCTAGTGCTTACACTTTGGAGGGGCTATGCACTGAGCTAAACACTCTGAAGTCAGAGGTCAAGCAATTGGAAAAAGGCATGGGAAAGCGCAAAATGGACGATAGGGATGATCTTCATCAACAACGATTCCAGGAGGTATTTAAGAAGATTGAATCCATTGACAGACTACTTGAAGTCCACTAAGAACACTGTCACCAGATATAAGGAGGCCCTGCAGGCTATACTGACATACAATGAAATTCAAGTCCAAAACATATGCAACCTCAGTAACCTACCTCACTTTTGCTGGATAAAGGGAATAAACAAAGACCTCGCCATCAAAGAGGAAAATTAGAATGATCCAGCCCAAGTTTCTACCATTGGAATCCTCACTGCTTTTTCCACCATGAAGGATTCCATTGAGCAAGTTATGAATTAGGCTTTCTGCTTGTACTGTTGCTGTTAGTTTGCTATTTTTTTGACTGTTTAGTTGATGTTTTGTCGCTACAGATTTGCTGCTTTCTGCTCTGTTTCGATTTTGCATTTTGGAGTTTGGCTCCATTTTATCTCCTCTCTGTATCCAGATTTTGATCATTTCTCTGTTCTTCTCTTGCCCTATCTGGCTGTTGAGCTATTTTGTACAAGGGTATAGTCCCTTTCAAAAAACTAATTTACCAATAATTAAAAAAACAATCACAACACTAGCACTCATCACGATAACTCTTGGGATGTCAACCACAATCGCAATGTCCTTAATGATGGTGTCACAGATGATTGAAATGTGCACAACATACATGCACAATCAATCAAAATGTCAATCATACAACCTAGTGAATACACCACTCTGCATAAAATCATATGTTAGTTTACACCCCTCGGGTAAAGTATCTCTAGTGTTTTTCAACAGCTAAAAGATACTAGGATGATAAAATATCCGCTTACAATACCTTGGGTTGAAGGAAAACCTAATCCATACTGATACAAACCTCATACATATTATGAATTCCATCGTATTTGTAGAGCTCGATGACAAATTTATCACAACCAAAGCCACGTCAACTACCACAACTTCTCAAAAAGAGTTGAATGTTGTCCAAACTCCTATACATACTAACACTCAATGAGATCATGACATAAGTCAAGTATCTCTCCCTCTAACCCAATCTCTCCTCTCCATATTCTCTTCCTACAGTTCAAATAAACATTGAACATGTTTCAGAAAAATTTCTAACACCATCAAACAAGAGCTCGACCTTGCTTTAAAGATATCTTTCAACCCATAATATCATTATAGACTCTACAGAAGAGGATCCATCATCAAGAACCACTGAGATTGATTATATTATTTTATTGTTGGCTCCTATGCCTAACATCTCTAGTCTTGTTGTCAAAGAACAACCACAATAAGCTTGGACACTTGCAATAACGCAGCCTTCCGTGTTCATAATTTCTCAAATGATTACTCTTGCAGGCATCTCATTAATGGTGACCCTTACATGTCAATACATATACATGCATACACTCCATGAGTTGTATATACCCAGGAATATGCTTATACAACCTTTTCAACATTTAATTACAAATCTTTCATCATATCAATTATATCACCTCGGAGATGCAACATTTTTTATTAAACAACAAAAAAATTATTTTAAAGGAAATATATTATTAAAATTTTGATTGTTCCAAGCTTGAAAATTATTAGTCTAATCCTGAGCATTATAAAGGAAAATAAATATATTAGAAATCATTCACGGTAATCTAATTTTATAATAGCTCTCATATTTTATTGATCCTGTTGAGGCCACCAAAGAGGAGGATCACCATAACAACTTATATCATGATTATCATGAACATCTGTGAGTGTAAGAGTGCGAGGAAAGAAGGATTGATCCCTAGATGTACACCTGAGGCTTCTTATAAGCCGTAGAGAGAAAATATTCAATGTTACTCATGGTCGTAGGAGCAACATTGAGTATTTTCTCTCTAAGGCCTATAAGGAGCCGCGGGTGTATATCTAGGGATCAATCCTTCATTCCTTGCATTCTTTCACTCACTGATGAATATGAATTTCAACATTTTCCTCGCCTTGACAATCCTTCTCTAACATCACATAGGTATTTTGATCCCATCGAAGCCTTATCTAATCACACATCCTTTTACTTAGATCTCATCCACCCAAGTTTTGTATCTCAGGACCCATCAAATCATTTGATTCACTCCTTTGACTTGGCCCTTGTCCGCTCAAGTCTCGTATCTCAGGACTCATCAAATTGTTTGATTCTCTCCTTTTACTTGAACCTTTTCTACACAAGTCTTGTAAATTTGTACTCCTTCAATCTTTCAATTCACTCAGTTGACTTGGACCTTGTCTTCCCAAGTCTTGTAAAACAAGACTCCTTGAATATTTTGATTTGCTCTATTGACTTGGATCTCGTCCACCCAAGTCTCGTGAGAAATGACCATTTCATTTTCATAAACATGGACCTCTCTCCTAATGATTTGAGTGCAATCCTTCATCCGTCAAAATTAAAAAAAAAATCAAAATCATAAAGAGAAAATAAAACTCCGTATTAAACCTTGTTTAAAGCATTGTTTGAAAAAAAAGGTGGAAAAGAAAATGCAAATAACATTAAGCATTCCATTTGTTGGCAGATATCTTAATCATATTGTTATCATATCTTTGCATTATTTACCTATCACAATACACGATAACCTCGTTCGTATTTTGTATTGTGTGTCTCATCCATGTTATGGTTTCTACTATTTCAGATCTTTTTACCTAAAGTTTTGTCTCGAAGCTTACCGATGGTAACTCCTTTCAAAAAATCTCCCTCTTTAACAAAAAGCACTAAAATTCTTTATCCGAACCTTTTGATCGTCCATCTCAGTTTACGGTGTTGAACCCTACGTCTTACTAGTCGCATGAAGCTAAGACTTGAGGGCATAATGTTCTTTCCCAACAAGCACAATATTGACATACAAGGTAAAATTCAATCTAAAAAAATAAAACAGATAAATCAATCATTACATCTTTCATCCTTTGCATTCTTTGGTGATGAATTCACACTTCTCACTAGTAGTGTGAGACTGAGAATGGGGGAAGATGTCCTTACTCACCTACATTTTTTCTTCAGTGTTGAGCTCTTGTCTCTTACCGGTGGCATGGGGAAACATGTAGGGGGTCCTTCAAAAAAACCATTAATCAATAAAGCCTTTAAAAAATCCGAATCTAAAGTGCTTAATCATACAAATCTCAAGAAGTAATTTAGTTGCTCATGTTAAAGAGAGAGAACAATTCCTTCAATTGGATCTTGCCAATCAGTAGGCCATCTACATATCTAATTCTAGTCAAAACCTATAAACTGGAATCATCTTGGAATCAGTCAAATAACCTTTACTAAAAATGAGTTGTATGGATCATTGTTACACCTTGTGTCTTAGCATCCATTATCTTCACCTTCTTATCACTCTTCACCTCGCTCTTACGTCCTTCTTGGCTTTCAGTGTTGAGCCCTCGCATCTTCTTGGTTGTGTGGACTCACAAGTGGAGTGAGACATCCTATCATTACATCATCTACATTTATGTCAATTAAATGTAATGCTTCTAACTATTTGTACTTGTGTTCAAGTTGTGTAACCCCTTTTACCAAGTTAAAAATAAAAAAAATTCAAATATGTTTCAAAAAATACAAAAACAATATAAAATTGTTCCAAACTCCAAAAACAAAATAAAATTGTTCCAAAAATCAGAAATAGTATAAAATTTTCAAAATCAAAACATTCAAAAAATGTTTGAACAACTTTCAGCAAATGGTAGAACATCTCAACAATTTCATCATTTTACAATGCTCCTCATGATCATTCTAGATCATCTTTCGCTAATTGATTTTCTTGCCGTGGTGTATATATATGCTCATGGCAATCATTTACCCTATTGCAATATCACTTTTCTTGGGGCACACTTGGATTAAATCCAATAGAGATCAAAATTCAATAGGATTTGACAAGATTTTCTTGGAGTATATCTATGCTCATGGAAATCATTTACCCTTTCGCAATATCTCTTTTCTTGGGGCACACTTGGATTAAATCCAATAGATATCAAACTTCAATATGATCTGAAATTTTTTTTTTGGAGTATCTGAGGATCACTCTATTCTTCGGCCTAATCCAATCCTCTTGCATTCTAAGCTATTTCTTGGGGGAATTCATCTCTGTCTAGTTCTTCAATTTGGAACACATTTGGAGTGTCATTAGATATCATTATTGTAAATTGTGTTGTACTATTGTGGTTTGTCAACATTGTAGTGATACTTTTTCTTTTCAATTTGTTTCTTGTTTGTAATTTGGTTACCTTTTATATAGACCAATTGCAAGAAATATTTGCATCTTAGTCCACATATAACTTTGGTGTCATTCATTCCTATTCATATTGGGTTTGTTTGCAATGCTTGTATCGTGTCTTTTTGTCACTTGTTTGTGTTGTGTTTTCCTCCTTGTTTATTGAATAACCCATAGTGTGTACCTTTCTTTTTGTTGTGTGTTCCATCTTGTTTACATTTCTTTGTATTTATATTTCAAAATTTTCAAAAACTTGCAAAAATCCAACAAAATCATATATTTCAATTTTTTTTTTAAAATAAAAAAATCAGAATTTTTTTGAACAAACATTCACTCATCATCGAAATCCTACAATTGGAAAACCCATGATGTTAATATTTCAACATTTCAACACAATCTTGATAAATTCATACCTTTATCTACTACCCTAGTGATTGTTCCAATCTTACGCCTATCACAAACAAATTATGTTTCCTTCGTGATATAACTTCGCCTAGGGAAATTTCTTTCAGATCATTGGCACATCGTATCCAACAATATTCTCACGAGGAATACCTTTACAATGATATTCAATTTAATCCTATTCCCACATTAGGATCATTTGCATCTACATAATCATTTACTGCGGAATGCATTAGGGGCATAGTTGATTCTCTTCTTTTTCGATGTTGTGTTGTATTACTGATGTTTACTTCTTTGACCAATAGCAAGTAGTGTGATAACATCTTGGTTCCTTTATAACATTGATGCCTGCACCTACTCTGTTCATATTGAGATTTTTTTCCTTTTTCTCTTTTTTTTTTTTGTGTGTGTGTTTGTTTATATGCATCTAGGTTAACCATATTGATTCTTCATAATTTGGTGATATTCTTATTGTGCAATAACAAAATATAGGTTGCTCCTATATATACAAACTCTCAAAACGACACTCATGCTACAAGCACAATCCTTCTCATTCTTGTTTGAATTCCATGTTTCCATCCTATCAAGTGGTCGTCCACTACCTTGCTATGTCTTCCACCAATTTGAGGGGGCATTCTCTTACCATTCCTATCTCGTTGGGGCATCCATATGTTTCACTATTTTCCTCTCCCTACTCTGCATGTGTAGTACCCACAATATACGCACCCAAATACAACAGCAAAATACCAGGATTTTTTTTTTACTTACATTTCTCACTACACACAACACAACAAGGGCTTCGAGTACAGAAACTTGACTCACTACAAAAACCACATAAGTCATCAACTCACATAGACCCATGAAAACGATATAGGCATGTCGATGCCACACTTTCCCAATGAACAATTACTAGCAATGACCCAACCATAAGAAACGTGACTTTAGGAGCAGCGAACCCACAACACATCATTATTTTAAATGTATTTTAGTTACGATTAACATTCCAAGAACATTGTTATGTAAGTATAATCTTCTCCCTTTTTCCACCTACATGTTCTGAAAATTCGTTTCACATTTCACTTATTGATCAACCATTTAATTTTTCTCTTTACCCTTATGACAATCTTCATAACTTACATAAGTATTTTCCATATTTCAAATTTCATACAAAATTCCAATTCTCTCATTCTTATGTTAAGATTATGCTTCCCAAAATTCTTATTCAATGTTTAAAATTTAACCTTGCTACACAAGTGAACCTAATGTGATGTCAAAATGAAATCTTGGGATTGAGGGAGACTTAGATTCAATATAGCTTTTTCCCAAAACATTCTTTGATCACGGTATAGTTATTTCCCTACCATTATCATTATAGTTCAATAACTTGTTGAATTCCAAATATATATATATATTATTTTCTCAAATTTTGATGACACCAAAGCAATTCATATCCTTTGCAACACATGATAATGTTTAATTAAGTTATAAGGACTCCAAGAGTGACCTTAATCCTAATCTCCAATCTCGTTCTCATCTTATATGATATGCTCTTACATCGCGCTATGGTCTCGTTATTAGCATTGTTTTGAAATAGGGGTTACAAAAGTATTTGTCTAACATCTTGAAGAGGTACATGATTGGAAGAATTGTAAACTATACATGAACCACAAGTGACACCTCCTAATCAACTGAGGTTTGGTTTATTCCAATATGCACCTAATGATCTATGCCTCAATTATATATGAGTTTAAGGTAAGTGGACATATTTATATTAATCCACCTTCAAGAAAATACCAAGATGTTATTTTGATAGAAACCAAGGTAGCACCGCTTAGTCATTCCTTCGAACAAGGACTCATAAGGTGGCTTCCAATGTGGTCTTCACCACTCAACCTAGTGTCGGACCGGAAGGGAGGGCATTCTTCTCGCGATTACCAAAACTAGAAGGAAACCGCATACTCTCGATAAAGTTGGACCATGTCATTCCTAAAATATGGGTTCATGACCATATTGCTAAATGTAATGACTATGACGGTAAAATCCAACTAGGGGTTTTATTTACCTAACCTAGGAGGTTCCATCGAGTGGAAAGTTTAAGTTCATTCTATGGTTTTAAATTTCTTATATGGTAAAAAGGATTACACATGCAGGCAAGTTATGCACGAATATTTTATTAGGGTTGAGTGTTTCGGTTAAAAACTCTTTATTATGTTTACAAGGTAAGAATATAACCCAGCAATTGATTTAATCGTTTATTGAATACTAAAAAGGTACTACAATATATTAACTTCAATTTCATTTACTATATATATATATATATATATATCAAATCCTTTTGCCATACACAACTAAGAATCAAATTGAGCCGGTGATGATGCACATTTCATAAGATATCCCTGAAACTAGCATCTCATACATATTAACAAATTTCATATAAATTTTTTGTAACAAGAGACTACTTTATAAAATTATTCATTTTACAATGACTTATAAAAATTACAACAATAATAATTAAATTACACATCGCCTTTTTCGTCGTCATTCCTCCATCCTGCAAAACCCACGTGAGCATGATATCAGCGATAATTCGCTGGCATGGCATCCACCCTAACCTAACATAAGTATCATTTTTCATTTTCCCATTTACATATGACGATAATTACAATTTGCAATCAAAATAAAAAGGTCTAGAAACATGTATTCATTGCATTTCATTTTTCTTCATTTTGTCACCCAAGAGAGAGAAAGAGAAGGGAAGAGAGAGAAAACACCATTTTTTCAAAAGTTCTAATGCACTCAACAAGTTCCACTATAGAGTTTTAAACGGTTATTTATATGTGTTAAGAGTTTACAGGGTGGTTTGGCAACCCTACAAGGGTCCGTAGTTTTCTATTTTTACATTTTCTTACTAGCTACAAAAACGTACAAAACAGGCTCAGAGGCTAAGAAACCGCTTCCAAAATTTATCTTCCAATGAGAAAACACACCACGATTAACTTTCTACATGTCCCCAGATATACCAAAAGTTCATAGCAACTGACGAAATTGAAAATGAGCGAACGGTTTGCGTTTGGCAGCTAATTTTCCGAGGCTACTAATTGCAGTTGATCCAGTTGTAAAAAGGAAAATAGTTAGCTTGAGGGCTCAGAAAACCACGTCCAAAAATGACGTTCGATGGATGAGCACGCAACGAGACACTTCTTACTAGTTCCCCTATATAAAGAGAATTCATCAGAGTCGACGGGACTGAGAACTAGAAAACCATTTTCAAACAGCGATAACTTTTCTGGAGCGACAAGTCGAAATTGGTCCAGTTTGGCCTCGTCAAACTGTGACCAGAGGCCTACAAAATGGCTTTGGCAAACTATCCCAAAAATTTCTTTTTCCTAAACTAAATGTTCCAAGCAATCATCTAGTATAAACACTAGAGGTTTGTGAAGACGGAAAGAAATTTCTCCATCTAGGTTTCAAATGGCGGTTCAAAACGAAAGCCAACTTTCTAGATTTGACAGCTTTCTACTACTGTAAACCAGTGTAACAGGGCTCCTATAAGAGCATCAGAAAGGTCACATAAGTTCGTTCAGGGTAAATCCAGATGTCATGGTGACTCCTTACATAACAAGGTACACAAATGAAACCCAACATCTCATTTTCAGAGTTCCAAAGGGTACTTAATGAGTCTCTGAAAACTGTAAAAATTAACTATTTAACAGGAAGAAGGTCCGCAATATTATTGGGAAGTCAAACTTGTCTTGTCGATATACCAATATTATAGCGATCTAACTAGGTAGGAAGATTTCTAAATCACCTCAGAATGAGGGTGGAAGTTCATGTTTTAATGTAACGAGTTATTTTGACATCGTGAGTAATGACAAGATGTTTCATTTTTTTGCACGAGTTGAAATAAACAATTAACTGCATTAAGATCTTGATAGTTTAAAATTATTTTAAGATGTAAACGAAAATTAAAACATGAGAGTTATGAGAGATGAGGGAAGATGAACCATGCCTGGGAACTATGAGCGAAACAGGAATAAGGTGCTCCAAGTGGTTTACACTCACTATTCGTTGAGACCACCATTGATGTCACATGATGCCAAATAATCACATGCAAACAAAACCATTCGTTGTACCCCCATGTCTCATCCCGATCCCTGAGATGGAATTTTCTATGTCAAACAGATCACATGCCTTTTCAACAAGGCCATTTTGCGCATATCCCAATTTAAAACGCTTATTTTGGCACAGCTAAGAGGGTGTTAAAAAAATTCTTAAGTGTTGCTTTACCACTACCAAATCCATTTCCTTCAAATTTTCAAAGGCATTTACAAAAAGCTCATCTATGAATACCTTGAAACCATTGCATTCCATGAGACTGAAATATCTGAGGCATTTTGTCAAACAGATCACATGCCTTGAATACACTTCCACATTTTTCATACATACCAACTATAACACACTTCCACATTTTTCATACATCTCAGCTATGACATTGCAAGAACAAAATCTTACAAACAAACCAGATTTTATTGCTCAAACCCTGCTCCAAAGCTTCCACGTTTTGTACAGGCTGGAGATACGCTGACAAAGGTTGTTAAATTTGGCTTTACACCTGCTATTTGCATTTGGTTGAAAGATTCTAAATCCTGTTCAACAAACTCATTTTTTTTGCACATCCTGCCATCATTGCAGTCCATAAATAACATTTGTTTCAGGCATTGTCGAACAATTCGTATGCTTCCACATTTTGCATAGGTATATGCCAGGGCACTTGCAACTGAAACATACAAGGATCCCTTCTCCATAATGCTTTGGCGGATGTTTGCACCCAGTTTCAAAGCTCTTATTTTTCCACAGGCTGGGAGTATGCTAGCAAATGAAAACTAAACAGGTTGGAGACCTATTTGTTGCATGGTGAAACAGTGTGACTACTCCCTGAGGAAAACCCCCACGCTTTCTGAACCCAGCTGTAATCCTATTCCGTGAGCAGCTGTCTAGTTCTTTCATTTTGTCAGACACTAAAAACAGCGCCCACCAATGCATGCATTTGAAACTACCACATTTGAAAAAATTTCTCTCTTTTTATGTGTTGAAGACAAACCTACATAAATTAAAACAAACTCATGTTTGGCACAAGATGGGAGGATGTTGGCGCAGGCTGGGAGACTAGGAGGAGGCCCAACAGCCATGACACTACATGAGATGACATATGGCAAAGCATTTTTTACAAAACAACAAAAAAATGCCCAAGCACAATGATTCGAGTAAAAACCTACAACCATAGCAATCCATGAAACCACGTTTCCCTGCCCTGTGCGTGAATGGAGGGGAATATGAAAAAAGTATCTCTGATTCTGCTCTGTCGCCACCCCCCCAAACTCACCCATTCTAAAAGCCAAAAAGACAAAACCCTAACTGTGATTTTTGAACTTTTTCGCCCTCGTCCACTTTGCCCTAAACCGCCCAACATTCACGGGCATTTTAATTTTATCTTTTATTTCATTTTTTTATATTTATTATTATTATTATTATTTTAATAATAAAAAGAGGTATTACAGCATGTGTCTAATATCTTTAAAGCACTATTACTTCGCAATAGCAATTTAAAGAGTGGAAAATGTAGACACCCTAAAATTACACACTAATTCCAAATACTATCCCAGTTCACATCCTAGTTCATACCCCCTTTGGGATTGATTAATCAAATTAATCAATCAGATACATTTACCCCTTGTATTAATTAAATTGGTCCTAAACACCACCTTTGCTAGCTTAATTATCATTTATTAAATAAATCGTTAATTAATTATGTTACAGATTGTAGCTAGTTGAATTAGTTGCTTGATTAGGAAAATACATATATTTTCCTAGTCAACAACCACTTCCTCATTCCCAGTTGAACTCCACTTCCTCATCCCAGTTAACTCAACTTGGAACTCAACTACCTCATCCTAGTTAAATCAACTTGGAACTCAACTTCCCAACTCAACTTGAACTCCATCTCTAGATTCCTAATAGTGTGGAGGCAATTGGATTGTGCATGCAATTCAATTACTGGAATTAATTTCTTCCATTTCAAATTCCTATGGCCCCTTGAAAGCTACAACTCTAGTTCAATCTACTTTCTATTCATGGGTAATTACAATTAGTAACCTGGAGCTTAGTCACTATCAAATCCACCTTTCATGGCTCTACCCTTAACTATAATAGAATTTCATTTCCTTTGTAAAATCATCCTTAGATCTTTGAGAAAATTGCATCCAATTGGTGCTCATTTGTTTCTTGCATCCTTGTGAAAACTACTTGTAACATTTGCATCCCCATTTAGAGATTGAATCAATAAGATCCACAAATAAAAATCTACAAGATCAACACAAGTCTAAGCACTTCCACAGTCTTACTTGAGGTTTGCAAGATTATTACATAGAAGGTAAATTTGTGTTGTATTTTCATTTTTATTCATTTATCTATGCTTTTCCTTTTTGAAATCATCCTTGGATCTTTGATAAAGTTGCATCCAATTACTGTTAATTTGTTTCCTGCATCCTTGTGAAAACTTCTTGTAACATTTACATCCCCATTTGGAGATTCAATCAAGAGCATCCAAAAATCAAAATAAACAAGATCAATAAAATTCTAAGCACTTCCACTATCTTACTTGAGGTTTGTGGTGGGTGTTGTTATTCACTTCATTTAATCAACTCATGGTTGATGTCATATTCAAACCAGGGGTGTGTCTGAAGTTATATGCAACAAGTGAAGTCTCAGGTGAACTAGTAATTTATTGTAGATACTTATTATTTTTTATTTTTCTGGGGGGTTTTAAAGTGTCTTAAGATTTATTGGCTAAAGCCTTATTAAAGGTAAACTATAACAAGCTTGCTGAAATAAACACACATTGCTGAAATGAACAAATATTGCATAATTGAACACGTTGTTGGAAATTAACACACTTTACGGAATTGAACACATTGCTGGAAATAAACACACTTTGAAAATTTTATTTGAAATGCTTTTAAGGAAATAAGAATGTAAACTATAACTAACACCTACAGGGACAATAGATAACTCCACGTAATAGAATATAATTGATGAATCAAAAGTAATTACAAAATTTATAAATAACATATTTATACAGATTACTTGAAAATATAAATACCAATGAAATAGAAGATCCTTTTTCTTGGAGGATTGGTCCCTTGCTTTACCTTGAATCAGGAGTTAACACAATATGTTGCTCTCAAAATTAAATAGCTATTATTATTATTGAATTATTCAGTCTTACAAAACTTAACTGTAGATTCATCTCCTTTCACATCCATCTTCAGTTATCTATATATATTTTCTATACGAAAATGAATTTACAATCATAAGTGTTTAATATTTGTCTTTCCACCTATAGATTCTAGTGAAACCAAATAGTGCCCAGAGTAGATATGAAAATTTAGAAAACTAGCTGGATATACAGTTGTTGGTCTTACATATGTATATTTGGAGTGTGAAGAACTGGAAAATTATTGGTCTATTTTTAATTGGAAGGCACATTCTTTTCTCCATGACTGAATTTTGATAGAATAAGGAGATCCCATTAATTCCAGGACTTTGGAGAAGTTCTGGAACCAAAGGGAAACCTTCGAGAACTAACTGCTAAAGTTTCAGAGCTAAGTGCTGAAGTTCCGGAGCTAAGCTACATTTTAGCCAACTTCCTCAAAAAGGTACTGGTTACTTCACAATTCTCTCATCCTGACCAAATATGACCTGTTTATTCCAAAAACTGAATTCACAATTTTTTAGGAATTATTGAGTTTTTAGAAATTTGAACTAAATCAATCAAAAGATGGACAATTACATCCTAAATTTATATTTAGATCAAATAAAAGTTATAAAATGAAAACAAAACTTGATTAAAAGGGTAGTAAAATGATAGCATTCATTGCACATTGATGGGGCATATTTTAGCCTCATCAGTTTGCAAGATTATTACAAAGAAGGTAAATCTGTGTTGTATTTTCATTTATCTATGCTTTTCCTTGTTCACAATCTTGAATATTGTAAATCTATGTCATCAACCTCCTTAAACTCAATAGTGGCATCATTAACATCATCAATAAATTCCCCAAAAAATAAATGCCCATCACATATACTGTGATCAAGAATAAATTATGTTGCCACAATCCAAAATATACCTCTCCCTAATATTTTTGAGCCAAAAAACTTCCACAAAGTTGCTCAAGCCTCACAAAAATATTTTTCTCCCATGAGAAGATATCCATGGCTTACCAGCTTAGATGTAACACATTCAAGGCCATAACCAAAAGTCTCAAAAAAATATAACTTGAGGTGGGAAATTTTAATATGATCTTGCTTCCACATTCCTACACAATTTTACATACTCCCCAAATATCACATTTCCCTTCCATTTCATGTAGGTGTCTAAAGTACTCCACCATATATCTTGCACCCAAAAATATAAACACAATTCCAACTTACCTAAGGAATCCATGCAAAAAATATATACAGAGGGGAGTGGGAGAAATATGATGTCAACCATCAAAAGATATAGAGATATTTTCTAACCCTCCATAAGACTCCTCACAAATAACACCCTCTACATCATTGAATCTAAGTCCACTTTTCTCCTACTAAATTATGTGGTGTGGATGTGTCACCAATGCATGTCTGTAATAAAAAAATAAAGACAAGACTCTCTTCCATCAAGAATAGTTAAATTGCTTTCACAATTCATGCTCAAAATCCTTCCTTGCTCACCTCTCGTAGTTGCTTACCGTGTGAGAAATTAACAAGTTCACGTGATTCACGATGCATGATGAAGCTTCAAAACCATAATAAACCCAAGAGAATGCCATCACTAAAAACATAAAAAAATAATCCAAGAACATATTATATGGAGGGAGGGCGGGCATCAATCCAACCTTATGAGTATACCATATAGGATTGAATTCATGATCAGTTCATCATTAACTTGTGTAAAGCATGAATATATAATCAAGAAAATAAAATAACATGAAATACTTCTAATATCATAAGAATAAAAAAAATCGTAAGATAAACTAGTTGTTGCAAACCATTACAACCACCTAACAATAAGCTAACAATATATTTAATAATGGTAACTACCAACTAAGCAAAGAGATTCCTTCAACCAAAATTTCTTACTTCTTTTGAAGGATAAGCAATACAATGGGTTACTAAAATTTGAAATTGATTATGCCAAAAAAGGATTGAAAGATTTGGATGAATCGTTACATTATTTTCAAGAAATATTCTGAAGTCCTAAATTTTACCACCAAAAATGAAATTAAAGCATAAGATTCAGTTGTTGTCCAAGTCTTCTTTACATAACATCGTTTTCCACAAACAATAGCTTTTAAAGAGTAATGAGGTGAAGAAACAACTTCAAGACAGTACAAAAAGGTAGGTTCTTGGAGAATGTGCGTAGATTATAGAGCCTTGAACAAGATCACCAAAAAGATTAGATATCCATTCCTATAGATTGATGACTTGTTGAACAAACTGTATTGATACAGGAGCACCCGTGTTCACAGGAAATATTGCATCACTCAAAAATACTTAGAAAATAAATAGGGTAATTTTGCACAAGCTTTGGAGTGCATAGAACTATCGAAACTAAAATTTTCCTCCATGATTTCTATTTCCTTAATATATATATTAGGAATAAGGTGTTGTTAAGTATAGATAGTAGTAGCATCCACTATAAGATAGTGGCATTACCAGTACGGTGCCACGAATAAAGTATATTATGATAACAAAAAAAGTATATTAGGAATGTTGTGGTAAAAAGTAAATATTTGTCATAAGTGACCTTGGTAATGTCAAAATTTCAAAGTTAGGGTAAATGGATAAGTAGGGTCTACATGATTTAGAATTAGAATAATTATATTTGTAATAGTGACAAGGAATGATGTCATAAATATTTTGTATATTAAATTTGTGTAATATCTATAAAGGCGGAACCCATGTGAGATAATGAGGTATATCTTATCTTAAAAGATATGCCTATATGTAAAGGTAAGATTTTAGGCATGGAATATGATTATCCAGAAGAGATTTCCTAGAGATGGGTTGGATAAGCCTGAATTTCTATAAATAGAAAGGTCGCCCCCTCTCATTTGTACATGGAATAAAGTTGTAATAAATATTTTATGAATAAAGCATTCATTTTGAAGGTGTGTTAAGCAAGCCATCAATATGAGTAATTGTTAATTTTCTCTCATAACTATTGTTGGAAAACAAGTGGAGTTGGTAACACTTGGAATAATTCATGAGTGAGATTTTAACAATTTCATGTTAATAATAGATTTAACAGTTGTATTTCAGATTTTTCATCATTCTTTTATGTCATAGTTTGTGTTATTCTTGTGTTATGTTTGTTATTGTGTCTCTAGATTGCTACCACCAAACCAAAAACTATGCATTACCGAAATAATCATAGCACGAGGAGTTCCTGATGAAATATTATCAATGCTGGATTGGGGTTGACATTTTGTTTCTATTGCAGGGAAAATTTCTCGTTGGTGGATTTTCTAGAGAGATATTCCCACTTCGTCAAAAATCATTTAGAGGGTAACCTTGTTTTTACCATGTATAGTGTTTACCATATCAAAGCCACTTTTATCGTGTATAGTGTTTACCACAATAAATTAAATTTTTACCATGCATAGTTTTTACCACAGTAAATTTACTTTTTACCGTGCATAGTATTTACCAAATTAACTTCACTTTTTACCGTGAATAGTGTTTACCACGGTAAAGTCAGTTTTTCCCACAGTAAGTCAAGTTTTACCATAGTACATGTAAGTTTATTGTGTTTGCTCCTATTTTGTTATAGAAAATGTAGATTCACTTTCTATTACAGTGATTCTAATTATTTATGCACATATGTCTTGTTGATTGTACTTGTGGGTTGGTATTTCATTGTGGTTAGTGTTGAAAATGGGAAAGATTGATATTTTTTTAGCCTCATCTAATGAAGATGGTCCCTCTTTTATTCAAAAAATTTAAACGATCTTGCATTTGTAATGGACTCATAAGAAGGGAGTAATGACCTAAATTTTTTCCTACCTTTTTGGATGGTTCATCCCTTGGATGGTTTGAAACACTAGGTGATAATGTTAACAACTCATGGGATATATTAACTGAAAGTTTTCTTAAAGAATTTGGTGAACAACAAAAATATGCAGATCTCATGATCAAGATCACAAAGCTATACCAAGGAGAGAAGGAGAAGATAAGGTATTATCATGTTCATGTTCTAGAGCTAATGAGTAAGCTTGTGCCCAAATCCGGAAGTAAGGATTAGCAGATGGGTTGACAAATCACGTGGATAATCTCCTCTATAAGCACTTCATTCTTGGGATGAATCCAAAGATCAGATAATGAGTGAAGTATGACTGCTCAGTGACCCTTGAACAAGCAAAGGATATTGCAAGAAGGTAAGAAGAAAGCATGGAAGAGGAGCCCAAACAAATTCTTGATAAGGTGAAGCCTACACCAACACCTTTGGTCCAGAAGCCACAACCATTCTCGGTGAGCACAAATCTTCCCCTAGTACATCTACTGAGTGTAAAGATATCCTCAGGAAGATGGGTCAGTTAACTATTAATCTTCTTCAAGGAAAAGAATTTAGTTCCTAGGGAGGAGATAGAGGTCCAAAAAGAAATATATCTGAATTTGTATGTTATGGTTGTTATAAAAAGGCTCAATATAAGTATAATTGTCTAGATAGAGCTTCTACATCTGGTACAAGAGATAATGATAAAGAAAAGCACCTGTGAATTCTTTTGATATAGTAGATAGGAGCATAAATAATGAAGCATATGTGTTTGTAACAACAATAAAAAAAATAACCAAGATGGAAATGATCCTAAGAAGATGAAAGGAGATATTATTAAGAAACATAGGAGAAGCAAGTCGGGTGTGCAAGATTTTTTGATTTCACAGGGGCAAGAACCATACTCCATCTTAGAAGATCTGTCCAAAAGGCCTATGAATATGTCATGTCCCCTTTTTTCTGTGCCAAAGGCCTAAGGGTTAAGTGAGTCCAAGCCGTGGTCATATCTAAGGGGTGAGGGACACTGGGGGCTACTAAGAAGGGGCCGCATGGTACTAATAGTTGTGTTTGGAATTTGGGGGTCACTTTGGAACTTGGCAACTTAAATGGGAAAAATTAACTTTAGTTACTTTTATTTTATTGACCCCTCCTTGGAATGAAATGCTTCTAGTCTATGGGGACTCTTTTGCATTGGAATCTATATAAGGAGCTGGGAGAGAAAGGAGACCACTTTTGATATACATTTTATTGACCCCTTATCATGTAGCTGTTGTTGTTACATTTCTACAGCTTGTGGATTCAAATCCCACAGGGACCCAAGCTTCGGTAGTGAGAGATCTACCCTAGTCTGTCATTTTGGAGCCACTTTCTAGGCTGTGATTACAAAGATCTTATCTGAGGTTTCAGAGGATGGATTTTGAGGGTTTCTTGGTGAATTTTAGGAAGATAATCAGTGGGCTTCCGGATCAGATTCATGATAGCCATTTGGGAAGGGTGTGGCATCTCGTTGAAGGCACCTCCATCATTTTCTGACCCATTTTCAATTGTGGTGAATTACAGCCTTTATTTGGGGTTTTTCCAGTTGGTCGTTTCAGGTTTGAAGGTGGAAATGTTATTGCATGTATCTATTAATGTAATTTCCAAAGACCCTTATTTTTTCTCTTGTATTTAGAGGGTCACAAACCTCTGAAGTTTTCCAGCCACCTAGGGCACGGTGTACTTTTTCTGGCAGCAATATATTATTCCAAAAAATGTTTTCATAGTTTTTATTATTACTATTGCAAGCTTCCCTCAAAATTTCATGCATTGCGGGAAAATATTTTGTGTGGTATCAATTTGATACCATTTGTTGTCCTAGCTGGACATTTTCAGTAAAAATTAGTATTTTACTTTGCTACAATTTTTCATGTATTTGGTGCATTTTAAGTGGTATCCCATAAGGTATATTTCAGTGGTATCAGAGTTGTTGTTCCTCCAACCTGTGTGGGTTAAATATGGTAGTTTGGAAAGATCTCAAAGGGGGTTTTATGAAGGAAATGTTCACCAACATGGTGAAACAATAGAAAGCCACTAACCTTTAATTGAGTCAGCTCACTCATAATTTGAATCAAAGCAGATCTAGGGACAATAAGGAACATGGTGAGAACAGTGATAAAGGGCGGCCAATAGAGGGTATTGATGAAGATTTTTGTTAGAGGAAGTACCAATATTTGAGTAGGGGTTTTGGAGATAATATGCCATTTCCAAATTATTGCATGATAAAGATTGGTAGCGAACTCAAACGAGGTCATCATATACCGATACCTGAATTACTAAGGAACTCATTGGTAGAGGAAGCCTCTAGACAAAAGGGTATGATTTTCATTGAGAAAAATAATTGCATTAGTGAAACTTTGCTTGTTAGAGAAATTATTCCAGCTCAGGAGCAGAAACTTGTTTGTGTAAGCAAGGAGGATGTAATGGAAACTCTTAATGGAAACTATTAATGGAAACTCTTAAAAAGTGTGAGGAAGGGAATAACAGAGCTAGAGCTGCTAGGTTGATAGTGACTCAAGCAAGACAACACATACAAGAGTTCAAGGAAATGATGACAGAAATTGAGGAAATAAATACTACACCCCCGAAAGAAGACTTTACGGAGAAGCTGGCACACGAGGAGGAGCGTCACATAGACACTGGTGTAAAATTGTAGCGTGTTGTAATTTCCAAACCAAAAAATTTTGATCAACGTTCAGATACTTTTAACAGGAACTCGGGAAACAATGTTGGGGGAAGCTCAACATATGTCTATCTTGAACACATAGAGGACATTGATGGCCTTGAAAGGCACTTAGGAAACAATGTTGGGGGAAGCTCAACATATGTCTATCTTGAACACACGGAGGACATTGATGGCCTCGAAAGGTATGAACAAACATGGTTGGTTGGTTACAAAACTGAAAAAGATATTTCAATCCAAAATGTACCTATCAATCCTCCAAAGAATAAGTCATTATCATATGGGATGGATTTACCAAGCAGTAATGAGCATAAAATTGTGAAAGGTGTCGATTCTTGTTCCACTTATTCTCCGTCTAAAATCATGAATCACAATAGGAATGGTGTTGTTTTGGAGGTTTCTAAAGCAGCGATAGAAGGTGAACCTTGTGATAATATTCTTTATAAGGAGATACAAGAGAAGAAAAGATGGCAGACCTTACATGATACAAGGGCTTAGGGGCATTATAAGCTATGGGATCTTGGTAATATGTGGCAGTTATCCAAAACTGTCAATTCTGATGTAGAAAAATTTGTGACTGATTTCATAAGCCAAAGAAGGAATTCAAATGTGTCTTGTATTGGCAAGCACGATTCCTTCATTGGGGACTCCGGTTCAATAAGGGAGAGTAACTCTCAATGTACTAGCATTGGTTTTCTGATTGCTAAAAAGGGTAAGAGAATATTTTTTAATCATCTTCGGTCTGCTGGAATGTGTATAACAACATTCATAAAGAGAGGAGAAAATGCTTTATTAATAGAGCCCATGGCGGATTTTTATACCAACTACATGGTGGAACCCTTGGAAGGGTTAGTGGGGGAATTTGGTCCTCAAAGTGCTCAAAGAATCAAGGTGCACTTTTCTGTTAAAAAATAAGAGTTGAATTCAAGGTGCATTCATGACTTTAGCATCCTAAGGTATGAGAATGGTTACCATATTCCTAGCTTGTTGAGTTCTCCTATGTTGTTGACATATTTCTATTATTTGGAAAAAAAATTACATGCTTGGATGATTGAGGAAGACTATTTCATAATCACATTTCAAGGTATGCTAGATGGAATAAACACATCTTCCATTCACATTGCTCTTGATTCAGGAAATAAACATATGTTGGCAAAGAAAATAATGTAGGGGCCCATGATATTGAAAGGACATGAGGTATGTGGTGTATTTATTGTGGTTGAATTTGCTAGAGGTAAGGTTGTTTTTGGGATGCAATGGATGCATGATGTTAAGGAAAACAATGATGCATGGGTTGAAAAATCAAAGGAGAATGAAGATGTTGATCCTATATCATAAATTCTAAGTTGCAAAGGTATGATGAGCAGCCCCAATTATGCTATTTCAGATGTGTTGTCTTCTCTCATGACGAGAATCCATGGGTACAACAAAGGGTATGAAGTTCCTTATGATAAATTTTATGGATGCATGAGTTCTAATATTGATTTCCCTTTCTCTTGCATTTATGGTGAAATGAAAATATGGGGAAAGAGAATAAAGTATGATGAGGGAGCAGCCACATGTATTCCCAACATATAGGGAGTTGATGAGTTATGTCCATGGAAAGATATGTCTTGCATAAAGAAGGTAACTCATTTCTTTATTATCATTAAGAGATGTGAAGTACTTGAATGTGTTTGTACATTTGGGTTACTTGAAGTTGGAATCATTTATTGGACATATTGGCTTCCATTTTTGGGAAATTTGCATTCATCCCTCATGTGGATAAACAAAAAACATTTCAAGGAAAACCAAAAAATCAGATTTCAGGGTATACAAGGACAAATCGCAAAAGATGTGATTGGTGAAGAAAGAACCATGTCGTTGCAGAGGTCGAATTGTGAAGGAGCACAACTTCTTATGGGTCATGGTGACATCACAAGGTATGAGAAAAGTGGGATATTTGATGGCTCCTATTCCGACGGGTTATTTTTTGTAGACACAGAGCACACCATGATGACTTATGAGGAGAGCAAGGGTGACAGAGGTGAGGAGATAGAAATTAGCTAGATGGATGATGGATATGGGGTTGTGTTGCATAGTGCTAATGTGGGGTAGGAGGAGGAGACTTTTCCTCATGAGATTATAGCCACATTTTCTTGTACTCTGATGTACAAGGCATTTAGGATTAGAGGAGTTATACAGGGTCAATAAGTTGGGGTACTCATTGAGAGTGGGGCAACCCACAACTATATTGATGCCTCATTGGTTGAGAGGCAAGGATTAGAGACAGGGGATTTTGAGGGCCTCAATGAGATTATAGCCAATGGAGAGTCTATGAGGGGCACATGGTGGTTTCCCCAAGTGAGAATCATGATGGGTAACTATAAAGTTACAGATGATATCCACATCATTGGTATGGGAGAGACCAACATAGTTCTGAGAGTGCAGTGGCATCACTCCCTTGGTGAGTTTCGGACGAAATTTCAAATGATGGAGCTGAAGTTTAAATCCGAGGGAAGGAATGTGATTTTGAGGGGATTACCTACAGGAGAACCTAGGGTGGTTACAGCTGAGGGGATGGAGAGGACATTCCAGCTTGGTGAGGAGTTTAATTATTGCGGATCGATGTGGAGAATGATGGATGTGGGTGTGACTAGTAATGTTGCATATGAGACAGTTACAGAGATTGGGACTACAGGTTCAGATCATCTTAGTTTATCATTATGTTGGTCATCTGAAGTTTTGGTAGACTCGAGATCTCATTTTCTTGTTGATTACTCCAAGAACCGACACTATTGTGAGATTCTAGATGGCCACATACAGGATGATAGCTACAGATTGGAGGATGATATGATCTTCTCTCGCGGAAGATGGAGCCTTGTATCAGATTCATAGTGGAGGATGGAGATATTGCGACATGTGCATTGTTCTTCTGTGACTAGGCGCTTGAGCTTAGATGAGACCTACAGGATCATGTCTGAGAGGTTCATATGGCATAGGTTGAGGGAGGATCTCCTCAAATTTATACAGGTATATACGGTATGTTACTATGACATGTCTGAGCTTATGGGACCATGTTTTTTTGAATCTACATGGGACAACACTCCTATGATTTTTGTTGCTTCTATGCCCGGTGAGCACCTCACCCACATGTTAATCAGTGGAGAGACGAAAGTGACCCATGGTTATTTAGTAGGTTCACATTCAGTGCAGGAGGTGGACTATATGGAGCTGATATTGTCGGGTGACTATCTGTTAAAGTCTTGGGACTTTTCCTCCATAAGACACATCGAGATATAGTGTGAGGAGCCTGGATCTCACACGAGTGCAGGTCAGGTAGAAGATTTAGCACCATTTGTGCATAAATAGGTTATTTCATAGGCTGATACGGGGGATTCTACAGGATTTAGAGTGGACTTTCATACCCAGGAGTTGGTCAGAGAGGCCGTGAGTGATCCTGTGTCGATAACCTTGCAATTGCAAGGATTTGACCAATTGGAAATTTCGATGCAGGCACCAGTGGAGAGATGGCTTGGGTGTCATTCTATTTCATGATTTCATGGTTACCTCGGATTACACGGATCCTTGGTGGATGGCAGAGTGAGGTGGAGAAACTTACGGCATGGTATTCAGCTACTGCAGAAGGATAGGTTAATGCTTGGGGTCAAGCATTTCTCAGGAAGGGAGGATTGTAATGTCCCCTTTTCCTATGCCAAAGGCCTAAGGGTAAAGCGAGTCCAAGCCATGGTCATATCCAAGGGGTGGGGGACACTTGGGGCTATTGAGAAGGGACCGCATAGTACTAATAGTCGTGTTTGGCGTTTGGGGGTCACTTTGGACCTTGGCGACTTAAAAGGGAAAAAGTAACTTTGGTTACTTTTATTTTATTGACCCCTCCGTAGAATGAAACACGTCTTCATCTACGGGGGTTATTTTTCCTTGGAATGTATATAAGGAGCTGGGAGAGAAAGGAGAGCACTTTTGATATACATTTTATTGACCCCTTCTCGTGTAACTGCTGCTGTTGTGTTTCTACAGCTTTTGGATTCAAATCCCATAGGGACCCTAGCTTTGATGGTGAGAGACCCGTCCCTAGCTAGCAAAGAATTCTTTGGTAGTGAGAGATCTACCCTATTTGTCATTTTGGAGTTGATTTGTGGGCTATGATTACAAATATCTTATAGGAAGTTTCAAAGGATGGATTTTGAGGGTTTTTGGGGCATTTGAGGAAGATAATCAGTGGGCTTCCGAATCATATTCACGACAGCCATTTGGGTAAGGCGTGGCATATCATTGAAGGCGTCTCCATAATTTTCTGACATCTTTCCAAGCGTGGTGACTTGCAACCTTTATTTGTGGGTTTTCCAGTTGCTCGTTTCAGATCCAAAGACCCTTATTTTTGCTCTTGTATTTAGAGGGTCACGAACCTATGAAGTTTTCCAGCCACATACGGCAAGGTGTGCTTTTTCTGGCAGCAATATATTATTCCAAAAAAAAATTCATAGTGTTTATTATTACTGTTGCAAGCTTACCTCAAAATTTCATGCATAGTGGGAAAATATTTTGTGTGATATCAATTTAATACCATTCGCTATCCTAGCTGGACATTTTTAGTAAAAATTAGTATTTTACTTTGCTGCAAATTTTCATATATTTGGTGCATTTTAAGTGGTATCCCATAAGGGATATTTCATAATATTACATATGGTCAACTTTTTGCTATGTCTTCTGAGAAGAGGTGGGAGCTGCGAAGTGGACTCAATGCTCGGTAAAGGAAAGAGGTTTGTAGAGGCAGATCCCTGCGCTCCACAAGTTGAGGTATTATGTAATGGTATTTCAATTCATGATGTCTTAGTAGATGGAGGTGTTGCAGTTAATGTAATGACTGAGTTTGTAATGAATATGTTTGGTTTAAAAATTTATCTCCCCTCAACACTTATGTCAAGGTCATTAAATAAGGGAAGAACTAAACCAAAAGGTGTTGTTTCAAATGTGGCAATATCTGTCATGGGTGTTTTATGTGTGGTAGATTTCCAGGTGATGAAGAATGGTACTGTTGTGTACCCAATGTTGTTGGGAAGGCCATGGCTAAGGATATTTCATGCATAAAACTACTAGAATGAAGGCTTAATGACACTTGAACATAGCAGAGAAAGGGTGAAGATAAATGTGATCCCTTGACATCATAAGCTAGAAGCTGTGGATTCAAGTGATGAACTTGATGATTGGACATCCTCTAATTATTCTAGTGCTAATGAAGTTAACAAAGAATATGAAGAAAGTTAGGTTGATGTGTTGGTCATGGATATCCTTCTAGTCACACTGACTCATGAACCCATAAAATTATCTGAAGAAGAAATTAATGATCATCTCCAACAAATAAAGATTGGTGATGTTGTGATGGAGAGTGAGAAGGAATAATACCTCTAGTTTTTTCAAAGGTACATGCACTTATTCACTATTGATTACAAGGAACTCCGTCAAGTAATTTGGGTAGAACATTCTATTGAGCTGATAGATGGTGTTAAGCCCATAAAACAAATGTCATATAGAATGAATCTTAATTTCTCTAAGACTGTAAAAGAAGAAATAGATAAGTTGCTTCATTCAAGATTCATATTTTTTGTGGAGAATTTAGAATGGGTTTCTCCCATTGCGATCTCAATAAAAAAGAATGGAAGGTATGTATTTGTGTTGAATACAAGAAGCTCAACAAGGAAACAAAGAAGGATCAGTACCCTCTTCCATTCTCAGATCAAATCTTGGATGAAATAGTTGGCCAGGAGTGTTATAGGTTTTCAGATGGCTATAGCAGATACAAACAAGTTCGTATAGTGATAGAAGATCAACTGAAGACTACGTTCACCACTCCTTGGGAAACATTTTCTTATAGAGTTATGTCATTTGGGTTGTGTAATGCTCCAACAACATTCATGTGCTTGATGAATAGGGTGTTTAAACCCTACATTAGAAGCTTCATCAGAGTATTCATGGATGAGTTTTTCATCTATGGGATAAACATGGACCATCTGCACCAAATGGAGACAAAATTTCAAAGGTTAGATGAAGCACAAACCTCACTAAACCCTACAAAGTGTGTCTTTGGATGTTCTAAAGGTGTTTTGTTAGGGCATGTTGCATCGAGAGGTGGTATTGGTACCGATCCTGATAAATTTTTAAAAATCAAAGAGTTACCATTTTCTATGAATAGAAGTAATTTGAGATCATTTTTAGGCCATGTGGGGTTACTATAGAAGGTTCATCAAGAATTTATCAAAGATTGTACAGCCACTAACCCAATTCTTGAAGAAGGATGTTACTTATGAACCAGGAAAGAAGGTGCATGAAGCTTTTGAACAACTAAAGGAAGTTTTGGTGTCTTCATCTATTTTAAAGAATCCAGAATGGAGCAATCCATTCATTGTGTGTAATGATGCTTCAGATGCAGCACTAGGGATTACTCTAAGCCAAAAGGATGAAAATGGGAATGATCATCCAATTTACTTTAGGAGCAGACAAATGAGCAGTGCTGAGGTAAATTATACTGTAACTAAAAAAGAGGCTTTAGCTATCATTTTTGTTGTAAATAAGTTTAGAAATTACTTGTTAGGGTAGAAATTTACAATTGTAATAGATCATCAGGCTCTAAAATATATTGTGAGTAAGCCTAAATCATCAGAAAAGATAGCAAGATGGATTATTTTTCTACAAGACTTTGAATTTGATACTATAGATAGGCCAAGAAAGAAGCATGTCAATGCAGATGCACTCTCTCGATCCTATGATGGTTTAAGTTCATTTTGTGATGATGATGATTTCCCAGATGCAGTATTGTAATCCCTTGACATAATCCCTAGTGAGTACATAGATATTTGGAATTATCTAAATGATTTCAAGTTTCCTGATGGTGCCAATGCAAACACTAAGAGGAAGATTACTCAAGTCAGTCGTCCATATTCTATTCTACATAGAGTATTATTTCGGATAGGGCCTGATGAATAGTACAAGAGGGAAGTTGGACGTGATCAAGGGAAGGATCTATTAGAATAATTCCACAATAATAGATGTGGAGGACACTTCTCTGGACAACTCACATCAAGAAGGATCTTGGAAGCAGGTTATCACAAGCCAACTCTTTTTAGATATTGTTATAATTATTGTAAGACATGTGATATTTGTCAAACACATAGGAACCGTAAGACTTCATTAGCTCCATTATTCCCTATTCTTCTATTTGGTCCCTTTGAAAACTGGGGAATAGATATTGTAGGTCCACTTCCAACTACCCCACGCCAAAATAAGTATATTGTAGTTGCCATAGATTATTTAACCAAGTGGGTTGAAGCTAGGCCCTTGAAAACAACTTACATGGATGAAGTAGCAAGGTTCATGTATGAACGCATTGTTACCAGATTTGGTTGTCCATTAGAGTTGTAATAGATCAAGGAAGCCACTTCATTAATGAGGTGGTAGGAGCCCTGTTAAACAAGTTTTCTATTAAGCACAAGAAGGAAAGAACTTACAATCCAAGCACAAATGGACATGTGGAGTGAATAAATTATGTATTGTGTCAAATCCTAGCAAAAGATGCAGCTTTACAAGTACATAAGTGGGATAAAAGGATTCATGCATCATTGTGGGCATATAGGGTAACATCAAAGTCAACAATAGGATACTCCCCATTTTAGTTGGCTTATGGCATTCATCCATTTCTTCCTATTGAGTTTGATATTCCCACTATGAGAGTTATGAAAAATGAAAGGATGGATGAAAGTGATTCGGTAAAGGAAAGGCTGGTACATATTCATTTGCTAGAGTAAATGAGGGAAATAGTGAAGGATACAAGCTATAAGAAGAAAATGAAGAAGGAGTACTTTGATAAAAAAAATCCTCTGGTCTCCATTTCAGGTGAATGATTTGGTTCTAGTGTATGATTCCTGATACAAAAAGAGGAGGCATAGAAAACTTCTTCCCAAATGGATAGGGACCTACAGAATAGTAATTTTGCATGAAAATGGTACATATTGACTGGAGGAATTGGATGGTATTCTCATTACAAAATGGGTCAACCACTACAAGTTAAAGATTTTCTAGGCACCAGCTTTAGAATGTCCATAATAGTCTACTCCGTTGACTGAGTAGAAGCTAGGGAGGGGAATATGTCGACACTAAAATTTTGCTCCATTATTTCTATTTCCTTGATGTATATATTAGGAATAAGGTGTTGTTAAGTATACTTAGCAGTAGCGTCCACTATAAGATAATTGCGTTGTCAGTATAGTGCCGCCAATAAAGTATAGTACAGTAATAGTCAAAGTACAATAGGAATGTTTTGGTTAAAAGTAAATATTTATCGTAAGTGGTCTCAGTAATGTTAAAATGTCAAAGTTAGGGTAAATGGATAAGTAGGGTCTACATGATTTAGAATTAGAAATATTATATTTGTAATAATGACAAATACTGATGTCATAAATATTTTATATATTAAATTTGTGTAATATTTATAAAGGTGGAACCCATGTGAGATGATAAGGTATATCTTATCTTAAAAGACATGCCTACATGTAAAGGTAAGAGTTTTGACATGGAATATGATTAGCCGGAAGATATTTCCTATAGATAAGGTGGATAAACCTGAATTTCTATAAATAGAGATGATAAGGTATATCTTATCTTAAAAGATATGCCTACATGTAAAGATAGGAGTTTTGGCATGGAATATGATTAGCCGAAAGATATTTCCTATAGATAAGGTGAATAAACTAGAATTTCTATAAATAGAGATGATAAGGTATATCTTATCTTAAAAGATATGCCTACATGTAAAGGTAAGAGTTTTGGCATGGAATATGATTAGCCGGAAGATATTTCCTATAGATAAGGTGGATAAACCTGAATTTCTATAAATAGAGATGATAAGGTATATCTTATCTTAAAAGATATGCCTACATGTAAAGATAGGAGTTTTGGCATGGAATATGATTAGCCGAAAGAAAGATATTTCCTATAGATAAGGTGAATAAACCAGAATTTCTATAAATAGAGATGACAAGGTATATCTTATCTTAAAAGATATGCCTACATGTAAAGGTAAGAGTTTTGGCATGGAATATGATTAGCCGGAAGATATTTCCTATAGATAAGGTGGATAAACTTGAATTTTTATAAATAGATAAGCCACCCTCTCTCATTTATCATGGAAT
Organism: Taxus chinensis; assembly: GCA_019776745.2. NCBI lineage: Eukaryota > Viridiplantae > Streptophyta > Pinopsida > Cupressales > Taxaceae > Taxus > Taxus chinensis. The sequence continues at coordinate 727,019,903 of CM034151.1, read as the reverse complement.
AAAGTTGTAATAAGTATTTTATGAATAAAGGATTCACAATGAAGGTGTGTTAAGAAAGCCATCAAGATGAGTAATTGTGAAGTTTCTCACATAACTATTGTTGGAAAATAAGTGGAGTTGGTAACACTTGGAGTAATTCATGGGTGAGATTGTAACAATTTCATGTTAATAATATATTTTACAGTTGTATTTCATATTTTTCATCATTCTTTTATGTCATAGTCTGAGGTATTCTTGTGTTATGTCTGCTATTGTGTTTCCAGATTGCTACCACTAAACCAAAAGTTTTGCATTACTGAAATAATCATAGCACAAGGAGTTCCCAGTAAAATATTATCATTGTCGGATTGGGGTTGACTTGTTGGAAAAATTGTATTGATACAGGAGCACCTGTGTTCACAGGAAATCTTGTATCACTCAAAAATACTTATAAAATAAATAGGGTAATTTTGCATAAGCTTTAGAGTGCATAGAGCCATGTGGGGTTGGGAATAAAAGACATTTTTTTGTGAAATCTTGTTGTCTTTGTAATGTCCCTTTCGGGCTCAAATTTGAGGAACTTAGATTTTCCCCAAAACCCTAATGGAACATTGTTGGAAACGATGACAACCACATGTAGAAAACCTGAATTTTTATGACAACAATCCAATGTTATGCAATAACTAGGGCAGCGACTTGTTTTAGGTCCACAAAACCATAAACGACCTAGGAAAAATTAAGATTTTTTCCTTTCCCACACACAAATCTTCAAAAATACATCCACAACATCAACCCCTTGATGAATTCATGAAAAATAAATGCATCAATAGTAAAGTACAAACTATAGGAATTATTTATTACTCAAAAAAATTTGAAGATTCAAATTTTCGTATCTTCATAAATATTTAGAGATAAAATGCAAACGATAGCTCAAAATGACCACAAAAATGGCAGCTATAAAAAACAATTAGAATCAAATTTTTCCAACCACTAAAACCAACTAAAAAGTGATCTCGGAATCTCTAAATGGGTAGACCAAGTTGGAAATGAATGTGGCAGCCCCACAAGAGTGTGCCCTGACTGGAATTTGTGCCCTACATATGGAAACCCTTGTTCTAAAATTATGAATTTTAAGTTCACTTGTGACTTCCAGATGAAGCCACCAATGCAACAAATGAGGGTTTGTTTTCGTCCTCAAGTGTTGTGACTATTGTGGGTTTTTCATCTCCAATAAGATCCAATGAGAATTTTCATCTTCAAAGCCTAAAAGTGAGAGCTCAATGCTCGAATTTTTAAAGAGAAGTATCAAATTCACCGGATGATCCTTACAATGAGCTCCAACATTTGTCTTTATAGTATTTTCTTTCTCTATCTTCGTGGAGTGCAACATATGGGACCCTTAACTTCTTTTTTAACATTTACTTTTCCCCCTTTTTGTTCTCCTTTTGGATCACTCCATTTTGGCATTTAAAAATAATTATTAAATGCACTTTTCCCTCTATTTAATAATTTAATTAAAGTGCCATTAATTAAAATTATTTTAGCACTTAAAATTAAATTATTACTTTACTTTTTTTTTCCTCCCTCTTTTAGCGGACTAAATATAATAAAAATAAGTTAAGGGTCTTCTTTCCAATTTAATATTTAAAATTACATTTTATTTTAATAATATTATTATTAAATTATACATAAATAAAGAGTTATCCAAACCCAAATTAAAAATATTATTAAATATTTCTAATTTAGAAAATAGGATATTATGCAAATGTCTTGTACAATATCTTTGTGAGCTTTGCACATCCCGCATAGAAGAGTTACACTCGTGTACAATGTGAGATGGTTTTGTATGCCTCGCATAGACAGAGTTTTGACTTGTGCACAAGGTGAACTCTTGTACCAAAGGATTTGATCTTATACAGCTCGACGCAAGAGGAAGTTTCATGTGCTACCTGCGCATTCCCTTAAGGAGGCTTTCTATGTGAAGAACTAGGTGTTTGCACACTTCTGCAGAGTGAAACTTAAATACACAACACGTGGCCCATTGATCCATGTTCGGTTCATTATGACAAGTGTCATGCACACAAAATAATACTATCAATAATTCAATTCTACAGCTGGAAGATGCAACTGGATGAAATGTGAAGCGCAACATCAAAAGCAATTATCTAACAGCTGGAGGAAGGAATTGTTTCAACTTCCTAACGATTTCTTGTTTCCTTTGTAAAAGGGGTTGGTCGTTGAGTAGGAATAGCTTCAGGTTAGTGGTTGGTTAGCAGCAAGTAGAAGAGAGCTGAGACTGAAAAAAGACTATGAGTTAGTTGTGAATTGTGTGTGAGAAAGAACCAATCCTGGTTTAAGCAAATATTTGAGAGTCTGCAAGTTTAGATAGGGATATTGTGTATAGTGCATCACATTTGGGATGTTTGTAGCCTCTTGTTTCAGGTTTGTAAATACCATTGTGCAACTCATTCTTTTATACAGCCCCTTCTTGTAAATATTGTTTTTTTGTTAATATATAGAGCTGCATCTATTCAAAAATATATATAAAAGATCGTAAAAATATTTTCATGTTGTGTGTCTATAACTATAATTTCCTCCGGTGAATAATATATTACGCTTGTTATTTGCATGTTTTATTTGGATTCTCATGTGAATCTATTGATCTTGTGTAAAATTCTAGGCTACGTGGTCTAAGGGAGTCCTTCATCAATCCCCCGGCCAACTGTGACTGCATCATTTGGCATTAGACCAAGTTGTATCCTATGAGTGATTATGTTTACCACGTTTGTGAGTGTGCACAAAAATCAATGAAGGCATATCCCAACACGTAGGTTGTTGGGTAGAAAGTATGGCAGTTATGGTGGTGGTTGTAGTATTGTGAGGAATAGATATGGCACATAGAGGAATTCCTCTAAGGGGAAATGGAAGAGAAAATAGACAACCAAGAGTGGCAAATTCGGTAGATGTTATGAGAGGAAGCTACTCAGCGCAAAGGACTGGATTCGAATTTGAGTAATGTTGAGGCATCTAATGTACGCATGGATAATTTTAAAGAAACAAAAAATAGATTGTTAAAGGTAATTGTCAAGATGGGAAGAAAGTTGTGAATGTATATCCCAAAATATTCAGGAAATTTATGTCCACCTAATTTGATAGATTGGATTGTGGAATTCAATAAGTACTTCGAGTACAAATACATTGAAGACCCTAAGAAGGTTCACTTTGTGTGTACAAAGTTGAAAGATATGGTGTGGTCATGCACAAACCAATGGACAAAAAAGGGTAAGGATAAAATCAAATCTTAGAAGAAAATAGTGGCCGAATAGAAGCAAAATATTTTTTCTTAAAGAAATCTCAAATATTGAGACAAAGGGAGATGAGTCTGAAGGAATTTAGAAAGGAGTTCTACAAATTTATCATTCAATTCGGTCAATTAGAAGATGGCACAGAGAAAATATCAAGGTAAGAAAATGGATTCCAAGTTCCATTTATGATGAATTTGAAATGATGAATCTACAGCCAATAAAGGAAGCTTATCAAGATGTGCTGAAATTGAATTTTTAGTCAGATATTACATGCTTAAAACTTGATTATTTTATCCGATCATAGAGATCTTCATAAACAAGTGACTCCTATAAAATAAATGTCTTCATCTATATCCTAAAACAACCCAATCTAATCCAAGTGAGTTGTTCAACAACTTGTACAACTCAATCTTAATTCCTATTCGCACTCTCACACACAACAAGTAAAGAAAGCTTATCAAGATGTGCTGAAATTGGGTTTTTAGTCAAGTATTACATGCTTAAAACTTGATTATCTTATCCAATCATGGAGATCTTCATAAGAAAGTGACTCCTATAAAATATGAGTCTTCATATATCTCCTAAAACAACCCAATCTAATCCAGGTGAGTTGTTTAACAACTTATACAACTCAGTCTTAATTCCTATTCACACTCTCACACACTCAATCATAGTCGATTTGTTACTAACTCACGTACACACACTCACTCTAAAATTAATACAATAATTTTTCTATGTAGTACTAACACACCTAGAATATTTCCAACCTATTTTGATTATTTTATTTAAACTTGGAGATCTTAATTAAGTGTATTCTCTTATGAAATAGAAGTCTTCAACTATCTCCTAAAACTACCCAATCTAACAAGGTGATTTATTCAAAAACATTTACAACTCATTCAATCCTAATTGAAATTATCACTCACACACTCAATTACCATTGAGTTGTTAGTAACTCAAATCATACACACACACTCTAAAATCAATACAATAATTTGCCTGTGGTACTAACACAACTAGAACATTTCCAGCATCTCGTTAGTACGAACAAAGAAAACATTGCACACATATTGGAGTAAACACATATTAATGGATGAGAACACATCAACCAATCCAACAAGAAAATACCAACAAATGGGAAGATATCGCCAATTCAACAAGGGTAATGGAAATGGCCTAATTACACGTCCGTTGCGCTAATCGGATCAAGAAAACATGCTCTTTAAAAACATGAACAATATTGACCTTTACAATGTTCATTTTTATTCAGAACAAATCGTCATTGTAACTCTTCACTGCAAGTGTGGCATGGGTCTGTCGTCACCCAAAAGTACACCTTGGTAAAGAATGGTGTGCACTCTCTCCCCTATTCACAAAATTGGAACACCTTAAGGTTGTGGGTAACCTAAGACTGAGGTGAACCTCTAGAATGGGCTGATTCCCCTGTGAATCACCTAAAACTAATAAATTTGATAAGGAAAAGGGAGATGTAATGCAGAAAATATAAAAATTGAGGTGATACACCAATGATTTGACACACACATGTACTACTATATACAGAAAATATAGAGATCGACACACATGCACAACTCTAGGCTAATATACAAAATTAATTCAAAGGTTTAGGTCAAGGGACATCAATATAGAGAAGAAATTCCACAACGAAGCAATACAATACCCTGATAAACACGATGAATACTCAAAAAACCAGCGATATGAGAAGTCAAAATTAGAGCTTTTCTATTCAAAGATGCAAGTACAAGCTACGACTACCATACTAGAATAGCTAGAGAGGTGTGTATGTCTGATTTCTTCATGAAAATCATCTTGTAAAGACTGTTGCCATCTATTTTCGACCCCTATTGTACATGCAAAGATAAAAATAATTATTTTATTCAACCTTTGACTACCCTGGAAGCATGTGAATGCCCTGAAATAATAAAGAATCATCTCTTGTACCCTGTTGCATGGAAATTAGGCATGCAAGTGTGTTGGAAAGAAATTAAAACTATTTTTTAACCCTGCTACATGAACTTTAGGGTTTACTTTTACTTTTGCGTGTTTTTTGTATTTTCCTATTTTTTGTCTTTTCTGTTTTTACCTTTTCCTTCATGATTTTTCTATTTTTATTTATTTTTAACCTGTATCGATTGTTGCTTCAAATTCTAGGTATAATTAGTTGCTGGTAGAAACACACTCAACTGCAATTCTAGCATGCTCTTTTCATCTTGTTTTTAGTGTCATAATTTCTCTATCTTTGCATGCTAACTTTGGCATGTTTTTTGCTATTTTTAGAGTTGATTTTCATGTAACCTCTACTCCTTATTTTGGCACAATATCTCCTATTCTTAGCTGTTTTTAGTTTAGCACCAATCATGCATGTTGCCTTTGATGTCCACTTTAACTAATTTTAGCTCTTGTGCATGCTTTTTTGCACTCTCTTTTTATACACTCACTATTTTTAGAGAACACTAAAAATATCCACTCTTTTCCACTCATCCAATTTCCATTTTTAGCACATGGTATTTTTAGTTAATGCTAAAAATAGTCAAAAAGATAAAAATAGACAACTTTACAAAAAATAGCTTTGTTCGTTCTTTGCATGAAAAATATTGTAACACGGACTTCACTTCACCTTTCAAATAGGCTAGTGCAAGTGTGGCATGGACCTCCACTTCACTTTTCAAATATGCTCCTTTCATTGGTTGGGCCTCACCAAGTAGGTACAAATCAAGATAGTGGGACTAGATCCTCACTATTTCTTTAGTTGGTGGTGGCCACCTCACTAAAATCATGTTTATAGCAGTTGCAAGTGATCGTTCACTTGATCGCGAACAACATAAATGGTCTCTAATAAAAATGGACACCATTATTTCCTTTATTTTTGTCACGCAAGTTTCACCAAATCATATGTAACCAAAGTGCATCATCATTGTTGATGAAGACCAATAGGTCTTCGATTGTGTAGTCATTTGGGCTCATTCTTTTTTTTCACTATTGCACTATGCAACCCCTAACACAACTAGAATATTTTCAACATCCTTTCATTACTTTATTCAAACTTAAAGATCTTATTAAACAAGTGTGCTCTTATGTAATGTCCCCAATGGAGGATTTTATAACCCAAAGGGAATACCTAAAAATTATGATTTATTGCAGCAAGTTGAAAATAGAGATGCTAGGACAACAATGTGTGTTTTTTCATATAATTAGAAATCTGAAACAAACCCTAGGTATGGAAAATAGTTATGAATACAAAATTTCCACAAAGTACCTTGAATCCGATCTCAAATGACCCAAATCTCATGCCAAAATATTTATAATAATTTAGGAATGCAAGAACACCTAAATACTAAATTTTTAGAACCCAAAATAAGAGTTGGAAATTTATTTAATGTATGGAGAAGAATAGCTTACAAAAGTGGCCGGAAAGAAAGCAAATGATGTATTGATCTAGAAAAGTCATGCCCTAGAATGCACCAAAGTCCACCCACAAAGGTGTAGATAGCCCTAGATATGGCTGCAAATTGTGCCCTAGTTGTCCCTTCTTAAAATCTTGGTAGTTGTCTCTCCATTGGTTGAATTTCTTCAGTTGAAATGCTAATATGAAGTGCAAAATGTAGAAAACGTGCCTAGAAAATGTACCCTAGCTCAGAAAATCTATCTTTTCACCTAAATATGACCTCCAAATGAATTCACCCAATAGATGTTGAGGGTTTTTTTCCTCAAATCTAAATTATATTTAGGGATATCGTCCCCAATAAAATACCAAGGAGGGTTTCCATCCTCTATGGTTGAAAGTGAAAGCAAATGCATTCAACTCTCCAAAGTGAAATTACATAAATGACCAAAGACGTCTCTAATGAAACCCCAACCGCTCCTTTTATAATTTTCCATTTCCTTTTCCCAAGTTAGGCACTCCATGTGGGATTACTAAAGTTACTTTCCATATTCTAATTTTTTGTTGGCTTTTACTTTATTTGGAAATTCACCTTTATTTTTATTTTAATAATAAATTTATATTAAGTTGTCACCTTTTTAATAAAAAGCGAGTGACTTGACCACTTAAAAACATTAACTTTATTATTTTTCTTTATTTGAAAAAGTGAACATGACATCCTATGAAATAGGAGTCTTTATCCATCTATTAAAACCACCCAATCTAATTTAAGTGAGTTGTTCAAGAGCACATACAACTCATTCAATCCTAATTACTATTCTCACTCTCATACACTCAATTATAGGTGAGTTATAATTAAATCACATACACATGCTCTAAAATTAATACAAAATTTGCCTATGTAGTACTAACACAACTAGAATATTTCCAACATCCCCATAGTACAAACAAAAATAACATTACACACATATTGATGGATTGAAAAACATCAACCAATCCAACAAGTAGATACCAACAAATCAAAAGATATCACCAATTCAACAAGGGTAGTGGTCTCACTGTACTTCCACTACTATTTTGATCAAGAAAACACATTTCTAGAATAATGAACAACAAGTCAATAAGACTGAGCCTTACTGGCCTTTACAACATTCATATTTTTTTTAGAACAAATCATCATTATGACTCTTCACTACAAGAGTGGCATAGGACTCCAATTCACCTTTCAAATCTACTATTGTGAGTGTGGCATGGGCTTCCATTTTACTTTTCAATATATGCTCCTTCGATTGGTTTGGCCTCACTGAGCGGGTACAAATCAAGATAGTGGGACTAGTTCCTCACTATTCCTTTGGTGGGCATTGGCCTCATTGAAATCACATTTACAGTAGCTGCAAGTGATTGTTTTCACTTGGTCATGAACAACAAAAATAGTCTCCATTGACACTAGACATCATTCTTTGTTGTAGTATTTTTTACACAAGTTTCAGTGAATCATCTTTCACTGGAGTACAACAACACTATTGATGAAGACATAACTCTTTGGTTGTGTAGTCGTTTAAGCTCATTCTATTTTTCCACTATTGCACTATGTGACCCTTATGTTAGTAATGAACTTGAGGTTGATGATAGGCCTCCTTCCTCGAACCTCTTACATGATGTAGTTAAACACACTAAGTCCTTTGCATGTCATTTTTAATAACAAATACTCCTCCCAAAAAAATCTACAAATTCATTTTGTTGGAGTTTGCGTTCTCCTGATAATATTTTCATACAATAAAATCATAAATACCCATGTGATAGATTGAATTTGTAGGAGAATTAGCAACCGAAAAAAATTTATAAGGCTAATATGGAAACAAATATTTTAATTTTGGAGGATTATATGTAATGTCCCCCTTTTCAAATTAATCCAGACATTAATAATATTTCTAAGTTGGGCCCGGTCAATTCATTATCTAGGGGCAACTTATTAATATTATGATAAGAATAAAATGTATTTTTAAATGTTGGCAAGTAGAAGACCCTTTTTAGCCTATTTTTAATTGTATTCAGTCGGCTAAAGGGAGAATAAAAGAGGAATTAATAATCTAATTTTAGTACTAATGTAATTCTTTTTTTTAATATTGGCAAATAGTTTTTTGAAAGGGACTATACCCTTGAATACAAAATAAGGCCTATAAGCCGAAATAAGAGAGAGGAGCAGAGTAGCTGTAGCACAGTTCAAGAGTTACAACAAAATCAACGTAGCCCAGAAACAGCTACACAGACAAGACTTAACAGCAAAACAATGGCAAAAAAACAGCAAGACGACAGCCAAAGAAACAGTAATATTAACAAAAAAGAGCAGAAGAAGTATCCAGGACTACTTCTTGGCCGCTTGATCAATACTGATCTTGACTTTTTTCCAAGCTTGAAACATGCCTAACGCGGTCATCTGAGCAGCATCCATCTTATCGAGCTCCTCAATGGTTCTCTTGCTCTCTTTATCATTGCCCCAAAGCGCTGCCGGGACACTGCTTAGATTTGAAACACTCTTGGCATGACCCACGATAAACTCCTCGATGGCCCTAAAGGCTGCAATATTGTAGTCATGTCTGGTCTTAGCCTTCCCAAGGCGGGAGTCTAAGGAGGTCAGCTTTTTGTATATGTCATCAATCTGACTATTGTCAGTGCTCCCTTCCCCCTCCATGCTTTTTTTACCTTTTTGCTTGGCAAGGTTTTTGACCTCAACCTTCAGCAAATTAATCTCTGCCTCTAAGGCCTCAAATTTCTTAGAAGGGTTATCCATCTGTGCCTCCCGGAGACTGGCACTTCTAATGTTCAGCAGATCACGAGCAATATCAAGCTCAAGAGGTTCATCCCCCACAGCAGCAGTCTCAAGGTTGAGTCTCCTAGAAGCCCTAGTGACTCGTTTAGAGGTAGAGGCAAGGTGGGTGGCAAGGGCAGCAACAGGAGGAATAGAAGGAGAAGCATGAGCATCCGGCATGGGGGTAGCAGCACCTAAGGCGGGGGCAGCAGCAGGGGCAGCAGGGGAGATAGGACTGGCGGAAGCAGAGCCCATCAAAGGGGGAGCCAGGCTGGGAGAGTAAGGGAGACCGGGATATTTAAGAAGGCAGAGCTTGTGGATAAGCAGAATAAGCCCTTGGTGCAAGGGAACCGCCCGGGTATGTCTCTGGAACTCCAAAATGGAGCGCTCAAGAGAGTTTAACAAATAGTGCGGGAAGCAAACCAACCTATTCCTACGGAAGTGGTTCAAAAAGACAAGGTGCTTAGCAGGGACAGTAACAAACCTGCCTTCCAAGGAGATGTATCGAATCATCATGCGGGTGACTTCATCATACGGAGGTGGAATTGAGCTTACAAGCAGGCCCGAAGTGCTGAAAATAAGCTTCTCATCGTCCTCCACAAATCTTCTTTCTTCAACCTCTTTGATAACCCTCTTGTTGAAGAAGCGGTACCCTTCCAGGCTGAGGCCAGTCGCTTCAGCTAATAGCTCTTCATTAATAAGAATTTTCTGCCCCCCATAGTTGACTGTCCTCCCATTCCATTCCTTGGCAAAGTGAACAGAGATGCTTTGATCATGCCCTTGCATCCTTTCAACAAAGCTGGTGAAGCCGCCAATGCTAAGAATGTTCCAAAGCTCCGTGTTTTCTTTCCAGTCAGGGTCCGCGCACGGCTCAATTTGACAGGGTGGCCCTCCCATCTTCACTGTGATGTGTTGGTTACAGTAATTTCCAGGATACCTTTGAGCGTGAAGAGTATTACGATTCTTGTTGTTGAAGGACACATAAAAATAGGAACTATAGCCGTTAGTCTTCTCACGAACGGCTATGTGATTGTTGTTCTGAGTCTGCGGGAAGTCGCGCATGAAAACCCCCTTCCCTGTCAGCTTTCACCTTGTAGTTATCATCGGTTTTCATGGAGCTTAGCATCCGGATATCAACAGCTATTGTACCTCCCGCGTGCGCGATCTTTAAATCCAGATATCTCCACTTGAAGTTCCTTAAAAAAATCTTGCTATTATTTGAATTAGATATCATTTGCCACGCCATATACTTTAAAGCAGCACATGTGGAAGAATTTATGGATTTGGTTTTCCTCCAAAGATTAAGGCATATCTCTAGAGATTGTTTGCATGTGAAGGTCCGCATGGATGCTGTTGTGGAGCTGATTAGGGATACTATCCTTATCCCATGTAGTGAAATTTATGTTAATGCCATAATTGGCCAGTGCATCCGCCAGCTTGTTTCCCTCCCTGTAAGTATGTACTATTCTGATACTATATGTACTAATGTAATTCTTATTACTGGTACTTTAATTAATTATTAAAGATTGGTGGAAAAGTAAAATAATATTAAAATGGAAAATAAAGTTACTTTATTAATCCCACATGCAACATCCCACTTGAAAAATAGAGATTAAAAACTATAAAAGGAGCTGAAGAGGGGTTCATTGGACATCTTTTGGACATTTTGATATCTATTTTCTAGTTTGGGCTGATTGCTATTAAACTTCTCCACTAAAGGATGAAACCCCTTTGGCATACTTGCATTAGAGGATGAAATCCCTTTCTTGCTAAGGTTGAAGAATGAAAACTCTTAACCTTTTTGTGAAAATCCTCCATTTCAAGAGTTTCTATTGAGCTTCAAGGAGTTAGTTCATATTTTCAGCAATGGTTGAAGACCCAATATTGCAGATTTGAGGCATTCTAACTACGATTTGAAGACAAAAGTGTTGAGGTAGATTTATACCTTAATTTTCAGCCATATCTATGGCTATCTACACCCTTGTTGGTGGTGTTTGACACATTATAGGGCACAAATGTTTCGGATCTCATCACCAACAATTTTTCCATAATTTTAGGGACAACATTTAGCTTTTATTTTAGTGGATTTGGGCTAGAGACCACTTCTTTCTGGACACCATTATAAGTTGTATTTTTGTAGATCTATAATGAATTCCAACTCTTGTTTTGGCTCCTAAAAATTCAATATTTTGGTGTTCTTGAATTCTTAAGTTATTATAATTATTTTGGCAAGAAATTGAGTACTTTAAGATCATATTTAAGGGTTTTTTGGTCTCTATAACATCTCACCATATCTAGGGTATTTCAGATCTGTAATGTGTGGATAACTTGCATTATTATCCTAATATTTCTTCACCTAGATTACTACAATCAATCAAAAAAATTAGGTGTTCCCTTTGGTGTTTGAAATTCTTCCATTGGGGACATTACATTATTGGAAGCTCTTACATGAGGTGGAAAAACACAATGACTTGGGGAAGCTTTTGTTCAACTCGCTAAATATAAGTAGGAAGTGACGAGAGATTAAACCTATGTTATCCATTATAGAGCAAGAACAACCAATAGTTTAGGTTGGAAGCAACATTCCAACAAGCCTTGAAGCAATCACATAACAATCAAGATTAAAAAATTGCCACAACATAAAACATGTGCAAAACATGTGCAACATACCACTTTGCTAGATCTTATTGGAAATTGTTTTGATCGACCTTGTTAGGAATTATACAAGGTCTTCTTCATCAAGAGGCATCTCTCTTGAGAAAATCTACTACCTTGATTTGAGCCCCGTGGTTGAGTATAAAGCATTGTGTTTGAATCTCAATTTTATATGTCGTATGTTAAATTAAATGCAACCATATTTTCCATAACAAAGTATGCACTCTAGATGGATTTTACATTAATTGAAAAGGACAAATACAATTTCAATAGCTACCCAAAGGTTATCTCTTGATCAAAGAAGAAAAAAAAACTTCTGCTAGGTATATTATTCTGATTTTATTATTGCCTTTGTAGCTTTAAGGAAAAAATTGCAGTTTTAGTTGTACTTTCTACCGTACAGGTGCCTATCCTTTTATACATTCCCTTGTTGTAAATATTGTTTTCTGTTAATATATGAAGCATATTTTTAATATAAAAGAAGATGTATAGAACACTAACAAGACTTGAAGCAATCATTTGACTACCAACCTAAATATTTTTTTGCAACAAGGAAGATGAAGATGAAGCTGAAGCTGGATAGGAATCAATTTACTGATGTGCAAGAGCAAAGACACTAGGTAATTACTAGGAATACATGACCATGTACAAGGTGTACGTTACAACATGTAAGACCCATGGTGGCCCAATGATATGAGGATGTACTCCAAGGAGTGACTTGTTTAGTATCTCATTTGTGTGCATATTTTATAATTGTCTCAGATGCAATGGAGGAGTGGATTTGTTACCATAATTCATGCACCAAGGATTTGCGCCAATGGAGAAATAAGGTGGAGGTGTATGATAAAATAAATAGGCAAGGAGCTGTTGTTCTATACTTGGCGCTATGGACGGATAAAAATAGAAAGGATTAAATAAAGAAAAGTGGACTAGTTTGTCCTTGGCTCCAAGCATAAAATAGACTTGGATAAAAATAATAGCCCCATGCACCAAAGGGAAATGCATGGAGGAAAAGCATAAATAAAAAATTAATTAAATACAAATTTATCGTCCTAAGTTTGGTACCATGGAGAGATAAAGTTGCATGTATGGAAGAAATTTAAAATAACATTGTTGTTCTATTTTAGAGGTTAGCACTAAAAATAAAAGTAGAAACTTTTTATAAATAAATCAATCGCAATCCAATTTTATACTTGGAACCAAATTATAAGTTAATAAATGGTTAAAAACAGCAATGTTGTTCAAAAAATAGAGTTGGCGCCAAAGATAGAATGAATTTTTCATAAATAAAAGTCAGTTCTCCTCCATGTACAACAAGGTAGGAGGAATAAATAAATAAAGCAATTGTTGTTCCCAAGGTGGCGTCAAAGGGTAGAAGAAAATAAAACAATTAAAATAGTAGTCTATTTATTATATGTAGTAGTCTATTATTGCAATGGAGGCAGACTATTCTAGTTTTGATCAGTCTATATGGGCTAATTTGATGGTATAAATTGATACACTTGAACAACTGATTTTCTCTGGCATCTTTAGCTATTGTACTTGCACCTCTTAATAAAATAAAGCTTCATTTTTCCCTTTCATACTTGTTGTTTTATGATTTTTCATTGTGTTTGATAGGAATAATGTTATTGCTTAGTGTGGAATTCAATCCCTCTACCGCTGTCCTTTCTAAAGAATGATTATCTCCTAAACCCTTGAATTTAATTTGTACAAATAACTTAGAGGTGTGCAGGTAGTTATGGAAAAGATGGTTACAAAATTAATTAGCTGATGTGCAATCGCAGTAACCATGCATGTGTTAATTATTAGGTGTAGTCTTATTCATTTATTTCTACTTTTCCCGCATTAAGACTTACCCTACATTGTCAAGTATCAAATTATCTTAGGTGACATCACTAGGGAACCAACCACTTTCACTTTGAAAGTTCAATGCTCATCATAAGGTTAGGGCTCCATCAAGCTGCTTCGAGGCCTTCCTAATTTTGTCAGCTCCCAGAGCTGAGTTCACACACCAGTTCCTGGATTCAAGGTCCCCGAACTTTTGAATGACAATAGATTCCCTGATTTCTTGGTCATACCATCCATACTGAGCGTGTCAACTAGCACCTCGTCAAGTTGTCTCGATGACCCTCATGAGGTTATAATTCAATTTCCACAGTCTCCTAACTATCTGCTACCATCCATACTATCTCTACAACTACTGACTGTCATTCCAATTTTGCCTTCAAACTTTAGATGAATTCTTCTATCTTGTCGTATTCTTCACTGTATGTCACTACCTTTTACATCTGATCAGGGTCTTCAACATATTTGAATTGGTATTCATTCTCCATTGAAAGGTGGCCTTCATCATTATGAATCCTACGATTTCTCTACTCCGTCTTCTTGAAAAATATGTCACTTAACCTCTTCCAATAGGGTTATGTGCTCCCCATCTCTTGAACTGCCTCAACTCTAGTTGAATCCCACGTTTTTTTGAAGTCATCTTGATTCTTCTTATAGTGCACTAGTTACCTTGTCGCAAAATATTCATCATCCCTTCATTTGACTCCATAAGGTCACCTCCTCCATATCGCTGAACAAATTACTGCCTTCATGGCGGGAATAGACATCGTCACCATCAAATAATTTACGAACATCTTCAACATCCAAAGGTAGTTTCTCAATGAATTCTTCCACTTATTATCGTGATGAACCAATCTTGCGTAGAATTAAAAGAAAGTTATCCTTGAAGAACAAACTCAAATATGTACCCATCCACATTTATCCAGTAATTGACCTCTCTTGTCCAGTGTGTCCAACTTGCACAGCTTCTCTAGTTTCTTTTCATTCTTTTCAAACTTTTTATCTTCCCCCTATTTGAAACAATAATGCTCTGATCTCCTGACAACCAAACAATTAGTAACTCTGGATACTCGCACTATAATATCTCATATATATCTCCCTAAATATACTTTGTCACCACTTGTACATGTAGGGATCCCTATCTTGCTAACTTTTTCTTTTGAAAATTGCTTTATCATTTCCTCATTTAGAAGTGTATTTGGCTTGGTAACCATCTCAACATTTTTTCGGGTCCAAACAACTTAACCATTGTTAGCACAAATCCTGTGGATTCCTCTTGAGGATCCGTTAAGGTTGATGTCTACTCATTTATGCTTTATTTGTTGGGATGCTACTCAGAAAACAACACTAGCACAAGAATCTACCTTAGTGGAGTACTTAATCAATCCAAATTAGAAGTATTCATTTATTGCATAGATATACTAAACCATTAGACAAGAAAGAAGTATATACTTGCTCTAAAGATACATGCACAACAACTGAGACGGGTAAAATTTATCCATATATTGCAATGCAAAGTCTTAAAGTCTTAGGGAAATTGACACAATTTAACATAATACCAATAAACAATAATACAGACCTTGTCAGCATGCGACCTTCTTCAATATTTATAATCATTCAGGACTTTTCCTCTTCAAGCATTATTGCTAATTCAATTATTACTTCATGAAGCATAACATGGGTTCTAATGTCCTTTTCTTTATACAATACGATTTACAAAACTATGCATATTATAGAGACTGCAATATTGTAATGTATTATATTTGTGAGGCCTAGGTCCCAATGACCCTCCAATATAAATCAATGTGAATCATAGGACATGTGATGAGTGTTACCCAATGCAATAGCCCAACCATTCTTTAGGGAACATGAAGTAGTTGAGATAACATAAAATAGCACATGCTCTTTATACTTTGGAGGGGTTTGTTGCTTGCTTGTTGTAGATTTTTTGGCGTGTGACTCATGTAAATCATGCTTCTTATGGCAGATCCTTGGCATGATGTCACTCTTTACCACAACTAGCAACATATTCTTTGGGACTTTGCTTCTCATCGGTCTTTTGACCATTCTAGTTCTTGTTTTATAGAGGTGCCCTTCTTTTTCTATGCCTACTTGATCTTGGATATAAGCACTGGGCATGGAATCACTAGTCACTGTGTAGTTCAATTTTTCCAAGATTACTAAGTTGTTTATTTGGAGTAAGAGGTTAGAAAAATTCTCAAGGGGCATATATCATTCATGGCATGACAAGATTCACTGTAGAGTTTCAACTTTTCCAAGCTTAATAAGTTGTCGTTTTGGAGTAAGAGGCTATAAAACTTCTCAAAGCCCATAATCTTCAATTAATTTATGCGTGTGGCAAATCACAAAGTTGGACCAAGCTTAGGACAATATCAATAAAACTTGAGCAAGAGAAATTCTGGATACGTTATGGGCCATTTCCTTGAATTGCTTTTCAATGAATTGAAGTTTTTGCAAATAAGTGCTAATGATCTGATTCAAGCCTAAGATTGGGCAATTGTTCCTTAAAGGACAATGAGAACTTGGATTTGTGGTAGTAATAGAGATCTCTTGAGATGATTCAAAGCCTGCTTTATTGCTGTAAAACCCTGATGTAGCGACAGTCGGAAGTCATCCAATGAAGGATGGCCTTAGACCATGCAGCCCACAAAATCAATGGAAACAATGGACTGATTTGTAGTCCAACGCATGGAACAGGATTGAACTAAATTTGAATCTTTGGGCATTGATGTCTATGCCGTCATTACTAGCTTTCTATTTTTATCTAAAACACTTCATATTCTCCTTGCAGAATAACAACAATCTTGTAAGAGATGTGTTACAACCTATCTCATTGCTCAAATCTATGGCTTACACCGATCTCTGCTGAAACCTCATTCGACTCCCTGGATTGGCCGTCTTCTTGAAGACTATCTGTGCAAACTCGCAGTCTTTGCAGCGTTCTTCTCCCTATTAGAGAACTGGTCAAACTAACTGTGCCAATCAACTGCTAACCGTAAGCTCTCTTAGTTGATAATGGCCAAGTACTTGCTCAACAAGCCTCAAGGCTTATATATGCATGCCAATCAGGATGTCTGTTAGGAAGTTGAAATGACTCCTAGCAGCTAGTCAGATTGCTGTTGTCTTCCTGTGACACTTCAGATTCTATTCCTTATTTCATTGTGCTTGACACTTGTCACTTGAAACAAACATGGATCAACATAATGCATGTCCCAATTGGAAACGTCATTGAAGGAAAAGGCTAAACTCTCAAACTGTTGGATACTCACAGGGTGTGCAAGATCACGAGGATTTAACACATGGTTCGCATAGAGCATCTGCACATGGGGAGATATCTATGTGTAGATCCACAATGTGCATGGTTGCATGAGACCTTCCCAATCACATAGCAATGTACGAGTCTTGAGCTTCAAATATTGCACAAAGGCCTTTAATGAGACTTGTGACAGTGACTTCTCAAGTTACCTTGCCTACTATGATGCTCCAAGTTGTGCACACCATTACAAGTTTGCATGGAGGTATATCTGCATACACGTAACGGCTGCACAATACAGCTTCAAGAGACTTGTGTGCTAACAAAGATTTGCACACAATTGCAAACTACTGAATTTCTAGGGACTAAATGTTTTTGGCTGATCTAAGTTTGCTTGTGAAAGCGAATGTTCCTGCATCAGTACAACTCAGTTAAGTGAAAAAAATATGAGCTCCTGCTCATGTACATTCAAAGAGCTCTGCAATTGGTATTCCATGTCTATCAGCTTTTACATGTAGAAAATCCATGCCTGCATCCTGAATTTCTTGGCCCTTCCTCTTTACTCAAAAGTTCCTTCCTAGAATAGCTTGTTGTTTATGGAGTGTCCTCTTTAATTGATTGTGGAATCAATTACTATCTTTCACATCTCATCATACTATTGCCATTGTAATTAGTTCTTTGAATCAACCTCTTGAGAGTCTACACTATTATTAGTCTTCCACTGTTTGCCCCTCATGATATGGATACAACAACTCACAACATTAAAGATAGTCAAAATGCCTCCATGTGCTCCTTCAGGCTATTCTATTCAGTGTAGCACTAGAACTTCTATTTTTAGCACTTCCATTTTTATGAAATGTCCCTCTTTCTAAAATTAGATTACGGAAGACCCTTGGCCTATTTTGTCTACCCGACGGCTAAGGGGGTAAACATAAGGGTGACTTAAGTTAATTTTAAATTATTATAAAGTGTCATTTAAAAGAGGAAAAAATATATTTAAGCACTTATAATAATTTTATGACTTAATAGTATAACGAGTTTAGAAAAAATAAAAGAACCATTATATTTTTGTATTCCCTCTAGGGAAAAATTGTGACTAGCCTTAGGAAGGAAAATGGGTGAGAAAATACATTAAAAATTCATTGAATGCTGATTGGTTGGTTAAGTGGTCACCTTTTTGGGTCTCTTCTTTCTTTTAAGGGAGAAGTCGACTTGTTTGGGCATCATTCTATCATCTTCATATTTTTTAAATTTGTCTTGAGAGATGAGAAAATATGCTACTGTAATTTCTAAGGATGAAAACCCCTTAGGAAAAGAAAAAGGGAGAACAGAAAACTCTTCCTTGGATCCATCTTTTTTAGTGTGTTGAAGACTCAATATAAATCTGGTTATTGAACCGTTATTTATTTCAGCTAGAGCAACACAGTCTAGGGTCTATTTTGGCATAAAGAGGTGTAAAAATTCAGATTTGTTGTTGTGTATTGAAGCTAGATTTCAATCATTCAAGATGCAATTTTTGGATCCACTTCTAGGGTTTACAACCATCATTTCAATCTGTATTTTCAGATCCAGATGTGCAGACTTCTTTTAATTAAATAACAGATATTGGAGCTTGTATTTTGGTACCTTTCTAATTTATATAAATAATCATAAAAAGTATTGTTTAGCATTTTATGTGGTATTTTCCTTCTATAGTTCAAATCACAATTATAGTATCCCCTTCCCAATTGAAGAACTTTGGCCTATTTTTTGAACCCGATAGCGAAAGGAAAATAAAAGGGTGACTTAAGTTATATTTAATTATTATAAAGTGTCATTAATAAAAGAAAAAATATATAGAGCACTTATAATAATTTATATGACTTAATGATTATAAAATCTAGGATAGAAAAGACCCAAATATAAATGGTTATTCATCCTAGGTAAAATGGAAACTTGACTTACACGGGGAAATGGGAATTTAGAAAGGATAAAAACCCATTTCATTGTATATTCCCTCTAGGAAAAATGTAACCAACTTTGGGAGGGGAAAATAATTATTAAATTTCTTTTGTATTCTCCCTAAGGGAAATGGAAACTTATCCTAGGAAGAGAAATTGCATAGAGAAAATCATTACATGCTGATTGGACATTTTGGAGGTTGTTTTTAGTCTCTTCATCCTTTATAAGGAGAATTTGACTTGAGGGGAAGGCATTCTATGATCATTATATAATTTCTAGATTGTGTTTGAAGCTTAGAGATTTTACACAATTTATCCAAGGACGAAAACCCTTAGGAATTTCCTCTAGAGGACAAAAATCCTCTTATATAATTGGAGGGATCTCTACACAAGGGATTCTATGGTTATTGCAAATATTTATATAAAATTTTAAGTCGTTTCCAGTAGTTGCGAAGGTATTTTCTAGATCTTTGTATAGAAGGTCTAAAAAATAAACTTGCAACAGTTGTATGTTCATTTTGTAAGGAGGATCAACCTACCTTTTGGCTATTGTGTAGTGTTTTTCAGGGATATTTAGGTCTAATTTATGTTTCCATCTGTTAATCTAATTTTTTATGAATTAAAGAAACCATTTTTCAATATTTTTCTAGCCCAAAACCCTAGGGGTGAGTTGGTGTTATGGCTTATTAGGGCACTTATGGTGGTCAAGTTCATGAAAGGGAGACATCATTATGTTCTCCTTAATTTTCTAAATCCGTGCATAGTTTATTTGTGTGGATCAAACATTTTTGAGGGAGTTATGAATTTTTTAAGTTGCCATAAAAATAGACTGGGGTTCCAAAATAAATTAATTTCAGCCTTATGTGCATCTGAAATCTTCACGTTCTTCATTTTTTGGTCTTATAAAATCTATTTTTCAATTTTTGAGTGGAATAATTGTAGTTTATAGGCTGATTTATATGAGTTTATAGGCATTCACATATGCCCTAGTCCCATTTCCTGGTTAATATTTCAGATCTGCATAACAATGATTCAATATATTTTGTTTATAAGTTATTTTGGTGTTGGACTTGCCAAAATCCTAGTGAGATCAAAAGTTTCGTATTGGGGACATTACAGTGGTATCAGAGTGGTGGTCCTTGTCAATTGTGGGAGATATTAAAAATCTAATCAGACATGTAACCCCATAGAGAGTTACAACCATGGTGGGGTATTTCTATTTTTGATAGTTCTATTTAAACTTTCTGTGAGATCATGGTTACTAGAATTGGAGGCATACTTGAGTCAAACTCTATGTGTGTGGAGGATGCCCTAAATTTCATCCCTTATCATTTGGAAGGGGTAACAAAGGATTAGTAATATCATTTGATAAAGACCCAAAGGGAAGAATATGTTTTCTTCTCATGTTTACTTCACCCAAAGGTTTCATGGCAAGGCTCGATGTATCTAGAGGGAAAAAGTGAGCAACTGGTAGAGGACTAAATCAAGGAGCTTGAGCCCAAGAAAGAAGAATAATTCAATACACAAGTTGATGATGATAGTTTTTTGGTGAACACCCAAACTCCAAATGATGCAAAGAATTCTACACCCACATGAAGAAGGCTCTATAGAGTAGTTGGCACATGAGGAAGAGCCTCACATGGACACTTTTGTGGAATTCTCAGGTTGTTGCAACTTCCAAACCAGCACCTCATGACAAGATGATTTATGCATGAATCTCATCCCATTATGAACCAGAATGCTAAGGATTTGTGGCATCAAAGTTAAGTCATTTTGGAGACCAAACTTGATGAGGATACTAACGAGGTATGAAGAGCCTAATAATGTGTCTTATGTATTGTTGCCTCTTTCAATTTATTTCCATCACAAGATGTTCATTGATAAGATAGAAGATGAAGTATTCAATGGAGTTTTGTGAACCATTGCTCTTAGTATATAGTATGTGAGCATATTGTGGATGATATATGGTGGCAAGTCTTAGACCAATAAACAGGTACAGGTGATACAGGATTGTTGATCACTTCAGCATGTTTTGTACGGCCATTGTGTATGTTGCTTCTTTTGGAAAGGGAATTGTAATATCCCCTTCCCAATTAAATACCTTTGGCCTATTTTTTCAAAAAATGTTCACCTAGGTAAATTCAGATATTAGGAGATATTATCTATTGTTGGAGGGATCTAAGAATATTTTGGATTGACTAGGGGGGATTGTAATATCCTTTCCTTCCCAATAGTAAATACCTATTGGCCTATTTTTTCAACCAAATAGCCAAAGGAGTAAATTCTAACATTGATATAATACTTAGTATTTAGACTTCCCTTCTTGTGTCATTAATAAAAGAAAAAATTTATAGAGCACTTATAATCCATTTATATTGCACTTAATAATTATTAAATCTAGGATAGAAAAGACCCAAATATAAATGGTTATTCATCCCAGGTAAAATGGTGACTTTCCTTAGAAGGGGAAATGGAAACCTAGAAAGGATAATAGCCCATTTCATTATGTATTCCCTCTAGGAAAAATGCGACCAACTTTGTGAGGGAAAAAAAAATTAAATGTCTTTTGTATTCTCCTAAGGGAAATTGGAGCAACTTGTCCTATGAAGGGAAATGAAGGGTAGAAATTGCATAGAGAAAATCATTACATGTTGATTGGACATTTTGGAGGTTGTTTTAGGTCTCTTATGAAGGTCTTCATTTATAAGGAGAAGTTTGACTTGAGGAGAAAGCATTCTATGATCATTATCTAATTTTTACATTGTGTCTGAAGCTTAGAGATTTTACATAATTTATTCCAAGGACGAAAACCCTTAGGAATTTGCTCTAGAGTAGGAAAACCCAACCTTAGAGAATGTGAGGGGTCTCTACACAAGGGATTTTATGTTGCTTGCAAATATTTATATAAATTTTTAGAGTCATTTCCATAAATTGTGAAGGTATTTCCCAAATCTCTATATTGAAGGTTTGAAGAATAAAATTTCAGCAATTGTATGTTCATTGTGCAAGGAGGAGCAACCTACCTTTTGGCTGATTTACAATGTTTTTCAAGGATATTTAGGTCTAATTTATGTTTCCATGATATTAATCTATTTTTTATGAATTAAAGAAACCAGTTTTCTGTATTATTCAAGCCCAAAACTCTAGGGAATGCGAGTTAGTGTTTTGGTTGTTTTGTGCACTTATGGTGGTCATTTTCATGGTTTAGATAAGGGACAGTAGAATGGGTATCACCATTGCATTCTCCTTAATTTTTTGAATATGCATAGTTTATTTGTGTGGATCGGAGCTTTTTTTAGGGAGTTATGAATTTTTTTAAGTTGCCATAATTTTCTGCAGACTAGGGTTCCAAAATAAACCTAATTTTAGCCTTATGTGCATATAAAATCTTCATGTTCTTTCATATTTTGGTCTTATAAAATCTATATTTCAGTTTTGAGTGGAAGAATTACAATTTATAGGCTGATTTATATGAGTTTATTTTTATTCCCTAGTTGTATTTCAGTTATTTAATATATATTTTTATAAGTTGCTTTGGTGTTGGATTTGCCCAAAATCCAAGTGAGGTCAAAAATGTCCTATTGGGGACTTTTAAACAATTTCTAGAAGAAAATATATTTTCACACTATTCTCTTTTGCATTGATGTTTTTCTTTTCAATTGGGTTTGTGGTGGATTCCACTGTGCTTTTGCAAGCTTGTCTTTTAGCTCCTCCATTAAATTTAAACACCAACCTATATTTTAGCCACCTTACTATTTTTAGCCAACCTTCCAAAAATAGCCAATCCTTTGTGTGGAAAATATGGTAACATTTTGCAATATCACAAAGTTATTTTCCTGCTAAACAAAAGATTATTATCCTTCTGCATCCATTGGGCTATGGAGTCGCATACCTCTATCAACAACGTGTATCCTCTGAACAAAACAACTTAAATACCCTCTCCAATAAAAGAAAAACATGTGCATCTAAGCACTTATTTGAAAAGAGAACTAATTAAGAAAATTGGGGAAACCAATGTGCATGCAAGCACTTATTATGCAAGAAACAAACCTATACTACTCCTAACCTAAACAAAGAGAAAGTAAAGCTAAAGAAAACCACATACTGGTTAGGAGAAATAACTTCCTTTTCTCAGAAAATGAGGCCATGAGATCAGTTTTGCAACTAGATCACATAGTATAAGTGCAGACATGGCTTGCACCATTTATTTTCTCAAAATATCAGTCTAGAAAAGAATAAACACCATCTATAGGATCTGATACTATGTTTTTGTAGATGTTGGGGCTGATTTTTGACAACTTGAAGCTCTTTTGTATGCTCTTAATTAAGCACAATTCATGGCAACTCCTTGTGTGGCTCTAAACTAACCAAATACCTAATTGGACATGGTTTCCTCATATCTGATAAACTGATTTTTCTGATCTACCCCTCTTTTTTGGGTGTAATTTCATCATTTAGAGTACTTGAGGCCCTTCCCTAATCATATTAGATGCTTATAGATTGTTCTAAATTATTTTCTACATCATATTTTGCAAAAAACCTCATTTTTGGCTCTTTCTCAAGCTTGAAAGAATATGTAATAACAAGAGAGTATTTCTTTAAGAAGATAGATGGTGGAGGTGGAATACTTATAACTTCAAATGGATCTCCCTCATCATTAAATCTTCTAAGTCTGATAAAACCTCATCTCTTTATTGTTAATACTCAAGGAAAAATCCTATTGAATTTGAATTTCTTCGCTGATTTCCTCCTTTGTATGATTGTTTGCAAGCTGATTTGAAAATGATATAGGTTGAAGATTTCTGATCTGATCCTTAGAAAAATGCATATATCCATTCAATACATTATCTGTACGTTGTATCTCAAGAGATTTGAGAAAACGTTTTCTAACATTTTCTTGTTGGTCATATTCCTCTTGTTGCCCTATAACTTCAACCACTTCCTTGCACTCCTCTATTATAGGCTTAACCCACCATGTAATTTGTTTGTCCTCAAATTATAAGCTCCATTTTGTTAGATTTTTCCTGTAACTTCTTCACTTGGATCTTTAGTTGGATGCCCTTCCAAACTGATTTGCTGATTAGTTTCATTCTAGAATGGATTTGGGAATATGAGGGGAGGAGTGGGTTGGGTTTCTAACTGATTTTGAAATGGTTGAGATGATTGGAGAGGTGTAAGATCTTGTGGAGGAGAAGCTTTAAGAAAGCTAAGAATTTGGGACTTGGGATCTGGTTGAAGTGGTTGGAAAGTAGAAGTATGAGGGAAACATAATGATAGTGAAGAATTACCCCATTCACAAGGTTTCTCAACACTATATTGATAAGCTTCCATCTCTTCATTCCACTTTGATATTTGTGGTATCAATTCAGACACAAAGTCTATCTTCTCTTGAGGGCTATACCAGTTTGGCATAGGACTGACCCATGGGTAGGGTACCCTGAATCAAAGCTTGGTTGCCTTGATGGTACTTGTTGCCTCTCATTCTATACCATTTTTATCCCCAAGTGTTGAACTTGCATATGAAAATCATCATTAGGCATAGAACTGTTTCCATAATCTGCATATTCTTACTCCTAAGAAACACCATGATTATTAGGATAATATACAAACTATGTTTGGATCATGGGCATATTCATTATGATAGGGCTTATAATACTAATCTAGAGGACAATTTTGGAAAAAATGAGGTGGAGGGGAGTTATAATGTTCTTGGGGCTAGGAATTCCAGGAGGATTGAAGTGATGATTGCATAACCTCATAAAAATATAGAAATATGGAGGAAATGGTCTCCTAATTGAGAAAAGGGATCTTTGGGCCAATGGAGTCGCTAGATGCTAAATATTTGTGTCTAAAACACTGATATTTTCTAAGAATAGCATCAATTATTTAGTAAATTTTTGTATTGTCCCATTGGGTGTGCCAGAAACTGTTGTCACCCAGAAGTTGCACCCTAATAGAGAATGGTGTGTGTACTCTCTCTCCTATTGACAAAATTGGAACACCTCAAGGTTGTTTCCCTTGTGAATCACCTATCACGTTAAAACTAAAACTTTGATAAATAAAAGGGAGACGGAATGTAGGAAAATGGAAATAAGGGTGATATACCAATAATTTAACACATCCATGTAACTCTACACGCAAGGAAATCAAAGATCCAATCACCTGCATGGCTCTAAGCTATTTTGCAAAATTAATTGAAGGGTTTAGGAGAAAAGGTTCAAAGCAGTAGAGGGAGTAATTTTCACACTAAGGCAATACAATATCCTATCAAACGCAATGAAAAATCAGAAAAATTAGTATG
The DNA here is from genome assembly GCA_019776745.2 of Taxus chinensis. Lineage (NCBI taxonomy): Eukaryota > Viridiplantae > Streptophyta > Pinopsida > Cupressales > Taxaceae > Taxus > Taxus chinensis. The sequence goes on along the minus strand of CM034151.1, from coordinate 726,994,392 downwards.
AGAGGGAAAAAAATGGAACTTTTTATTTAGAGGTGCAAGTACAAGGTTAGGATTGCCAAGGAAAAATAGCCCAAAGTGTGTCTTATATTTTTACAATAGAAAACCAACCTATATGAAGATGAATTGACTTTACCTTCCCAGAATAGAATGTTGTTTATAGAGTGTTGTTTTTTATTAATTTTATCCTTTTATGTTTGGCACTACCATCTAAAACAAGAAGTTGACTAATCAATAAAAATCCTTCCGTTTTTAACACACGTTCTATTTTTGGAACAACTCTCTCTTTCTTTTATTTTTAATTCCTCCATACACTCCCTCAAGCTCCTAAAAATGGAACTAGAACTTCTATTTTTATCACTTCCATTTTAGCACCAACGTTTTTAAGCCAAACATTAGTTTTAGCCAATCTCTATTTTTAGTCAAACATTATTGTTAGCCAGTGTTATTTTTAGCCAATCTTCAAAAAATAGGCAATCCGTTCCATGAAAAATATGGTAACAATTATCATAACTAGTAGTTAATATATTTGGTTATGTAATGATGAACATTATGATATTGTATTGTGGTTGTAATTATCGATGCATATGAAAAATAGAAATGTGAAAAGTTGATTTGGGGCATGCACTAAATATATATACTTAACCACAAATCTAACCATCTTAGAGAACTCACATTTAATCTTCATCTTAAAAGGGTGTTAAATAGTAAAATACGTGATATGGTCAAATTATAGTAAATCAATAACGTAAATGAGATCTCTTCCTTGCATGTCCCGCTTGGACACTTTACCTCACCCCATATCAAGGCTAGAATAGTAAGGTCTTGTGTGGTTCTTACAACATTGTATGTTAATTGCCACCTTGTATCGTCTCTCTCTAAGCCACTTTATAAATATGTTAAGCCCAATGGGATGAGAATTTTATCTTGAACATATCAAGTCAACTTCTACATGTGCACCTTATGGGTGAAATGTATCTCAAAAATTATTTATGCAAATAGTTATAACTTACATGTTTCACTTGAGATAGGAATGGTTGGTTACAGATACTTGGGTAATTGTACTCTTATCATTAATTCAAAGAAAGTTAAATTATTAATATTAAATGGAGAATTGAGAATCATCATCTACTTGTATGAAGTATGTTATTCCAAATGAATCTTGTGTATTTCAAAAATTGGTTATCTTTGATTTTGTCAATAAAATGCCAAAAAAGGGGTGCATAGTTAAAGGAAATTAAACAATTAGATACATTGAACCTAAATTTGTCCTCTAAACCTATCATTAGGATATTACTCTAGATGGATTCATATCTAGTTAGCTAAAATTTAAGACACATGTGAAATAACTCGTTGAAATTTCCTGAGTTAATCTTGTGTATGTGTAAAATGGAACTTGTTGTAGGTCATTCACATAATGATCTCTCCTTCCTATCTTAGCGTGAATAGTATGTGATGATATCATTCCCTTATCTTGTGTACCCACGTGGAAAGGGTAGCACTTATGTGATCCTCCACTATTCCTTATGCTCACAGGCCACAAGCTTGAGAATCGTCCCTCTTCAAGCTATTCTCTAGAAAAAGTTGAAACTAGTTATGTTTCACCTACCTTAAACCTTAGAAGGGAGAATCCTCCTCAAGTATCTTGTGTTTAGTAAGACCTTGATAAGAAGTGTAGCTAGAGTGTGATACTCTTTCCCCCTTTAACACGTTTCGAACTTATGATGAATTAGTAAACGTAAGGTGTGGTACCCCATACAGGGAAGCACGTTGACCTAGATGATAGAATCCTAACCTATGTTCCACAAGGATGCATCCCCTGCATTTTTAGGCTTGCCCCTGTACCAGGGATGTTTCAGAAATTTGGGGATGGATAGGAAACATCCCCTACCTATCCTGAATCTCATAAAAAAATTGGGGACGTCCCCGAGACATCAAAATTTGAGAACAGGATGGAAAGGAATGTATGGGCGTCCCCTACGTCCCAACAAAGGTAAAGTTAATTTTTGTAAACAAAAACACAAAGTTAATTTTTTTTAAAGGAATGTGGACCCCTCCACACTCATTCCTAGTTAACATATACCTAAAATAACCTCTCTTACAACTAAAACAAAAAAAGAAGCTCATTTTTTTCATTTCCCATCTTATGAAGGAGAAGACAAAGAAAGAAAACAACAGATAGAAGAAAAGAGAACCATGAGAAGAAGCCAAAAGATCAATACTCTGTAGTGAATTCCTTTAATACTTTTGTTTTTCTCGTGTAGAAACATGTCTATGAATAAAGAACATATAGTAATATTTTTTGGTGATAAAAAAATTGTGGTATTATGTTGAATGGTTTGTTGTGCAATAGAGGGTGTGTAAACAGATCATTGAGTTATATGTTTTCATAAAAACATGGGTATTTACCCTATTCTTTGAATTACGTTTATGAATACATAACATAGAGTAATGTGTTTTGGTGAAAAACATTGTGGTATCCGTTTAATGTTGTATTTTGCAGCACAGGGTGTACGAATAGAGCATAGAGTAATACTAATAGGTTTTCCAGAAAAAAAAAATTGACTCAATGTTGTGAAAGGTGTGTGAGACTTCAAAACATAGAGTAAAATTCTTTGGTGAAAAAGAGTGTGTTATTCAGTTCAATGTTGTGTTGCGGAGAAATGGTGTATAAACAGAGCATATAGTAATATGTTTTTCTGAAAAAAACAATGGGTTATTTACTCATTTATGAAAAACCCTATTATCATACGTGAAATCTCAATTCAGCTCCAATTTTATGTATTAAGGTTTTATAATATATGTGATGAATGCTTTATCAATGTTATCATATGAATATTTTAAATTTCATATATTTTTATATTTTCACTTATTTTTTAATATCCGTCCCATAAAAAAGGCCTCCAAAATAATATGTCCCAGAAACACATCCCCCCATCCCCTCTTGTCTGTGTCCCAAAAACTTGGTGGCACATAGCTAACCCATTAATGAGTTATAGTGATACACTAGTGCATTTGAAATATTTTACATAGTTAAATAATAAACAAGTAATAAATGTCCCCTATGAATGTAAATTGTGTACTCCTATGGAAATGAAGTAAACCATTTATCGCCATGCATCAATGTGAAATGTCCTACTTCCTAAAATAATCATCTAAATACATTTATCCCAATTATGTTTCCCGGCTGCTAAAAGGTGATAGAAAGGGAAGCTTATCATAATGAATTAATTATAAAAGTGCAATACAAAATATTATTATTAGAATTTTTTATTAATATATTAATGATAAAGTAAAAAAATAGAAAAGAAAAATACAAAGTGATAAAAAAAATTAGAAAAAGGGAAAGTCACTTTATATTTATTATTCTCTCTACGAGAAAATGCAACCCCTTTGGTGGATGAAATAAAGTGAAAAAAGTATTAAACGAGGAAGGTGAAAGTTGATTGGAAGTTGAGGGTGGCTATTTAGCCAAGTTCATCTATAAAAGCAAGTCGACTTGCTTGTAGAAGGCATCCTTTTCTATTTTATAAAATCTGAATTTGCATGTTGAGTTTTGAGCTTGTACATTAAAATCTTCTAAGCACGAAAACCTTTAGAGATTCTCTCTTAAGAACAAAAACCCTCTAAGAGATCTAGAAGAGGAACAATAACTCTTCTTCTAGTTGTGGGGATTCTCCATCCAAGGGTTTCCATTGAGGAGCAAAGAGTTATTTGTGTTTTTAAGTATTTTCCCGCAGTATTGAGCGCTGAATTTGTAGATTGTGATCAAGGGTTTGTAGGAGGAAATTTTTTGTGTTTATTCTCCATTTCCAGCCAATTGTATGTTGAGTAACCATCTAACTGATTTATGGTATTTTGGAGTTGTTTTTGGAGCTGGTCATAATTCTGATTTTTAGAGATCAAATCAGCTATTTTGCATAAAGTTTGGAACTGAAGAAGTAGTATTTTCAGTTGGGTGTCTAAGGAACATCTACAAATTTATAATAAATAAATCAGTGTTCTTTTGACCAAAATTAGTATTTTTTTCATATTCTTGTCTTTATAAAAGTTATTGTTCAATTTGGGAAAGGAGCTGAGTTAAATTACTTCATTTTTGGTTGATTTCATTCCTTTATGTAAGTCGCCATTCTCTAGAAATATTCATATCTACATTGAAATTTTTTATAAATTATCTAAAACTTATTCTTTAGATTGGGGTTTTGTAATGCCCCGTTCTATGTTTCCCCATTTCTTGACATGACGACCCTATTGCTAAGCATGTGAGGGTTATGTGTGTGTGCTCTCATTGACCGTTGTTGAATTTTTCCTTGTCATAGTGAAGATTTTGCACCCTCCCTCTCCTTCTTTCCTTTTTGAGTTGTTTTCGACACCCCAAACTGTGGACCTTGTAGCGTCATGTACGATTATCACATGGTTAAAGGAAAATCTTGTTCTCACTTCTTCAAGCTTGCCTAGTTGTCACCATTAATATGATTAATTATTATTATTATTACTTATTAGCCATAAAATCATAAAAATAATGTTAATAATAATATTATCATTTAAATTATCGATTTACGATCATTTGTTTTATTGTCAATTTTTATCAATATTGTTATGGATTACCTTTAAGCTATTTTATTTATTTATTTATTTATTTTGTCCTTGTTTGCTCTCATGACCGAGCCTCGATTCATGCAAGAGAAGATTTTTGTTGGTGACACCTTTTTTTAGGGTGTGGTGTTCGTGTTAATGTTTAACATTCCTCTTTAGCTATTGAGGCATCGTTGCAAGCCTTGTAAATACAAATTTTGCTGATAAAACATTTATTTATTAATATTATGGAGGCATCCACCCACCCCACCATTTACTTCTTTCCCATGCTGGCCGTAATACCCTTGTTTTATTTTTATTTTTTTAATTATTGAGAATACCTGGTCTTTGGTTGAATGCGTTGGGAGGTGGAACACCTGCCATCTCATCATGTCTCATCCATGGGCATTGCATGTTGGGCTCTATCTAGTAGGGGAGCTAGCCACTTTTTTCCCTTTTCCCAAGGTGTGTATTAATGAAAACTTAAAATCTGTTTGCTCTGTAAATTTTATTTTGGTGGCTGGGTAAGCACTTTTCCCTGGTTGTGTGAGTGCTTTGGGTGAATGACTGCTCTAGGAGGATGTGTACATTTGGATTGGTGCCTTATTTTGTGCAGTCTAAAATGCATTGGCTAATGCATGGTCCACTGTATTTTTGGATCATTGTTTCCTTCTCCCTCCCTGGCTCGTAGTTCTCTTAATGTTGGCCATCTGCTGGACATTATTTGTTCTTTATTTCCTTCTCCTGCTTGGTCACTTCTCTCTTGTTTCACTCTTCCTCCTCCTTGGGCACGTGTTGTTAGAAGCATTGACAAGTCCTCTCTCCCGATGCTCAGGATTTCATAGTGGTAGAGGGTGCATATGCCTTGGCTTTCACTATAACCTTCCCTTGTCATATTGTCCTAGCTACGTGGAGATTTCTAGTGAAGCCTCGAGTGGGACGGCATGTGTGTTGAATGGTGCAGTGGTATGTAAAATGCATAATAATGGCCATGATGTGAGTTCGACTCACCACAGGGGAGAAGAGATGAGAGATATTGTGGATGGTTGTCATGGACCTTAGGGAACGGATGTTGGTTGCTCATGGTATTCCATGGCAGCTACTTGCATTACCCAATAGACTATTGCCTAGACCCTACTGGTTTTCACTAGAAATCCATTAATGTTGTGCTTTGGATGTGGTTTTAAACTTTGTTTTGACTTTTGATACTGCTAGTTGAAGTATTTCTATCCACTTGTTTCAGCTATAATTTGTATGATATAATGAGAAAGTGAGAATGATCGATATCAGATCTTCTATACCTTCTACTGCTACTCCATTAACAGAAGCAAGGAAAGCACAAAAATAGTAATCAGGAACTTACATTTGTTACTGCAGTTGCACTCATATCAACTTTGTTGGTTGTGTCAATATTGGTAATAGGAAATGGATGTTATGGCTGCAAACACCACAAAAAGAAATTGGAAGCTACATTGCCCTTTAGAAATGGAGTTTTTCACCATTCCAACACACCAGGTTACTACCTGCTCAAATTATTCATTATTTTCTATGTGGGCATAGATTTATTGTATAGTAATAGGCTCAACATTTCTTGTCGTTGTTCCTTTTCTAGTGTTTTCTCATTGTATACTCAGAGCACTGAAGTACAAGGATGCTTAGATAAACTGAAGGAACAAGGGATTAAGATGTCATATATAGGTTTTTTCACAAGTTATAGAGTTAATTTGCATTGACAAAGAGTTGAATCAATCTTGATTTCAACTAAGATACTAGGGATAGGCTTCTGTGGAGTTTGCTCAAGAAATAAAATGCTATTAAAGTTGAGTACTTTTATTTACAATCAGTTGAAGACCTTAATGCATCACTCATTTTTTTCATTTGGGTAATAATGTTGTTCAATATAACTAGGCTCCATTCTTATCCCACTATTGGTTTGGGTTTCTCTGGTTCCATACCCACAATGGTTGACAGACCAATTAGGTACAAGGAAAAATGGTAAAATTACGGATGCTCATGATTTGTTCGATAAAATACGTAAGGGAGATGCTGAACTGAATTCTGCGGTTTCAACCAGCTTCATGTTCCCAGGCATGGTTCATCTCCCCTTATCTTTCATAACTCTCATGCTTGTAGTTTTTCATTTGCAACTTAATAAAATTTTAAAATAATAGGATTATAATATTTTTAATTGTTTTATTTTCACTTGTTGCAAAACAATAAAATGTCATAACTCACAAAATCAAAATAACCTTTTTGTATTAAACTATGAACTTCAACCCTCATTCTGGGGTGATTTATAAAACTTCTTACCCAACTAGATCACTTCAATTTTGCCTTATCGACAAGAAGAAATTGACTTCCCAGTAATAATGTTGACCATCTCCCTATTTAAATAGATAATTTTTGCATTTTTCAGAGACTCATTAAGCACCATTCGTAACTCTGAAAATGAGATGTTAAGCTTCATTCGTGTACCTTGTTATGTGAGGAGTCACCTTAACCTTTCGATTGACCCTGAATGAACATATGTGATCTTTTTGACACTCTTATAGGAGCCCTGTTATACTGTTTTGCAGTGGTAGGAATTTGTTAAATCTAAAAAGTTGTCTTTCATTTTGAACCACCATTTGAAACCTGGATAGAGAAATTATTATCCGTCTTCGTAAACCTCTAGTGTTTTTACTAGACAATTGCATGGAACTTTCAGTTTAGGGAAAAACAATTTTCTTGATAATTTGACAATGGCATTTTGTAGGCCTCTGGTCGCAAGTATCACAAGGTCAAACTGGACCAATTATGAACCGGTGGCTTCAGAAATCTTGTTGCTGTTTGAAGACTATTTTCTAGTTCTCGAGTTTCACCGACTCTGTTGAATTCTCCTTATATAGGGAAATTTATAGGAAGTTTCTGTACGATGGAAAAGTGACATGCAAGCATGGGAATCTACAAGTCAACTCTTCCTTGCACATGACCTCCCGAGGTCATACCGAGACAGCCGGTGGGATGGAATACATGTGGGGTGTAGATAAACTAGTTAGGTAATCTTATGTCTTCAACATGCAATAGCAGGATCTAGTGAATATAAGGAAAAGAAGGCCCTCCTGACCTGAATCAGTGTGATAGATCATTCGGTAAGGATAGCTGCTCGAAGGCTCCAAATTCAATATTGAGCTCTGTCGTGATCCAACTCTATGGGTTGAGGGATCACGTGGAATATTTCCTATGGGTGCTTCATATATATCTCTCGAAATGGTCATGAAAATGGAATGGCTAAATGTGTAGTGGATCTTTTAGTGTTTTATAGATGATTCTCTGTTCTAGTTTAGAAATCTTTAGCTTGGTTAGCTACTACATTTAATGAATGATAGTTGTGTGATGATGTCTAGTGGAAGTGGAGAAGACCTAAATACCAGCGTTCACAAGCTGGTGTCAATATTTGATTGATTTGTAGGACCCGTTGGGTTATGGGACCTGTGGATCACAACCACTAAGTTTGTGAAACTGTTGTGGACCCCCTATGGTCATATGAAGAGTATCCAGTAATTGTATGCCTTTTCAACCTGTTCATTTAGAACTAGTAAGTTGTATGATTTTCTCGGAGTACCTAACAGGTTTTTTGGCAACTTGGATATGTAAGCTAGTGTCTATATCAATGAGGAGGTCTCCTACGTCTAGCTGTGGGACTAGTGGATCACAACCGAATGTTTTCTCTCTTTCAAGTTCTTCTACAATCATACGGATATCTATCAAGGTAGTCTATGAATTTGGCTGATTTGACTAGAACGTGTAATGCTTACATCGTCTTCTATGTTTAATCCTCTTAGTCTGTGTCGATAATTTATTGTAGGCCTAAATTTTGAGATTTTTCTCTATGTCAGCTTATGCCGTGGGAAGATTTGGTTGAGGCACAATTGGCTCAAAAATGTATTCCCTAGGCTCTTTAGGATCCCATGCCATTGTCATGCAAAAGACGATACAATTATAACTAAAGTAAAGTAAACTGATTATGCAAGATATATTTATAGCATATAGTTCCTTGATCTCTCATGAAGGGTTTATAGAGTAAATACAACTTTTAACCTTAATCAAATCTATAATAAGGATTAAAACCCTGGTAGCTGAAAATTTCCTGAATTAATCTTAACCTTAGTTGTTTTTTGAAAGTGGTACCTAAAATGTGGAATGATCAAAGGTTTCTGAGAAACTATGGGATCTCCATAGCTTCCTCGGAAATATCGAAAATGAAATTTAACTGAAATGAAATATTTCACTACTCTATTTGATATGTTTATAACTAGAACTTTGACAGATAAAACCATGGAATTTGCAGAATAGTGATGAATCCAGATAGTGTATGACTTTGTCCCCTCAGAATGATCTTCTTGTTCCTTCATGTTCATGGTGAATCTAGAAGAGCGTGTATATGCTAACATCAACAAAAGAAGGTATTTGAACAATAGCATCTTTGAGATATAGACCGAATATAATGCGAGTTAGGAGAGTGAAAATGCAAGTGACTTAGAGTCTTGGCATATGCAATTCCTAGTGGGATTTATTGTGGGAATACAATGCAAGTGTACCAAGAGATTATGGAATCTACCTTCTGTGAAGAACACAACCTGCAACTCTAATGGATTCAATTTACAAATGACACTACTCTGCTCTAAACTAATTTATATAAACAACAATGAACAAGACTAGAGCAAGAAGATCAAATGGACTTCTAATAGCAAAGGAAGTGAAATAGCATGGATGCAAACATGAAACGAAGAATGAGTTCTAAGAAAGAAATTGAAAGACTTAAAAAATGGAAATGAGAAGTTGAGGGGCCTTTTGCTTGAAAACAAGCTGGCTCATTTATAGATTTTACATTCACCCAAAGGTAGATTCACTTGTGTAGAACGGGTATTTTACCATTAAACAATGAATAAACACTATTCCATGAGAACATAAAAAATTAATGGAAGCTACAGGTGGTTGAGAACAAGCTGGTAAATGCGTGAAGGACCACTGCCCTGAGCAGGGCAGCAGTTTATTACAGGACCGCCTCCCTGGCAGGGCAGTGGTTTTGTCACTAAAGGTCAAAAGGCTTATGAAAAAAAAAGTGCAAAGGATAAAGCAAAGTACACAAAGCTTAAACAAGATGCTTGGGATGCTAACTATACACTTGGTGAGCTTTCCTGGATTCTGAACACCTTGCGAGGTGACCTGTATCATCATTGGGGCATGTGTAACATCGTTCCGGTGGTACAGTACCCTATAATTTTGGGTACATATAGTTTCTCGTTACGCATTCATCCATCAAATGTCAATTTTGGACGTGGTTTTCTGAGCCCTCAAGCTAACTTTTGTTCATTTACATTGGGCCAACTGATGGCCAGTGGCTGCGGAAAAATAGCCGCCAAACATAAATAGTTAGCCGGTTCTAAATGTGGTTGGGTAATTGCTATGAACTCTTGGTATATGAGCAGACATGTAGAAATTTAACCATGGTGTGTTTTCTCATTAGGAGACAATGTTTAAAAGTATTTTCTTAGCCTCCAAGCCCATTTTGAGTCGTTTTTGTAGTTAGTAAGAAAATGTAAAAATAGAAAGTTGTTAGACCCTCGTTAGGTTTCCAAACCACTGGAAACTTTTGACACATGTAAATAGCTATTTTTTAAAAAAATCTATAGTGTAACTTGTTGTGTGAAATATAACTTTTGACAAAATGGTGTTTTCTCTCTCTTCCCTTCTCTTTCTCTCTCCTGGGTGTATAGAATGAAGTGAAATGACAATGTAATGAATACATGTCCTAAAATCCTTTAATTTCGGGTGCAAATTGTGTCCATTATCATAGGTAAATGATAAAACTGAAAAAAAGTTAATTAAGTAAGATTAGGGTGGATGCCACCATTGATTTATCGCTGATCTCATGCTCACGTGGTTTTGTAATGAAAGAATGATACAATAAGGTGATGTTTATTAATTATTTGTTATTTATATATTTCATTGAAAATGAATATATGGTATAATGTAGTCTTATGTTACCAGAAAGATGCCTAATGTTATGATTTGCAAATATGTATGAGATGTAGTTTTTAGAGAGGACAATGTGTATTTAATTATAGGTTCAATTTGTGTACACAAGGTGATTTTTGTGTTCAAAGACAAAAATGTATATATATATATATATATATATGTTATATAAAAGGTTCGAAATGGATTTGAAGTAATATCTTGTATGCATACTTAGTGTTCAATAAATTTGCTCATCTTGTGCATTGCATACTTCTGAAAATGTAATGTGTTTTAACTGAAACACACTACACCTTGTTAATATTGGAGCATAACTTGTTTTCATGTGTGACTTTTTACTGTAGAATTAAAACCATAGAATGAATTAAACTCTGCACTTGCATGGAACCTTAGTTTGGGTAAACAAGACCCAAGAATGGGTTTATCATCTTTTCGGTGTTTAGTCATTTTCAGGCTAAACCTTATTAGGAGTGACACAGTCAATTTAGTGTGTAGAGCTAACTCCTCCTTCGATCCTAGAGGACTATCTTGTCTTCAAAAGATTAAAATTGGCTTCTCTTCATCAAATGAACATCCTCAAATGACATAAATGGAGATCAAGATGTCAGTTGTTCTATGTCTTGCACCTTTGTTAGTGAACTCTTTAGTCCCTTGTAGGTAAATGATTATCTAGAACTTTACTGACAACTTAGTTCCTTGATCTTCTTCCATGAAGGGTTTATAGAGTAAATGTTTTAACCTTAATCAAATCATATAGGGATTAATCCCTGGTTGAAAATTGGAATTAAGCTTAACCTTAAGTGGTTAACATGTAATCATGAAAGGTAGAAAGATGGGACCCTACCTTGAACACAAATCACTTGCTGGTTCATGTGTAGTTTATAATGCTTCAACCATGTACTTACTTTAAGAATCAGATAAGTACTTTTGTAACTCTTCTATTTTAAGTGAAATATGAGACCTTAATGTGATGTAAAATTAAAGCATAGAAGAGAAAAAAACATTCTAAGGTCTAGGGATAATGCCACTCTTGGAGTCTTTAAACTCGATTAAATATATTCATGCTTTCAAAGAATATGTATTGCCAGTGTTTGATCAAACTTCGAGAAAACTAAAGATAGTATATAAATATAACCCTAATTCATGAAGTTATTGAACTTTATTAACTATGGTAGTGAAATACTATTTCCTGATCGAAGATATGTTACTTGGGGAAAAATCTATCAAATCTATACTTGGCCTTAAAAGATTTCATCTTGACATCATGTCAATTCACTTGTGTAGCATATAAATTTTAAACATTGAATAAAATGAGAGCATAGTTCTTAACACATTATACAAGTTGACTAAGTACTTGATCATGCATTATTTTCATACACATCCAAATAATATGCATAATTATGGTATTTTGTGAACATAAAAAGCCAACTTAAAATTGTCAAACTGAAATTAAATGTGGAAACAACCATTTTGTAGGCCAAAAGGACGAAGTTTTCACAATAATGTTCTTGAAATGTTGATCGTAACTAAAATACAATCAAAGAAATGATGTGTTGTGGGTGCACCATTCCTAAGTCCTTTTTTCTTGTGAGTTGGGTCACTAATGATCAATTTATTGGGAAAAGTGTTGCTATACACCTATGTTGTTTTCATGTGTCTATAGGTCGATGACTTAGGTAATTATTGCAAGTTGATTTTTTGTATTAGAGCAAATGTTGTGTTGTGTAGTGAGCAATTTAAGTCAAAAAAAAAATTATTTGGGTATTTTTTACTATTGTAATTGTGTGTGTAATGCTGGGCATTACATCTCTCCTAAAAGTGGTGTCATGGCTCGGTCTGCAAGATAAAGCTACTTGTAGACTCCAATCCCATGAAGCTCTACAATATGTTTATTTACGGTTAATGGGAAGTGACCTGCAGATGCTTCATATAGATTTCCACACAAGCTCATGGAAGTAAGAATGAGAGGTGTATGGTGCCATAGGTATTTGTGGGTGACTTTTACACTGGTCAAGAAAATCTTTGCATGATCAGATGCTATGTTCAGTATTTTTGTGACCATATTCATGGAAGTGGAAAAGATTTGAATACTAATGTGTACCTCCACTGTTGTATGAACTGACAGCATGCCCGTTGGGTTGTGGGACTGAGGATTAAAACCAAAGAATTGTGGAGGTTGTGGCCCTTGGACGTGTGCATTATCAAACCCTATTTCTCGGGAGCTTTTTGCATGAGTCGAGGCTTTATTAGCAGTCCTAATAAGTGTATTGAGCTGATCTATTTTCTCAGTGAAAGTTCCAGGTGTGTGTAAGAATGTCAAACATAAACTGGTATCAAGCTAGTTATCAATTGCACGTTAGGTTGTGGGACTCAAGGGATCATAGTCTCCTATGTATTTTCCTACGAACCGTTTATGGTCATGCATAATGAAGATGAAATGATTTTTCTAAGAAAACTAATTCTTGAAGGAAATTAATCTATGTTTTTGGATTTTCCACAACTTTTGGATCAAAGCAATAAAAGAAAACTAATCTATCAAAGTATTTTGTTGTTTTCTAATCTTTAAATGTCCTTCATCTATAACCTCTAATCATAAATAATCAGCCAGATGTAGCCAGTTACTTGTGCAAATACTATAAATCTAATCTTAATGAAATTCCTACATATGCTCATCAACCCTCCAAACTTTACCTCAGAGGTGAAGAACAAAGCATGATCCTGGAAAAGGGGCTATTGTTCAATGATAGCTTCACCTGGTAATCTTAAAGATCCTTACTTTTCAGATCCTTCTTAGTGATTGAATAATTTATTGAAATGAATTATTTTCTACTCTATTTGATATGAATCATTTTCTACAAGTGATTTGAAACTTGACAATTCAACAAACAAGGCAAAAAAACTTACACATTTAAACCTACACAATGAAAGACCTTATCAAGTAAATCTAGTTGTTTTGTATGTATCCCCTCATTTTCCTTTCTTTCTCAAGAATGTTCATGTGAGTCTAAGGTATTGGGAATAAAATAACAATAATAGGATGGTTCTTAAGCAATGCATACAACTTGATGGCATTCCAGATGCAATGTTGAAGGGATTTAACAAAAGATATTAGAGATTGGATATGCAATTCCTAGAAAGATCGTAACAACAATACAATGCAAGATAAACTATTTGTTCAATACAAGAATTTATAGGAATGGAGTATGGGAGGTCCTTCCAAAAGGAAAGAAGAGGAAGTTAAAACAATTAAATCTATGTTAAAAATAGGATGAAGGAGAACTAAGAAATCAAAGCTAATTTTAGATCATTTAGCTCACAGATTCATGCAAAAAGTGAAATTCAGTGGTCACATGTTAAAATCAATGAACATCCTTAGGATGCACCTTGTTTTGGGTGGCATTTCAGAACTGCCGCCCAAGCATCTTTGAGGTCCTGAAACTGAAGGTCAAAACATCACAAAAAGAAGGAGGAAGCTCGAAACCATAAGACTAAGTAAAGACGTCTAGGTAACAAATGATGATCTGCGAAGGGAAATTGCACTTGTTCTTGAATGGACTTGAATCATCATTAGGGACTTTTTTAACCATTTTCTGATGATGTAACACATTAATTTTGGGTGGTATTTAACCATTTCATATGGGCTCAACATATCAAGAAATATAAAATTTCATCTGAGTTTTCTTCAACATTCTTCTTTATTTGCCTTTGATTCTCATCTAGATGGAATGAGAGAGATAGTTACACTAGAGCTTGTTATACCTTTCTTTTCATTTTTCCACCGAATGGAGGCTTTTCACCAACTTAATTGCATAATCGGGTCCTAATACAAGGGGGTTTTGGTTGGATAACTCATGACATAATCGGTATTATTGAAGGATCCTAACTCATAAAACCTAATATGAACTTTTACCCCCATTACTTTTGAAAATTTTATAAGCTTAGGACCCCTAAAACTCCTATCACAAAAAAATGGCCTTCAAATTTGAATTTTACTTTTGGAGGGAAAAGACTAGAATTTAAAATTTTGAATAGCCAAAACCCAAACTAACAACCTATGAGACTCAAAAACACTTTTCAACCTAAAATTCACCTTCAAGACAAAAATATAATAACTTCATGCCTTATTTGCAAAATGGATATGATGTTTTCATACTTCAAGGGTAAGAATAATTTGCTCCATTATTATTGTCATCTTCTTTTTCCTATTTCTTTGTTCCTACATATTTTCTTTGATTTGATATTCATCTTCAATTCATTCTCCCTATACATTGCCATCATGTTTGTCTACGTCTTCACGGTTCTGTTCATCTTTTTTACAAGATATGGTTCTTTATAGGTTTCTTCTAATTTAATCATTATATTAGTCTTTCTCTTGCTGTTGCTGACTTTCCTCTATCTTGGAATTGATTTCCTTGTATTTTCCACATGATTTCTTTTTACAGAGCATGCTCCAAGGTTGTTATTTCTTGCAATTTCTCTAGAGCTTTTAGAAAAATACATCCACTTACTTGTCTTTTCTTAGTCTTTCCTTATAATCTTCTTTCTTTTACCTTCCACATCAAACTCATCTTTGTACCGGTAATTATACATCTACACAAGTTGTTATATCTCAAAAAATTGAGGCTTAATTACCCCTAGAAGCTCTCTTCTTTCATTTCTATAAATTTTCTCTTTCTTGAACTCTGCTTGCGTCTCTGCATACCAATCACTTTCATCAAGTTCAGTTCACAAGAGAAGCCAAAAATGCTATTGATCTCTTCATCTTCACCCTTATGCTTTATCAACATTATTAATCTCCTCTATTTCTTGCTTACTCATCCTCTTTTCCACTTGTCTCAACTTCTTTCACTCTTATCCTTGTCTTCAACTGATTTTCCTTTTCTCTATAATTTCTTAACTTCCCACCTGGCTCTCTTCCTTATCACTATCCATTTCTTTTGTTTATTCTCTTCTCTCTCTCTCTTCCTAGGAGCATCATCAACTACTTAGTTCTGTGGGACTTTAATTATGTAAACTCAATCCAAAACCACTTTTCTCTTTTAGTTCTTCTTTCTTCTTTCCTTTTCATATCTCTCTCCTTTTGTTCTCTCTTCATGTAACTCATTAAATATATCAATCCATGTACTATCTCTACTACAGGTTCTTTTTCATCTTCATCATTTGTCAAGCCTACTTCATGAGACTTAATAGACTTTAACTCCCTTTCCTTGCATGTTTTCCTTGTTTCCATCATTCTTGTTATCTTTTTCATCTTATCTTGTTCTCTTATTCTCTCTCACACTTGCTTTATCCTAGCTTCTTCTCTCTCTTCTATTAAATTTTCCATCCATGGTGGCATCCTGTAACCATGGTCCATGACTGGTCTTACATTTTTTTCTTTACTCATCTTCACTTTCTCTTTCGCATGCAAACACTCACCAAAAACTATTAGATACAAAAGGGTATACAAATCCAAAAGCAAAGGAGGTGGTAATTTGGACAAGTACAAGGCTCATCTTGTTCTGAAAGCTTTTTTACAACACAAGGGAATTGGACTATGATGAGAGTTTTACTTCTAATGTGAAGATAGTCAAATTTTGGTTTGCTTTTCTTAATAGCAGCTCAGTTTGGTTGGAAGGTGTTTAAGATTGATGTAAAAAGCACCTTCTTGAAAAAAAAAATGGACAAGGTCTACATGGTGTAGCCTGAAGGTTTTCTAGTATCTAGTTGTGATCATCTAAGTTGTAAGTTGATTAATTCCTTGTATGGACTTAGGAGGCTCCACGAGCATGGTATACTAGAAATGACCAACATCTCCAAGATTCTAGACTTAGAACTATGGAGATTGGGCTGAAGTTATCAACTAATGATGATTCATCATCAATCAATGAATCAATATACAAACAATTGGTGGGAAGCTTAATATATCTTATGTCCAATGTCTTTATGTTTTATTTTTAGCGATGTTTCTCGTATTTTGTTTAAACTAAATCGGTATACATTGGATAGAATAAAAACGTCAAAGGACTGCATATTTAATGGCAATCTCTTAGTAACATTTTCTTTATAAAATTTCAAGACAAACTTAAGTAGTTTCTAATTTATTCATTAAGAGGGGTATTAAAGCTATCAAACATTAACTAATTAATATGATTTAATGTACTTTAATTATACATGTATAACTACCTCACCTTAATGTAACGTCTTTAATGCTTAATAAAGAATGAACACATACGAGATGTTATTGTGTTGTATGCCTTCAATTTCCTTCCAATTTTTCTCTTTTATACACATTTCATCCTCTCTTACAGGGTCATAAAACCCTAACTCTTCACACAAAGTAGTTACACATTGAGGTGAGGTAGTTAGAATTGAATAACTAACATAGATTAAGTAATTAAATGTTTAATATATTTAATAGATTCTTTGAAAGATGAAATACTTAAAAAAGAATTATGTCGATTGATGATAATTTCATTCATGCTAAAGAATAATTTTGAATCACCATAACTATATACTTTGGTAATGAAAACAAAGGAAATAGATTGGTAGAATAGTCCTCGACACAACCACGTTTAGTTACCAACCCTCTACTAAAAAGGATGGAATGTTTTATAGAACAAAAGATATTACCCATAACAAGCAGACATGGTGAAAATGAATAAATTCATGTTATCACCTAGATAGGACCTAACTCAAGCCATGGTACTTCAAAAAATCAAGCAATGTCAAGTTGATATGAAAAATTCTTAAGGGAAATTCAAATTACCCTAACATTGCAAAATATTCCATGGTTTGGAATTTGAAATTGACACATGTTAGCAAAATACATTATATCTCTACTTAATATACCAATGAATAAACTATGTCTACATGATTGTAGAGCATCCTTCAAATTACAAAGGTTGGGGATATAACTGCAGTGCACTCTTGATGCAAGAGCATCCCACCAAGGTGCAATGTTTTGTGTGTTTGATCCATTTTGGCTTGGGATGATGGTCTTAAGTGTTCTAGGAGGTCAAGATGTCATTTAAGTGTTAATAGAGTCATGATATGGTGTTTAAGTGAAGACAAGTTTTCAAAAATTCAAATGATGTGTTTCCCTCCAAAAGTGTCATTTTAAAAGTTTGAGTAAGTTAAGCCATTCTTGCCTTATGTGATTAGAGTTAGTATGTTAGTGGTCAAGTCATGTTAAAAAAAAAGACTCCCAATGTGTGTGAAGGGAACAAATTATGTAAAGTTTACAAATGTGTTTTCTATGGTTTGGATCTCATGACATGTGTCTAAGAAGTTAGTCACAATTAACAAGAGATATGAAAGAGAGGATTATCTCATGAAAAGGATTTAGTAGTTCATGGCATGGAAAAAGAACTCGTGGAGAGAGCTTTGTAGGAGAAGAACTGTGTAAAAGATATGCAAACTTTAATGGTGAACTTTTTTTTTGTATGTAAAAGTTGTCATTTTGTATGTTGATCATCATTTTGGTAAGTTCTTTTTGGTTTCATGTGTGATTAAATCAATTGGGAAGGATTAGAATACATATAGTTTGGATATATTTTGAGTGGAAATGAGTTCAATTCCTAAACTAAGTATTTTTAAGATCTTATCTAAAGAAATATACAGTTTTAATGGACTAAGGGTATATGCATTATGAGCATGATTAAGGAAAATCCATCTATCTCGTGAATAATGGTTTTCTAATATTGGTAGGGTTGTTAAAACTTAACTCTTATTGATTCTCTTTCATGCATTAGGTTTTAGCAATGGAGGTACTCTATTTGAGTTTTTAAAGTTATGAAGTAATTACTTACAAAACAATGATAGTCTATGTTTCTCACAAGAAATCGATTGATTTTTATTGGTGTAATTTCCTTGGAAATTTTTAGTGATTTCTCTCTTTAAAGGGTGATGATATTTCATGGAAAATTTTTAATTTTATTTAAGAATAATTTAATATGTATTTGAAGTGATAACTTAGAACACCGTAAACCTGTGAAGACACCGTCCGGGATAGGAAAGTTGATCAATTTATTGAAATCATGTTATTTATCCTCCCTGCTGATGGTTCAGGAATGGAAGTAAGGTCATCACAGACTTATGAAAGAATTTTTAGGCTATGAAGATAAATTTCACTTAATTTGCAAGAGTTTGAAGGATTTCGGGTTTCTTAAAACCCTGTCTAGGGTTTAAAAAGAGATTTTTTATTGGAACCCTTAGGATGGTTTGCAATATTTTATATTGTGATAAAACCATCTAATTTAATACCTTATCAAGATTGAAAAATTTCCTTGAAATATTCTCAGTTGAGGGATAATAATGACAGTCATAAACCATGTTTATAGGTATACATAGGATGGTTTGGGAGCTATTCTAAAACAACCATGAGGAGAGATTAATCAGTGAGTTGAGTATAATATTTTGAATGTAATATGAATGGGGTAAGGGTAATAGTATCCAACTTCATAATTGTTTATCTCATGCAAATTTCTTCTAAAGTATAAACTTGGATTGGTGAGACCTAACTAGGTCTAGGAGACAGTGAAAGCTAGTGAAGAAATGATTTTTAAAGACCTTACATGCAACCTTTGAGCCTAATATTGGGTAATAAAAAACTTTACTAAATCTATGCCAATAATTGAGTGGAATTAAGCCTATAGGAAGACCCAAGTAATGAGAAAATGATGACACTCAAGGATAATCCTATAGATGCACAAAAGAGAAGGTTTCATTTTAAACTTGAGATTTAAGACTTTGTACCTTGAACTTAGTCTTTAAAATTTATATATATAATCTTCAGGGTGTAAGGAATGTGATTTAAAAGGTTTTAAGGATTGAAGCTATTTCGAGAATCCTCTATTCAAATCAATAGGTTTCCATACCTGGTTAAGTACAAGGAGAACTAGTTGAGGTCTGAAACAGTGAGAGTTGAGAAAGGTTTTCCTAAGAAAGTGTCATAGAAATTTTGAAAATAGAAAGAAACACTAAATGGGTATTTAAAACAAAATGTATTTTGTAAATTGAGGCCTTACATCAAAATTTATGCCAATATTTTCTCTTAGGTGCAACTAGTAGGGAAGATTAGGCCTAGAAGAGAAACTAGTGAAGAAAAGAGACCTACACTAAGAATTCAACCAAGATATTTATCATACACCTCAAGGAGGTAAATGGGTACCAAGATCAAGTATCAATTTTTTTAGGAGTTGTAGATTGTTCCCAATGCATTTTTACCATTAACTTGCCCTTAAAAAACAAAAAATGGCAGTTTTGTGAGATAGAGGTGAAATTGAAGTTTTTGATTGATTTGAACAAGTTTGACAATTAGATGAGCATGATGTGAACCTAATATGCATGGTGAAATGTTTTCATAAACCAAATTAGGCTTTTAATCCAAAAAAATTACATGTTTTGTGCAGGTTTCTTGACTAGAGAAGAAGAAAAACTTTACAAGTTTGACAAGTTTATGAGATTTGGTTGATTTTAACATTGTGGGATAGTTGTGTTTGATTATGCTCTACATCAAATCATCGAAAAAAGTTGTCAATGTCTCTAGATACAAATATGTTCTTGTTCTCCTTGGTCAATCATTGTTTCTTCTCTTACACGACACTTTAATCTTCATGAAAAATGTCATTTTTATGTTTCCATATGTGTGCCTTGCAAAGATATGATAAACACATGGTGCCTTTAGCTTTGTATTGTGCACATTTTTTGTCTTTTACGGTTCCCTATAAAGTAGTTGTGATGTAATAAGTGGGCATGTGGACAAATGCAATTATTTAGGGAACCCCTCTAATTTGACAAGTTGATGTACTTCATAGATACTAAATGGAAAAAGTGCATGTAAACACTTATTTTTGTAAAGACATTTTTTTGCAAAAACAATTTTGATTAATACGTAAATGATAACTCAGAGATGAAGGTTGTGAGGAAAGAAGTAAGCTAAGGGTCAAGTTTTAGGAACATCAAGAACACCTTTGCCAGCTAGAGGATGAAACCTTCTCTCTTTTCAGTTTTTTTTCATTAGTTTGGTATGTCTTTATCCTAGAGTGTTTTACATTTATGTTTTGTCCAAGATAGTTTAGAAAGTCGTGTTTTGACTGAATTATCTTGCAGTGTTGCAGAACACATGAGGAATTGTTGAGATACAATGGATCTTATAGGGACTGTTGGATCTACGAAAATGGATGCACTCAAGTCTTTTTTTAGGTTATATAGTTAAGGAAATCAGTCATACAGTGAAGAACTAGACACGTTGAATGTATAAGACTATGTTATCTTATTATAGTATAAATTTTGTATGTGATTTAGGAATATGTAAGTCTTGTATGAGTCATTACTTCCAAGACTCATTGGTGTCCCCAATATTTCACCCTGAAATCTGGGACTAGACCTTTTTAAACAAAAAAAATCTTTTTAAAATTGTGGGTTGTTTTATGTTTTTATTGCCTACAGTTGTCTCCATTATGTTAAAGTAATATAAGATAATCATATAAGCCAATTTCGACAAATACCCACATGCTAAAACTTGTTTTATTCCTCCGTCGTGTTTTGTCTCAAAGAATTTTATTTAATTATTTATTAAATAAATAAAGTTTTATTTAAAATAAATTGTGCCAAATTTGAATCCTGTTGAATATTTTCATTCTAGTATTCCCGCCTCACAATAGGGTATTCACCAGGGAAGATTTTTTACGAACCGGCTATATAGCAGGTTATTTTCAAAGCAATTATCTGCAACTTCTGGAAACGTTTTTTGTTATTATTTATTTCTTTTGTGTTTTTTTTCGGTTTTCTCCACAGTATTTCTATTAAATTCCCCTTGATCCATTCATTCATTTTGTATAGCCTATAAGTTCTAGAAGTCATCAATGGCCTCAGACAAAGGAATAAATTGATCATGGAGTGTTAATTTCTAACAAAGAAGGAAGGATGTAAGTGAAATAAGATTTTTCTATGCTAGTCACACTTTTTGGAAGGAAGGTTGTAAGCTACCAATGGGAATTTTGGAGGTGGAAGGAATGTGGGAATTTTTTGCCCTCTTGGAATGTTGTATTTTCCCATCATTAAAGTCAAATCACTTAAGTGCCGATGGGATTTGTATGTCTTCTTGAAAGGTTATTTTTTCCCATTATGAAAGATAAATCACTTAAAGTACCAATGAGAAT
This sequence comes from Taxus chinensis, assembly GCA_019776745.2. NCBI lineage: Eukaryota > Viridiplantae > Streptophyta > Pinopsida > Cupressales > Taxaceae > Taxus > Taxus chinensis. Next base: position 726,972,658 of record CM034151.1, on the reverse strand, counting down.
TTTGGAGCTGTCAGGAAGGGTAAGAATTCCCATAAAGGAAGTTTTATTCACCCATGCAAGTTGCATTTTTAAGAAAGGAGCTCTTTTTTATGCAAATCACACTTTTTGGAAGGACGGTTTTAAGCTGCCAATGGGAATTTTGGTGGTGAAAGGAAGGTGGGAATTTTATGCCTTCTTGGAAGGTTGTTTTTTCCCATCATTAAAGAAAAATCACTTAAATGAAAGATGTGATTTTTGGAGCTTCTTGGAAGGGTAAAAATTCCAATTGCTTTGCCTTCTCATTTTTAACATTTCTTCTAGCCAAAAAGTACGACCCACCTTGGCATAATTGTATGCATTTAATAATTTTTTATTTATTCCTAGCTAAATTTGATGCCAAAAATAGATGGAAAGTCAAAGAAAATTGATGAGTTAAAGATAAGGCAAAGAAACATGCTAAAAATAAGTAAAATAATCGCATGGAAAAGCAAGGTAAAACATGCAAACTTGGGCACCCAAATTGAGAGAAAGAGAAAAAATTATTATTAATAATTACCAAAAATAGGAAGAAGCAATTGTTAAATATAGCATGAAGTTATCTATATAAGCATGGGACACCATAAGAAGGAGACAATTAATTCTTTTTGATAGAGCATGCTGCCCTGGAGAGTTTTGGCACCAAGGGAAAGAGTGATTTGCATTAAAAACTGTTTTCTATTGTTGGGAAGCTTCCAATTTTGGCGCCTAGGGTCAGAGAAGCTTTATTTTTATTATTCAAATAATTTACATGTTGGTATAAGTTCCCAGGTGAATTAAATAATATTTTAGCTTGCTTGGTGTGCAAGCAAAGTCTCCAATTTTAGGGCAGCATGATTTATAAGGATATTTTGGTGATAGAAATTGAGTATCCATGCCATGGACTCCATATTTGTCTGAATCAATTGCAAGTATTCATCACAGGTGCTCATATTGGTGAAAAGAAGTCAAAATCAATGTCAGACACATTGAATATATCTTCTAAATCAAAATGAATTGCAAGTTCTGCACAAATTGATCTAATTGTAAGGTCTTATGGCAAAAATAAAAGAAAAAGAGTTTAGACAAAGATTATTCCAGGCATGATAAAGTGTGATGAAAGAGAAGGGTCGGTAGAATCATGCATTATTTCCAGGCTTACTAAAATCAATGATACAAACATGGGCCCTGAACCTATCACTGATTTAATTGATAGATCCAAATCCACTGGAAGATGATTTCTTATGCGGGAAATAAAAAATAGGGTGATTATTCAAGCCTCGAAGTTTCCGATCAAAGCTCAATTGCCTGATTTTGTAATGGATTTTGCAAGGTCTTATCATCCTATTTCTGGGATAGTTCGAGATGCTTTAGGGAAGACAATAATCAGGTTGGATGCACAATTCATTAATTATTTCCTTAAGCTTTCGGCATGGCCAGTGGTTATTGCAATTCACATGTAGGATGTCGGTAATAGATGGGAAAAGTATACAACTGATTGCGCGGGTATAATGAATAAAAAATACATGAAGAAGCATAAATCACCATTGAAATTCCTAAGGAATCTTCCATGATCCAATATTTTGCAGGAAGTTGATGATATCACCAAATTTATTTGCAGGATAAATGGGAATTTTAATACCAATAACTTCCGCTCATGGATGTATGCCTTTGTGAGAACCGTTGAGATCAACAGAGTTGATTCAATAATCAATTAGGTGGAGATCACAACTTACAACATCAACGAGCAACTCCAAAGTGTGAAGTAGAAATTTAACTTCAAAATGACTTCATACCTTGTATATGTAGTAGTCTCTCAAGGGATATTTTCCAAAATGGATAGATGAGGCATATTGTCAAAATATCCTTTATGAGTGTTTCCCGCAGTTACCAAGATAATTTTATCTTTTTGACTTACATTGCTCACTACACACAACACAGTAAGGGCTCCAAGTACAGAAACTCGACTCACATGCGACAATCACATAAGTCATCGACTCACATAGACACATGCAAATGACAACATCAGCATGTTGATGCCACACTTTTCCCAATGAACGAATACTAGCAAAGACCCAACCACAAGAAACGTGACTTTAGGAATGGCGAACCCACAACATATCATTACTTTAAATGTATTTTAGTTACGACTAACTTTCCAAGAACATTATTAGGTAAGCATGATTTTCTCCCTTTTTCCACCTACATGTTCTGAAAATTCATTTCACATTTCACTTATTGTTCAACCATTTAATTTTTTCTTTACCCTTATGACAAATCTTCATAACTTACATAAGTATTTTCCATATTTCAAATCCTATACAAGATTCTAATTCTCTCATTCTTATGTTAAGATTTTGCTTCTCAAACATTTATTTAATGTATAAAATTTACTCTTGCTACACAAGAGAATCTAACGTGATGTCAAGATGAAATCTTGGGATTAAGGAAGACATAGATTTGAGATAGCTTTTTCCCAAGAACATCAGAACATCCTTCGATCACGGAATAGTTATTTCGCTACCAAAATTAATAAGGTTCAATAACTTATTAACTCCTATTTATATTTATATATATTTTGTTTTCCTCGAAGTTTGGTCGCACCAAGGCAATACATATTCTTTGAAACACATGAAAATGTTTAATTAAGTTATAAGGACTCCAAGAGTGACCTTAATCCTAATCTCCAATCTCATGTTCAGCATTATATGATATGCTCTTACATCGCACTAAGGTCTCATTCTTAGCATCATCTCAAAACAAAAGAGATACGAAAGCACTTGTCTGACATCTTAAAGAAGTACATGGCTAGGAGCATTATAAACTACACATGAACACAAGTGATCTATGTTCATGAGGATCCCATATCTTTGCATTTCACGATTCCACATAAGAAATTTTCTTTATTCCTTAATGCCATAAAATGACATAGCAAGGGATTAAGGGACAAGATTACAGTTTCTAAGGTTCTCTAGAATCAACATCTTCAACTCAACTTCGTATGCAAGGAGTTAAATTATAGTTTTCTTCCCACAAGTTAACATCCTAATCCACTAGGGTTTAGTTTAATTCCACTTTCTTTTTCACCCAGGGCTTAAATCCCTATTATAGATTTGATTTAGGTTGAAATGTATTTACCCTATAAACCCTCCGTAAAAGATCAACGCACTATAATGTCACTAGCCAAAGATAGTACATATAGCTAAGAGGATCTATTCCTTAACAAAATTTAAAGTGATAGAACCACTATTCCACTAGCTCCATGATGTCATCTGGATCTCACAAGAAATTCATTCGATGCAGAAGATTTATTTGACTCGTTGCTCCTATATGTCTAGTTTGTGTCGATGTCACTAAACGTACCTACTAAGACGATAAACCCCCTTTTCTTGGGATCTTATTTGCCTAAACTAGGATGTTCCATCGAGTGTAAAGGTTCATTTGAAAGTCATAGTTTTCTACACTAAGGGATTAACACCTAGGCAGGTTAGTTATATATACAAATTTTGAACTAGGGTTAACTGTTATGGTTAGGTTCCTTTATTACATTTTCAAGGAAGAAGCGCAACACCAATTATTAAACCAATAATTGCACAATGAAATTTCACTACAAAGTATTAATTTCAATTCCTTTTGACATTGTATTTCACTTTTACCATAACAAATTCCTGGGATCAAAATAACATCCATGAAAGAAATACCAATTTCTCAAGCACTTAATAATCTAACGACTTTTACATACTACCAATTTCAACAATAAGTCTTTCAAAATAATACCAAAAATAAACAATGAATTACTCAACACCTTTACGTCATCATTCTTTCATCCTGCAAAAACCACGTGAGCATGATATCAGTGATAAATCGCTGGCATGGCATCCACCCTAATCTAACATAATTATCATTTTTCAGTTTCCCATTTACATATGATAATAATTAAAATTTTCCAGCGAAAGAAAAGAGTTTAGAGACATGTATTCAATGCATTTCATTTCACTTCACTTTGTAACCCAAGAGAGAGAAAGAGAAGGGAAGAGAGAGAAAACATCGTTTTGTCAAAAGTTCTAATACACACAACAAGTTTCATTATAGTGTTTTAAATAGTTATTTACATGTGTTAAAAGTTTCCAGGGTGATTTGGCAACCCTACGAGGGTCCGCAACTTTCTACTTTTACATTTTCTTACTAGCTACAAAACGTACAAAATGGGCTCGGAGGCTAAGAAACCACTTCCAAAAGTTATCTTCCGATGAGAACACACACCACGATTAACTTTCTACGTGTCCCCAGATATACCAAGAATTCATAGCAACTGACGGAATTGAAAAAGAGTGAACGGTTTGTGTTTGGCGGCTAGTTTTCTGGGGCCACTAGTCGTAGTTCACCCAGTTGTAAAATGACAAAAGTTAGCTCGAGGGCCCAGAAAACCACATCCATAACTGACGTTCGATGGAGGAGCATGCAACGAGACATCTCCTACTAGTTCCCCTATATAAGGAGAATTCATCAGAGTCGATGGGACTGAGAACTAGAGAACCATTTTTTAAACGGCAACAAGTTTTCTGGAGCGACAAGATGAAATTGGTCTAGTTTGACCTTGTCAAACTGTGACCGGAGGCCTACAAAATGGCTTCGCCAAACTATCCCAAAAAGTGCTCTTTCCTATACTAAATGTTCCATGCATTTTTCTAGTATAAACGCTAGAGGTTTGTGAAGACGGGACGTAATTTCTCCATTCAGGTTTCAAATGACGGTTCAAAACGAAAGCCAACTTTCTAGATTTAACAGCTTTCTACTGTTGTAAACCAGTGTAACAGGGCTCCTATAAGAGCGTCAAAAGGATGTCATATGTTCATTTCGGGTCAAACCAAAGGTCAAGGTGACTCCTCGTATACCAAGGTACACGAATGAAACTTCACATCTCGTTTCCAGAGTTACGAAGGGTACTTAGTGAGTCTCCGAAAATTGCAAAATTTAACTATTTAAAACAAGGAGAAGGTCAACTTTATCAATGGGGAGTCAAATTCATCTGGTCGATAAAACAATATTGGAGTGATCAAGATGGGTAAGAGTTTTCTAAATCATCTTGAAGTGAGGGTGATAGTTCATGGTTTAAAGTAGACGAGTTATAATGACTTCGTGAGTTACGACACGACAATTTATTGTTTTACAACGAGTTGAAGGAACATTTAACTGTATTAAAAATCCTAATAAATTTAAAATTCTATTTAGTTGCAAAAGAGAACTAAAACATGAGAATTATGAGAGGTAAGGGAAGAAGAACCATGCCTGGAGAAGTGGAGTCGGTCAAAACTGTGGGATTTGGTTCAGTAACTTGCTTGGGCACATCGTCAACCAGATCACGAGCATCCACAGCTCCACCATTTAACATACACATCTATCAATAAAATCTGTAACTACATACTTGAAAACCATTCCACTACTCTGATCACATTTCTCCTACCTTCTAGATTCGACCCACCACTTGTTGAGCATGATCAAATGGTTTCTTATTGTTGTTGTTTGGATAGGATGAGATCTTCCTCCTTTTGTGCATAGCCTCAAATCTTGCAACCATTAGACCATGATTTTTGAAGGCATTTAGTCAAACACTTCACATGCCTTAAGCATGCCTCCACATTTTGCACATTCTCATGTGCTCATCAAAAACCAGCAAACATAATGATTAATTCTAGGCATGATTCTACAAGAGGCACTCATGCCATCGAAGTATTTACAACCCTCATGCACTGAACCTGCATGTCTGAAAGCTAATTAAACCAAAAATGAAGCTTACAAGGTCAGGGTATGTTCCATAAGACCACATCTCTTGAGGCATTCTGCCAAACAGATCACAGGCCTTTTCTACACATCCATTTTGTGCATATGCTACCATCATGGCATTCCATGAGACAACATTTCTTTGAGGCATTCTATCAAACAGTTTAACACTTTTAACAAACCCATTTTTTACATATCCTGCTATCATTGCAGTCCAGGAGAACTACATTTCTTTCATGTATTTAGTCGAATGGTTCACATGCATTGTGTATTCCACATTTTGCATATGTATCATGCTAAACTTGGCACTAAAACATTTAAAAATACTATTCTTTCCATGATGCTTGGGTGGATGTCCATGTGCTGTTCTAAAGCTCCAATTTTTAAAGCAGGCTGGGAGGAAAACTGGAAAAAACTATGGATGTCTGGCTTACATCCCGTACCAAATGGGCATTTGCTTGGAAGTTTCCAAGGCCTTTTCAACAAACTCATTTGTGCATATCCTGCCATCAAATGGCATTCCATGAGCCCGCATCTATTTGAGGCATTCTATCAAACAGTTCACAGGCCTCCTACACATCCATTTTGCACATACATGTCTACCAAGGCAGTAGCAACTACAACATCTGACAAAACCCTCTCTCCAATGTGCTTTTATAGCTGTCCACGCAGGAAAAGGAGCTCGAGTTTTGACGCAGGCTGAGAGGATGCTGGCACAGGCCGTAAAAAGGAAACATGGCACTCCAGGGATGACATTTGGTGATGCATTTCTTTGGAAAGGTAAAAAGTGCCCAAAGCACACTGGTTGGGTGAAAAAAAGTCACAGCCAAGACTGGTTCCAAGCTTCCATGGCGGCGGCTGCTGTCTTTCTTCAGCAAAAGACAAAAAACAAGACCATAAGGCATCTCCTTGCCCTAATCCACCCTAAAATTTCACGGGCCTTCATTTATTTATTTTTAATTCCTTTTAAATTTATTTATCTATTTCTTTTTGTTTGTTTTAATCTAAAAATGTCATAAAACCCTAAAACGAAGTAGACAAATAAATAAAATATAACTTAAAGTCAATCCATTACCAGTGATAAAATTTCGACACAAAAGCAACTGATTGAAGTCGGCGATATGAATTATAATAGTATTATAAACATTATTTTAATGATTTTACGGCTAAAATAATGATAATAATTATTAATCCTATTAATGGCGACGACCAGGCAACTCGATGAACCGAGAACCAGATTTTCCTTTAACCGGATAGTTGTCCATGACGCTACGAGGTCCACAGTTTGGGGTGTTCGACAACGACCCTGAAAGGCAAGAAGGAGAGGGAAGGTGAAAAATCTTCACTTGCGACCTGGACAAGGTCAACAATGGTCAACAAAAGCACATGCACACAAGTCTCCCAGGCTTAGCAACAAGGTTGTCATGCCAAGGACTGGGGGAACATCGAACGGGGCATTACATTCTCCTCCCCTTAAGAAAGCATCATCCTCGATGCGACATACAATGAAGAAAGAGAAATGGTAAACAACAAGGAACGAATATGGTGAAGGCACGCTCTAAGGTTAAGATTTCAGACACAAAAGCACGGTCACGGGGTGGCCCTAGGAACATTTGGTAGAAATTTTAACTTTCAAGGTTCTGTGAAGATTGGCAGTTCTCTCTTATTCGTTATTTCATTAATCTCTTTCCATTAACATTATTCTTAATTCAAGTCCTTTAAAATTTCATTTTTATCAAATTTTAGTTTATTCATTCCTGTGGGTTCCCATCATGAACTACAGTCACAACACCCTACCAGGGTCATACACAACACTAAAATTTCACAAGCATACTTTTACATACTTTCACGACCGTACCACATCACAAGGGTTTCACCAAACCATGGAATGACAACAAGTAGACCACATAGAAAATAATTTCCAACAATTACATCCTAGACATAGATCTAGTACACACATATGACTGACCAACAAAATCAACACATGCTGATACATATACAACGGGTATCACATGACCCAAAATCCATGACTGTACCAACATAGTGCCAAGACAATATCCAATAGTCCATACCAACCAAGGGAGAGTCAAACCTCAAACATAACAAGGTGTCAAAAAGACTCACAAGGGTACACATAACTCACTATACCAATATCCACACATCACAAGGCATCACGAAACAACTCTAGATATCTCCAAAAGCAAAGAAAACAACTCCATATACCTCCCCAAAGCATCACTAGATAAACTCCATATACCTCCCAAGAGGAAGAAACATAGTGCCAGAACCAAGTCGGGTCACTCAACCATAGAGCCCCATCAAGAATATCAGGTCACTCAACCATAGAGTGCCATAAAGAATAACAGGTCACTCAACCATAGAGGCCCATCTCCTTTCTCCTTTTAAATGAGGTCCAGGTCACCCTATGGCCCTAGGCACATAGAGCCCCATCACCCCCAAACCCAAGTGACATAATAACTCATGGTTCAACAACCCGCTAGTTATCTGTAACTCCTTGGGGCATACCCCCATACAATGAAGCGGGTCCATAGGTTCAACCACTCCATGGTTAATCCCATGACCCTAAGCCAACACATTACGACATTAGAACCAACATAACAATCCATTCAAATGCCAAGTGGCAAAAATCAAAAGCCTTGGGCTAGGCTACAAAACTTGTCAAATATGAAAAGAAAGTTTTAAAACCAAGAAAAAACAAATGGCTAATTAGCCTTGGTTAGTGCAAAATCCAAATGTTAATGAAACAATCAAATAAATGCCCAAAATATAAGAACATGTCAATCAAGAAAACGGACTGGTTCTAGCTAAAAGAGATAAAGATTAATTTACGAATAAAATACGTATTGAGAAAATAGCACATTACAATCACTATGTGGCCTCATACCACCACCAAAGGGGTACTCATCGAGTTGCTGGCACTCAGACATCGAGCCTCAGCTCGTAAAATATACATGTAACTAGAAATGAGTATATCAAATAATGTAACTATCATCATCTCTGCCTGAATCATAACTCCATACTCCCACAAGGATCAACATAGTCAAAATCACATAGGATTATTCAATGAACAATCCAATAGGAAAGAGCAGGGGACACAAGGTTGCATAAGTTGAGCCTAAGGTGGTGTGCACCCACAATATACTGAGCAAGCTCAAAGTATACTAAACAGATAGAAGTGGGTTTTCAGTCTATATAAGACTCCACTTCCTCACTCGTACTCGGCTCAAGATTATGAAAACCTGGTCCACACCTCCTCTCTCCACACATACACTCTTGACAGTTTATCCCCTTAGGGTCATCTAGTGTAAGGTCCACAACATACACATAACTACATCACTAACACAATGGTGATTCACGCACATTAACCATAACGTCTTACGCATGGTATAAATATACAGGGTATAACACAATCATTACCTTCACGGGTTACGATACATCACATTACCACATCCTACACCCAAAGTGCAATCACTGTACACTAGGGATCATACTCACCATATGCCCCTAAATCATGACATGAACCATCACATATTACATGAATTATACGTATGAGGAAAACAATGTCTAACATTACGACATATAATCCCTTTGCAATACAACACAGTGATACACACAACTCATCACAACATGGTGACGACATCACAATATGATTCAATTCACTCTACATCAATTTTTTCATGCAATACATCAATACATCTTCACATCACATAAGGTCAAAATGTTCCAACACTCTGCAATTCACAATATCATTCCATTCACACAAAACAAGGTGGTACATCACACACGGATTCCTCATTGGATCCACGAAAAGGAGAGTCAATACTCTCATCACAAGTAGTAATTCACACGTGAATTCTTCATAGAATCCACATGAAGGAGAGAGAATACTCCCATCCCCAGCACATCAACATGATAACAAATGCGCACTAAGTGACATACACATCATGTGCGTTCACATTATCACAATTACAACATAGATCACATCACTCTTAAAACACATTACTCTTCCAATATTTATCACCATCATGAAACACCATCATCATGCAACCCATCATGTAACACCATCACTATCATGCAAAATCATCACAACTCCAATCCATCCCAGAGGTTCGAGAGCATGAACCTCCACTCTGATACCATATGTAGTGCCCACATTTTACACACACAAATACAACAGTAAAATACCAAGGATAATTTTTTTTTCTTGACTTACATTGCTCACTACACACAACACAACAAGGGCTCCAAGTACAAAACTCGACTCACATATGACAATCACATAAGTCATCGACTCACATAGACACATGACAGACACATATACCATGTCGATACCACACTTTTCCCAATGAACGAATACTAGCAAAGACCCAACCACAAGAAACGTGACTTTAGGAATGGCGAACCCACGACATATCATTACTTTAAATGTATTTTAGTTACGACTAACTTTCCAAGAACATTATTATGTAAGCATGATTTTCTCCCTTTTTCCACCTACATGTTCTGAAAATTCATTTCACATTTCACTTATTGTTCAACCATTTAATTTTTCTCTTTACCCTTATGACAATCTTCATAACTTACATAAGTATTTTCCATATTTCAAATTTCATACAAAATTCCAATTATCTCATTCTTATGTTAAGATTATGCTTCTCAAAACGCTTATTTAATGTTTAAAATTTACCCTTGCTACACAAGTGAATCTAACGTGATGTCAAGATGAAATCTTGGGATTAAGGAGACATAGATTCAATATAGCTTTTTCCCCAAGAACATCCTTTGATCATGGAATAGTTATTTCCCTACCATTAATTATTAAAGTTCAATAACTTATTGACTTCCATTTATATATATATATATATATATATTATTATATATATATATATATATATATATATATATTCTCAAAGTTTGGTCACACCAAGGCAATTCATATTCTTTGCAACACATGAAAATGTTTAATTAAGTTATAAGGACTCCAAGAGTGACCTTAATCCTAATCTCCAATCTCGTTCTCATCTTATATGATATGCTCTTACATCGCACTATGGTCTCGTTCTTAGCATCGTCTCAAAACAAAGAGTTACGAAAGCACTTGTCTGACATCTTAAGGAAGTACATGGCTAGAAGCATTATAAACTACACATGAACACAAGTGATCTATGTTCACGAAGATCCCATATCTTTGCATTGCACGATTCCGCATAAGAAATATTCTTTATTCCTTAATGCCATAAAATGACATAACAAGGGATTAAGGGACAAGATTACAGTTTCTAAGGTTCTCTAGAATCAACATCTTTCAACTCAACTTCATATGCAAGGAGTTAAATTATAGTTTTCTTCCCACAAGTTAACATCCTAATCCACTAGGGTTTAGTTTAATTCCAATTCTTTTTCACCCAGGGCTTAAATCCTATTATAGATTTGATTTAGGTTGAAATGTATTTACCCTATAAACCCTCCGTAAAAGATCAACGCACTATAATGTCACTAGCCAAAGATAGTACATATAGCTAAGAGGATCTATTCCTTAACAAAATTTAAAGTGATAGAACCACTATTCCACTAGCTCCATGATGTCATCTAGATCTCACAAGAAATTCATTCGATGCAGAAGATTTATTTGACTGTGTTGCTCCTATATGTCTGGTTTGTGTCGATGTCACTAAACGTACCTACTAAGACGATAAACCCCCCTTTTCTTGGGATCTTATTTTCCTAAACCAAGGATGTCCATCGAGTGTAAAGGTTCGTTTGAAGGTCACAGTTTTCTACGCTAAGGGATTAACATAGGCAGGTTAGTTATATACAAATTTTGAACTAGGGTTGACTGTTGTGGTTAGGTTCCTTTATTACATTTTCAAGGAAGAAGCACAACACCAATTATTAAACCAATAATTGCACAATGAAAGTTCACTACAAAGTATTAATTTCAATTCCTTTTGACATTTGTATTTCACTTTTACCATAACAAATTTTGGGATCAAAATAACATCCATGAAAGAAATACCAATTTCTCAAGCACTTAATAATCTAACAATTTTACATACTACCAATTTCAACAATAAGTCTTTCAAAATAATACCAAAAATAAACAATGAATTACTCAACGCCTTTACGTCATCATTCTTTCATCCTGCAAAAACCACGTGAGCAAGATATCAGCGATAAATCGCTGGCATGGCATCCACCCTAATCTAACATAATTATCATTTTTTAGTTTCCCATTTACATATGATAATAATTAAAATTTGCCATTGAAAGAAAAGAGTTTAGAGACATGTATTCAATGCATTTCATTTCACTTCACTTTGTAACCTAGGAGAGAGAAAGAGAAGGGAAGAGAGAGAAAACACCATTTTGTCAAAATTTCTAATACACACAACAAGTTTCATTATAGTGTTTTAAACAGTTATTTACATGTGTTAAAAGTTTCCAGGGTGATTTGGCAACCCTACGAGGGTCCGCAGCTTTCTATTTTTACATTTTCTTACTAGCTACAAAACGTACAAAATGGGCTCGGAGGCTAAGAAACCACTTCCAAAAGTTATCTTCCGATGAGAACACACACCACGATTAACTTTCTACGTGTCCCCAGATATACCAAGAATTCATAGCAACTGACGGAATTGAAAAAGAGTGAACGGTTTGCGTTTGGCGGCTAGTTTTCCGGGGCCACTGATCGTAGTTCACCCAGTTGTAAAATGACAACAATTAGCTCGAGGGCCCAGAAAACCATCCATAACTGACGTTCGATGGAGGAGCATGCAACAAGACATCTCCTACTAGTTTCCCCTATATAAAGAGAATTCATCAGAGTCGACGGGACTGAGAACTAGAAAACCATTTTCAAACGGCGACAAGTTTTCTAGAGTGACAAGATGAAATTGGTCCAGTTTGACCTCGTCAAACTGTGACTGGAGGCCTACAAAATGGCTTCGCCAAACTATCCCGAAAAGTTCTCTTTCCTATACTGAATGTTCCATGCAATTGTTTAGTATAAACACTAGAGGTTTGCGAAGACGGGAAGTAATTTCTCCATCCAGGTTTCAAATGACGGTTCAAAATGAAAGTCAACTTTCTAGATTTAACAACTTTCTACTGTTGTAAACCAGTGTAACAGGGCTCCTATAAGAGCGTCAAAAGGATGTCATATGTTCGTTTCAGGTCAAACCAAAGGTCAAGGTGACTCCTCGTATACCAAGGTACACGAATGAAACTTCACATCTCGTTTCCAGAGTTGCGAAGGGTACTTAGTGAGTCTCCAAAAATTGCAAAATTTAACTATTTAAAACAAGGAGAAGGTCAACTTTATCAATGGGGAGTCAAATTCGTCTGGTCGATAAAACAATATTGGAGCGATCAAGATGGGTAAGATTTTTCTAAATCATCTCAAAGTGAGGGTGATAGTTCATGGTTTAAAGTAGACGAGTTATAATGACTTCGTGAGTTACGACACGACAATTTATTGTTTTGCAACGAGTTGAAGGAACATTTAACTGTATTAAAAATCTTAATAATTTAAAATTCTATTTAGTTGCAAAAGAGAACTAAAACACGAGAATTATGAGAGGTAAGGGAAGAAGAACCATGCCTGGAGAGTGGAGTCGGTCGAAGCTGTAGGATTTGGTTCAGTAACTTGCTTGGGCACATCGTCAACCAGTTCACGAGCATCCACAGCTCCACCATTTAACATACATGTCTATCAATAAAATCTGTAACTACATACTTGAAAACCATTCCGCTACTCTGAACACATTTCTCCTACCTTCTGGATTCGACCCACCACTTGATGAGCATGATCAAATGGTTTCTTATTGTTGTTGTTTGGATAGGATGAGATCTTCCTCCTTTTGTGCATAGCCTCAAATCTTGCAACCATTAGACCATGATTTTTGAAGGCATTTAGTCAAACACTTCACATGCCTTAAGCATGCCTCCACATTTTGCACATTCTCATGTGCTCATCAAAAACCAGCAAACATAATGATTAATTCTAGGCATGATTCTACAAGAGGCACTCATGCCATCGAAGTATTTACAACCCTCATGCACTGAACCTGCATGTCTGAAAGCTAATTAAACCAAAAATGAAGCTTACAAGGTCAGGGTATGTTCCATAAGACCACATCTCTTTGAGGCATTCTGCCAAACAGATCACAGGCCTTTTCTACACATCCATTTTGTGCATATGCTGCCATCATGGCATTCCATGAGACAACATTTCTTTGAGGCATTCTATCAAACAGTTTATGTGCCTTCTAACAGACCCATTTTTTTTTTTTTTTGCATATCCTGCTATCATTGCAGTCCAGGAGACCACATATCTTTCAGGTATTCTGTTCGAATAGTTCACATGCTTCCACATTTTACATATGTATCTACTAGGACACTTGTGAACTGCAACATCTGAAAAAGTACCTTCTCCATAATTGCTTTGATGTCATGAGCCCTGCTATTCAAAGCTCCCATTTTGACAGGGCTGGAGGTTGCTGGAAAAAAATTGCTGTGGACTTGCTTTACACGTACCAAATGCATTTGCTTGGAAGTTTCCAAGGCCTTTTCAACAAACTCATTTGTGCATATCCTGCCATCGTGGCATTCCATGAGCCCACATCTATTTGAGGCATTCTATCAAACAGTTCATGAGGCCTCCTACATGTGCTTTTTTTCCCAAACATGTCTACCACAGGCAGTAGCAACTACAACATCTACAAAACCCTCTCTCCAACATGGCTTTTAAAGCTATCCACGCAGGAAAAGGAGCTCGAGTTTTGACGCAGGCTGAGAGGATGCTGGCACAGGCCACAAAAAGGAAACATGGCACTCCATGGGATGACATTTGGTGATGCATTTCTTTGGAAAGGTAAAAAGTGCCCAAAGCTACACTGGTTGGGTGAAAAAAAAGTCACAGCCAAGACTGGTTCCAAGCTTCCATGGCGGCGGCTGCTGTCTTTCTTCAGCAAAAGACAGAAAAAAAGACCATAAGGCGTCTCCTTGCCCTAATCCGCCCTAAAATTTCATGGGCCTTCATTTATTTATTTTTAATTCCTTTTAAATTTATTTATCTATTTCTTTTTGTTTGTTTTAATCTAAAAACTTCATAAAACCCTAAAACGAAATAGACAAATAAATAAAATATAACTTAAAGTCAATCCATTACCAGTGATAAAATTTTGACACAAAAGTAACTGATCGAAGTCGGCGATATGAATTATAATAGTGTTATAAACATTATTTTAATGATTTTACGGCTAAAATAATGATAATAATTATTAATCCTATTAATGGCGACGACCAAGCAACTCGACGAAACCAAGAACCAAATTTTCCTTTAATCAGATAGTTGTCCATGATGCTACGAGGTCCACAGTTTGGGGTGTCGTCAATGACCCGAAATGCAAGAAGGAGAGGGAAGGTGAAAAATCTTCACTGCGACCTAGACAAGGTTAACAATGGTCAACAAAGGCACACACACACTAGTCTCCCAGGCTTAGCAACATTTTCGTCATGCCAGGGACTGGGGGAATAAGGAACGAATAAGGCGAATGCACACGCTAAGGTTAAGATTTCAGACACAAACGCAGGGTCACGGGGTGGCCATAGGAACAATTGGTAGAAATTTTAACTTTCAAGGTTCTGTGAAGATTGGCAGTTCTCTCTTATTCGTTATTTCATTAATCTCTTTCCATTAACATTATTCTTAATTCAATTCCTTTAAATTTTCATTTTTATAGAATTTTAGTTTATTCATTCCTGTGGGTTCCCATCATGAACTATAATCAAAACACCCTACCAGGGTCATACACAACACTAAAATTTCACAAGCATACTTTTACATACTTTCACGATTGTACCACATCACAAGGGTTTCACCAAACCATGGAATAACAACAAGTAGGCCACATAACAATTAATTTAAAACAATTACGTCCTAGACATAGATCTAGTACATGTATATGAATAACAAACAAAATCAACACATTGATACAATATACAATGGGTATCACCTGACCCAAAACAATCCATGACTGTAACAACATAGTTCCAATCCAATATCCAATAGTCCATACCAACCAGGAGAAGAGTCAAACCTCAAACATAACCAAGTGTCAAAAGGACTCACAAGGGTACACATAACTCACAATACCAACTCCACACATCTCAAAATATCAAGAAATAACTCCATATATCTCCTAGAGCATCATAAAACAACTCCATACACTTCCCTAAAGCATCACCAAATAATCTCCATATACCTCCCCGAGAGAAAGAATCATAATGCCAAAACCAAGTCAGGTCACTCAACCATAGAGCCCCATCAAGAATATCCGGTCACTCAACCATAGAGTGTCATAAAGAATAACAGGTCACTCAACCATAGAGTCATGTCTCCTTTCTCCTTTTAATGAGGTCGGGTCACCCTGTTTCCCTGGGCACATAGAGCCTCGTCACCCCCAACCCAAGTGACATAATAACTCGTGGTTCAACAACCCGCTAGTTACCTGTAACTCCTTGGGGCGTACCCCCATACAATGAATTGGGTCCATAGGTTCAACCACTCCATGGTTAATCCCATGACCCTAACCCAACACATTACGACATTAGAACCATCATAACAATCCATTCAAATGCCAAGTGGCAAAATCAAAAGCCTTGGGCTAGGCTACAAAACTTGTAAATATGAAAAGAAAGTTTTAAAACCAAGAAAATAAATAAATGGCTAATTAGCCTCGGTTAGTGTAAAATCCAAATGTTAATGAAACAATCATATAAATGCCAAAAATATAAGAACATGTCAATCAAGAAAATGGCTGGTTCTAGCTAAAAGAGAAAGATTAATTTACGAATAAAATATGTAATGAGAAAATAGCACATCACAATCACTATGTGGCCTCATATCGCCACAAAAGGGGTACTCATCGAGTTGTTGGCACTCGAACATCGAGCCTCAACTTGTAAAAACATACATGTAACCAGAAATGAGTATATCAAATAATGTAACTGTCATCATCTCTGCCTGAACCATTCCTCCATACTCCCACAAGGATCAACATAGTCAAAATCACATAGGATTATTCAATGAACAATCCAATAGGAAAGAGTAGGGGACACAAGGTTGCATAAGTTGAGCCTAAGGTGGTGCACACCAACAATATACTGAGCAAGCTCGAAGTATACTAAACAGATAGAAGTGGATTTTCAGTCTATATAAGACTCCACTTCCTCACTCATACTCGGCTCAAGATTATGAAAACCTAGTCCATGCCTCCTCTCTCCACACATACACTCTTAACAGTTTATCCCCTTATGGTCATCTAGTGTAAGGTCCACAACATACACATAACTACATCACTAACACAATGGTGATTCACACACCATAACCATAACATCTTACGCATGATAGAAATATATAGGGTATGACACAATCATTACCTTCACGGGTTACGATACGTCACATTACCACATCTTGCACCCAAAGTGCAATCACTGTACACTAGGGATCATACTCACCATATGCCCCTAACTCATGACATGAACCATCACATATTACATGAATTATAGATATGAGGAAAGAAATGTCTAACATTACAACATATAATCCCTTTGCTATACAACACAGTGATACACACGACTCATAACAACACAGTGACGAAATCACAATATGATTCAATTCACTCTGCACCAATTTTTTTTCATGCAATACATCAATACATCTTCACATCACATAAGGTCAAAATGTTCCAACACTCTGCAATTCATAATATCATTCCATTCACACGAAACAAGGCAGTACATCACACACAGATTCCTCATTGGATCCACAAAAAGGAGAGTCAATACTCTCATCACAAAAATTAATTCACACGTGAATTCTTCACAGAATCCACACTAAGGAGAGATAATACTCCCATCCCCAGCACGTCAACATGATAACAAATGTGCACTAAGTGACATACACATCATGTGCGTTCACATTATCACAATCACGACATAGATCATATCACTCTTAAAACACATTACTCTTCCAATATTTATCACCATCATGAAACACCATCACCATCATGCAAGCCATCATGTAACACCATCACTATCATGCAAAATCATCACAACTCCAATCCATCCCAGAGGTTTGAGAGCATGAACCTTGCTTTGATACCATATGTAGTGCCCACAATTTACATGCACAATTACAACATGTAAAATACCAAGATAATTTTTTTTTTTACTTACATTGCTCACTACACACAACACAATAAGGGCTCCAAGTACAGAACTCGACTCACATGTGATAATCACATAAGTCATCGACTCACATAAACACATGCAAACGACATCGGCATGTCGATGCCACACTTTACCCAATGAACGAATACTAGCAAAGACCCAACCACAAGAAACGTGACTTTAGGAATAGCGAACCCACGACATATCATTTCTTTAAATGTATTTTAGTTATGACTAACTTTACAAGAACATTATTATGTAAGCATGATTTTCTCCCTTTTTCCACCTACATGTTCTGAAAATTCGTTACACATTTCACTTATTGTTGGACCATTTAATTTTGCTCTTTACCCGTATGAAAATATTCATAACTTACATAAGTATTTCCCATATTTCAAATTTCATACAAAATTCCAATTCTCTCATTCTTATGTTAAGATTATGCTTCCCAAAATGGTCATTCAATGTTTAAAATTTTAACCTTGCTACACAAGTGAATCTAACGTGATGTCAAGATGAAATCTTGGGATTGAGGGAGACTTAGATTCAACAAAAAAAAAAAATTCAAAACATTCTTTGATCATTGTATAGTTATTTCCCTACCATTATCATAATAGTTCAAAAACTTGTTGAATTCAAAATTTGATATCTATATATATATATATATATATATATATTCCTTGAAGTTTGATCACACCAAACCATTCATATTCTTTGCAACACATGATAATGTTTAATTAAGTTAAAAGGACTCCAAGAGTGACCTTAAACCTAATCTCCAATCTCGTTCTCATCTGATATGATATGCTCTTACATCGCACTATGGTCTCGTTATTAGCATTGTTTCAAAGTAATAGGAGTTATGAGAAGTATTTGTCTAACATCTTGAAGGAGGTACAATGATTGGAAGAATTGTAAACTATACAGGAACCACAAGTGATCTACCTCCATGAATCAACGAAGGTTTGGTTGCATTGCACAATTCTGCACCTAAGAAATGATTCTTTTACGCCTCAATGCTATATAATGGCATTTTAAGGCATTAAGCGGACAAGATTACAATTTATAAGGTTCTCTAGAATCAACATCCTTTCAACTCAATTTTGTATACCAGGAGTTAAATTATAGTTATTCTTCCCATAAGTTAAAATCCTAAGGTAGCACTAGGGTTTAGTTTAATTCCAATTCTTTTTCACCCAGGACTTAAAATCCCTATTATAGATTTGATTTAGGTTGAAATGTATTTACCCTGTAAAGCCTATGTAAAATATCAACACACTATAATCTGACTAGTCAAAGATAGTACCTATATAGCGAAGAAGGGCAATTCCTTAACAAAATTTAAAGCGATAGAACCACTATTCCACTAGCTCTATGATGTCATCTGGATCTCACAAGCAATACATTTGGATGCAGAAGATTTATTTTACCATGTTGCATTCCTAAAATATGTCTGGTTCATGACAATGTCGCAAAACATACCTGACTAATGACGGTAAACTCCAACTTTTCGTGGGTTCTTATTTACCTAAACCTAGGAGGCTCCCATCGAGCGCAAAGGTTAGTTTGAAGGTCACAATTTTCTACAGCTAAGGGATTTACATAGGCAGGTTAGTTATATACAAATTTTTGAACTAGGGTTGACTGTTGTGAGTTAGGTTCCTTTATTACGTTTTCAAGGTAAGAAACACAACACCAATTATTAATCAAATAATTACAAAATGAAAGTTCACTACAAGGTAATAATTTCAATTCCTTTTGACATTTGTATTCCACTTTTACCATAACAAATTTTGGGATCAAAATAACATCCATGAAAGAAATACCAATTTCTCAAGCACTTAATAATCTAACGACTTTTACATACTACCAATTTCAACAATAAGTCTTTCATAATAATACCAAAAATAAACAAAGAATTTACTCAACGCCTTTACGTCATCATTCTTTCATCCTGTAAAAACCACGTGAGCATGATATCAGTGATAAATTCACTGGCATGGCATCCACCCTAACCTAACATAAGTATCATTTTTTAGTTTCCCATTTACACAAGATAAAAATTACAATTTGCAATCGAAATAAAAGGGTCTAGAGACATGTATTGATTACATTTCATTTTGCTTCTTTTTGTAACCCAGGAGAGAGAAAGAGAAGGGTAGAGAGAGAAAATACCGTTTTATCAAAAGTTTCTAATGCACACAACAAGTTCCACTATAGAGTTTTAAATAGTTATTTGTATGTGTTAAGAGTTTACAGGGTGGTTTGGCAACCCTACGAGGGTCCGCAGTTTTCTATTTTTACATTTTCTTACAAGCTACAAAAACGTACAAAATGGTCTCAGAGGCATTAAGATACCGCTTCCAAAAGTTATCTTCTGATGAGAACACACACCATGATTAACTTTCTACGTGTCCCCAGATATACCAAGAATTCATAGCAACTGACAAAATTGAGAAAAGAGCAAACGGTTTGTGTTTGGCGGCTAGTTTTCCAGAGGCCACTGGTCGTAGTTCACCCAATTGTAAAATTACAAAAGTTAGCTCAAGGGCCCCAGAAAACCGTGTACATAACTGACGTTCGATGGAGGAGCACGCAACAAGACATCTCCTACTAGTTTCCCCTATATAAGGAGAATTCATCAGAGTCGACGGGACTGAGAAGTAGAAAACCATTTTCAAACAGCAACAAGTTTTCTGGAGCGACAAGACGAAATTGGTCCAGTTTGACCTCGTCAAACTGCGATCTGGAGGCCTACAAAATGGCTTCGCCAAACTATCCCGAAAAGTGCTCTTTCTTAGACTCAATGTTCCATGCAATTGATCTAGTATAAACACTAGAGGTTTGCAAAGACGGAAAGTAATTTCTCCATCCAAGTTTCAAATGGCGGTTCAAAATGAAAGCCAACTTTCTAGATTTAACAGCTTTCTACTGTTGTAAAACCAGTGTAATAGGGCTCCTATAAGAGCGTCAAAAAGATGTCATATGTTCGTTTCGGGTTAAACCAAAGGTCAATGTGACTCCTCGTATACCAAGGTACACAAATGAAACTTCACATCTCGTTTCCAGAATTACGAAGGGTACTTAGTGAGTCTCCAAAAAATGCAAAATTTAACTATTTAAAATAGGGAGAAGGTCAACTTTATCAATGGGGAGTCAAATTCATCTGGTCGATAAAACAATATTGGAGCGATCAAGATGGGTAAGATTTTTCTAAATCATTTCGAAGTGAGGGTGATAGTTCATGGTTTAATATAGACGAGTTATAATGACTTCGTGAGTTACGACATGACAATTTATTGTTTTACAACGAGTTGAAGGGACAGCTAACTATATTAAAAATCCTAATAATTTAAAATTCTATTTATGTTGCAAAAGAGAACTAAAACACGAGAATTATGAGAGGTAAGGGAAGAAGAACCATGCCTAGAGAACAAAGATCGGTCGAAGCCATAGGCTTCAGTTCCGTACATCTTGCTTGGCCACTTCGTCAACCAGTTCACAAGCATCCACAGCTCCACCATTTTACATACACGTCTATCAATAAAATCTGTAACTATAGATTTGAAAACCATTATGCTACTCTAATCACATTTCTCCTACCTTCTGGATTCGACCCCCCCACTTGTTGAGCATGATCAAATGGTTTCTTATTGGTTGTTGTTTGGATAGAATGAGATCTTCCTCCTTTTTTGCATAGCCTCAAATCTTGCCACCATTAGACCATGATTTTTTAAATGTATTTAGTCAAAAACTTCACATGCCTTAAGCATGCCTCCACATTTTGCACATTCTCATGTGTTCATCAAAAACCAAGCAAACATAATGATTAATTCTAGGCATGATTCTACAAGAGGCACTCATGCCATCGAAGTATTTACAACCCTCATGCATTGAACCTGCATGGCTAAAAGCTAATTAAACCAAAAAATGAAGCTTACATGGTTAGGGTATGTTCCATAAGACCACATCTCTTGAGGCATTCTACCAAACAGATCACAGGCCTTTTCTACACATCCATTTTGTGTATATGTTGCCATCATGGCATTCCATGAGACAAAATTTCTTTGAGGCATTCTATCAAATAGTTTATGCACCTTCTAACAGACCCATTTTTATTTTTTTTATTTTTTTTACATATCCTGCTATCATTACAGTCCAGGAGACCACATATCTTTCAGGTATTATGTCGAACAGTTCATAGGATTCCATATATTGCATATGTATTTTCCAGGGTGCTTGGAACTAAAACATTCAAAAACACCTTCTCCATAAAGCTTGGGTAGATGGCCGAGGCCTGCTCTAAAGCTCCCATTTTGACAGTGGCTGGTGGGTTACTGGAAAAATGCTGTGGAGTCTAGATTTACACGTACCAAATGCATTTTCTTGGGAGTTTCCAAGGCCTTTTCAACATACTCATTTGTGCATATCCTGCCATCACTGCATTCCATCAGCCCGCATCTATTTGAGGCTTTCTATCAAACAGTTCACAGGCCTCCTACACGTCTATTTTGCACAAACATATCTACCAGGGCAGTAGCTACTAAAACATCTGACAAAACCCTCTCTCCAACGTGCTTTTATAGTTGTCCACGTAGGAAAAGGAGCTCAAGTTTTGACACAGGCTGAGAGGATGTTGGCACAGGCCGCAAAAAGGAAACATGGCACTCCAGGGATTACATTTGGCAATGCATTTCTTTGAAAAGGTAAAAAGCACCCAAAGCACACTAGTTGGGTGAAAAAAGTCACGGCCAAGAGTAGTTCCAAGCTTTTATGGCGACGGCTATTGTCTTTCTTCAGCAAAAGACAACAAACAAGACCATAAGGCGTCTCCTTGCCCTAATCCACCCTAAAATTTCACGGGCCTTCATTTATTTATTTTTAATACCTTTTAAATTTATTTATCTATTTCTTTTTGTTTGTTTTAATCTAAAAACACCATAAAACCCTAAAACAAAGTAGACAAATAAATAAAATATAACTTAAAGTCAATCCATTCCCAATGATAAAATTTCGACACAAAAGCAACTAATTGAAGTCAATGATATGAATTATAATAGTATTATAAACATTGTTTCTATGATTTTAGGGCTAAAATAATGATAATAATTATTAATCCTATTAATGGTGACGACCAAGGAACTCGATGAATCGAGAACCATATTTTCCTTTAACCGGATAGTTTTCCATGACGCTACGAGGTCCACAGTTTGGGGTGTCGACAACGACCCAAAAGGAAAGAAGGCGAGGGAAGGTGAAAAATCTTCACTGTGACCTGGGCAAGGTCAACAATGGTCAATGAAGGCACATGCACACCAGTCTCCCAGGCTTAGCAACAAGATCGTCATGCCAGGGAATAGGGAAACATCGAACAGGGCATTACACTATACCACTTCGATAGCCCCATGACCCTAAGAAGATATTATCATTCCACTGTTGAATCTAGCATCGTTCGTATTTACTTCTCATCCACCCGAGATTTTCACCTCTCCCTATGGAGAAGTTGAAAGCACAAATGGCAGAGTTTGAAAGAATCTTTGTATTTAGACAATGTAGAGGATTAAAGCCATAACACTGTGGTAAATTCAGATGCAGCAAAGTCTCGAGCATGAGATGGTGGTACATTACATGAATTCTCATTCCCTAAAGAGCAATTTCTCATCCTAGATGGCTTTGTAAATAGTCCCAGAAGCTAGACAAGAGATCAACTTGGAAGAACATGACTTACAACTACTCATAACTTTAGGTGGAAAAAATAGAAGACCTAAAGTTTGTCAAGGTAACTTCAACATTGATTATTGAAGAATTAGGTGCAGAAATTATTTGAGTTGTCAGTTCCAGCCAAAGGGAAGAAAAAGGGAGAGCTAACGGCGGTGGATATATCAGTAACGAAGGTGTCATGTGGGTCAAATCACCACAGAAGGATTAAAGCAAGATACAAAGACATTAATTGATCTTTTATTCCTCAAGATTGACAAGAAGAAGGTAGAGAAAGCCAAACTTCAAGAGCAGATATCTCAGTTATGTGATATCATCACTAAGGCTACCAAACCTTCCTCTTAGCCAGTTTTAGTACATAAGTAGGTGATTAGTCATTTGATTAAAGAGATAGAAGATGCACGATAATCAGGTCAAAACTATCAATGAGTGGAAAATCCAAATCATCCACCAAGCTTTAAAATAGCTCAAAGAAGTACCATATATCCTGGAAGTTATGGATAGGGAATTATCTTGAGTTAAAGCAATTTATGACAAGCATAGTGGATGAGAATATAGTGGCTGAAATTAATCTATATGTCTAGGTTAAGATAAATTCACTACCAGAGGATGTTTTAATTGCATAGAACAACTTGTGCCTGATGGATTGGTGGAAAAGGGTAAGCAACTGGAGATTGTGGTTTCTTTTCGCATGGATATTCTTAATCTTATGCTAAAAACAATGCAGTTGCTTGAAGGATAATATCTTTTCATTTCCAGTTAATGTAGTTTCTTTCACTAAGGAAGAGGTAGTTAATGGTATTCCCTGTTATACGAGAATCATTCCAAATAAATTGTCTATTTCTCTTGAGAATTTTTTTTTTAATTGTTTCAGAAGAAGGTTGATAAAGATATCATTCCTTTCAAATTGAATTCAATTAGCAAAATGGCGAGACTTCAAGAAGACATCAACGAATTCAGGCCTATTTTGGAGGAAGTAGAGGCAAACATTGATACTTTTTCCAGAGGATTACTGCGGTTGAAGACCGATAAAGAGGTTATTGTTAAAATAGATGGGAAACCATTGAATTACATGTTCGACAAGTATATTCAATATCATAACAAAAGGAAAGTGTAAGGTGTTATAACTATCATATTCTCTTTCTTCTCTTCTTTCTTATCTCATATCTTATGTTCTCAGATGAAATTGTAAAATTAAAGTTATTGGTTTAAAAGCTATTACTTTCAGTTATTTGAAAAGGTTCTTTACGATAAGTGGCTAATGTGCACAACTTTGACTTAGTCTCTAGATGCATATCACTTAGAGAAGAATTATAGGGGAAATATTTCCAGTTGTTTCCTTTAAAATAGATGGGAAAACATTGAATTACATGTTCGACAAGTATATTCAATATCAAAACAAAAGGAAAGTGTAAGGTGTTATAACTATCATATTCTCTTTCTTCTCTTCTTTCTTATCTCATATCTTATGTTCTCAGATGAAACTGTAAAATTAAAGTTATTAGTTTAAAAGCTATTACTTTAAGTTATTTGAAAAGGTTCTTTACGATAAGTGGCTAATGTGCACAACTTTGACTTAGTCTCTAGATGCATATCACTTAGAGAGGAATTATAGGGGAAATATTTCCAGTTGTTTCCTTTAAAAATTCCACATGTGCAAGTTCAGTTATAGTTTCCTATTTGTAATTTCCCCTCCACACACTATAAATGGAGGAAGAACTTGTGGGTTGAGGGATCAGAATTTATCATAAGAAATCTTGAGTTCCAAACTTTATGTTGTAACCTTTGATGGTTTTTCTGTGAAAGATGAGGAATTGAATAAAACTGGATTTCTGCATAACTTTGTGTGAACGGTGCATTGCTTCTTATTTATGGTGGAGCCCATTCGCATCCTAGATTGTAGGACCCCTAGGCCTTCCAGGCAGAGAGGTTAATCAGTGTCCGGGTGCAGCAGAAAAGATATGATGAGACTGCAGCTACATGGGAGGATGCTACTTTGTTACGAGTTCAGTTCCCATATATGTTTCAGTCACTTCTAGGAGGAAGTCAAGCGTAAGCGGAGGGGGATGTAGTGCCCACTTTCCTTTGACACCTTGTGATATTGATCCTAATACTGCTAACTATATTATCGGCAATTGTTATAGTTTAATTTAGCATGATGTTAGATGTTAGATCATGGTTTATTATGGAATTTGATTCATATATGGTGCATGATGATTATTAGAGACATTCTGGATATTGATGTGGATATATATTGTTTGACATGGTTACATTATAGATGTTGTTCAAACTTGTGATATTTGGATATTTTGAGTAGACCTATAAAATGAGAATTGAATTAAAATTGGTGATGATATAGTTGTGGATGAAATTGTAAGTGATACTGCTGATTATCTTGATGTTTGTTGAGATTCACATATATGTCGATGATCTTGAAATTATATTTATATTCATTTAGATTTTCTAATATGGCCACGAGGTAGAAGGAGGTATTCATATTTTGCAGGTTTAAAATATCACAACAAACATCAAAGGATTGGAGACCAACCACATTCGAATTCTAGATGAATTCAACAAGGTCACCATGGAAACTTTTTTTTTTTTGTGTGTTTGATTGTGTTAGGGATTACCATGAGGGGGGTCACCTTTAAACGTGACCAAGGGTTATGTGTATTTATTTATTTGGTTCCTTTTTATTGATGTTTGTATGTGTTTGTTAAGTGATGTGTTTATACTTTTATTTAAATAAATTGTGGTATATAATGTGAGTAATCATATTGTTAAAATAAATTAATCAAATTGGGTCATAAGAAAATAATTATTGGAGTGGTTGACTCTTGTATTAAATGTTGTAAGATATGTGTAAGCAATGTGTAAGTGATGTGTAAGAGATATGTAAGTAAAATTTGGAGTATGAAACACTTCATCTTCATTGGAATTCGAATATTGTCCTTGGAGACTAATTTAGGAGGCTTGTGGGACATGAGTTAAACTTGTCCCATACCTCTTAAATTTGCATACCAAACTTACCTATGGTTGGAGAGTTTAAATCTAGCTTTCATTATGCATTTTTGTAAGTCTAGCTGAATGTTTTAATTGCACTTCTTGCTTGAAATTAATTTTAGTCCTTTGGGGTATGGGGTTGATTTGAGTGTGTAAGTAAGACTATCATATTATTCACCTACTTATTTATTGTGTCTTGGAGATTGAAGTTTACTTGTGAGTTAGAGTTGAGATTGTGTGATGTGGCATCCTACAAAGATCCACATCATCCTCCTCTCTTCCCCCTTATATATATTCAAATCCATTTTATTGTTTGGGGGTTACACTCTTTTGGTTGCTTTAATTTTACATACTTCTTTTGGGGCAAATTCTTTTGCTATTTGGAGCACTTACTTTTGGAGAAAGTTGTAGACTTTTTACAGACCTGTGTTTCATTGATCTTGGGTTATTTTTGCATTGGAAAGCTTTTGGTTGGGAACTTGAACCAAACGTTCATTATGGAGAGGTAAGAGCTTAGATCTTGAAATACTCTTCTTTTATTGTACAAATGTTATTGTTGTGAATGTTTTGGCTTGTGTGGGGGCTGTTTGGGTAGATGGCCTAGGGATGGTGTAGGAGAAGACTATGGGGTATTTATGTGGGAGGCATAAGTGTTTTTGGGGATGTATAAGTGTGGAGGGAGTTGGGATTTGGGTTCCACCTTACAAAGAAATAGCTTGGGGGAGGCATAAGAGCATGTTAGAGATTTGAAATGATATATATATATATATATATGGTGGTTGTTTTTAGGTGGTGATACCCATTTCCCCTTGGGAGGCATAAGCAGCATCCCCCATAGTTTCTTGCTCCTTTGGCTTGCATAATGGAGCCTGAGTTTTGTTTTCTATGTTTTAATGTGGTTTCAAACTATATTCTATTTTGGATTGTGTTTTAATGTGAAATTTGTATGTGTGTTTGTGGAAGCCTATTGTTGCCATGAGTTGAAACACATCTCATATTGCATTGTGATTGGGGTTGGGGGCTAATGATGAAGAATGGATTCTCCTTTTCATTGGATGTCTTGGTTGGGTGGAGAGCATTGCCTTTCCCCCTACTCTGTTGTGATAAAATGGAGATAAAGAAAATGGAGGATATTCATGTTGTTGTTCTAGAACAAAAAAAGAAATTTGACAGTCCTTGTTGAGAATATTTCATATTGTAACATTTTCCCACTTTGAAGTGGAGGAACTTGTACATTATTTCTGATGGAAAGATGTTTTGGATTGGCTATGAAAGTTGTAATTAGAAATGTGAAAGAAGTGTACTGTGTATTCTACTTTTTGAAAGAATGTGAAAGAAATTGTAATTATGGTCATTGTATTCGAGGAATGAAAGAAGAAGTGTAAAGGTATTTATTTGAATCAATAAAAGATTGTATTAATTTTCTCGAATGAAATTATTAGGTAAATGGAATCGGATTGTTGAATGTATTTTGAAATTCTGATTGGAAAGATGAAAAAGGTGAATACGTATGGAGAAATTTAATAATGCTTTGTTCTTTAGAAATGAATGTTTTAGAAATCATAATCATAATCTAGCATTTGAATACTTTGATTTGAATCAACTTAAGGTGTTAATTAGATATGGAATGAATTCAAATATTTAGAAGATGATAAATGGCAATTACATCTTTTTGAATTTGATCTCTGTTAGATGATTTCAAAGCTACAACATATTAATCAAAAAATGTACAAGACGACTCTGCCAACTATATAAGACAAATGAAATAACAAATTGAACCTAATATGATCGAAACAATCCCAATTAGACCTTAACACTTAAGAAATTATTATAGAATCTTTCAAATTGGGTAAAGGAAAAATTGTAGACATCTTGTTTATATAAAAAACAAAATCTGGTAATTTGAAATTGTAAATCAATCAAACAAGTTAACCCTCAAAATCCAACCTAAATTCCTCAAATTGCAATCCCCCATGTCTGTTGACATGTTGAGAAAGAAAGAATGTCGAAATTGAACAAAATTTTATGATTTAAAAATACCAGTTCACATTTTAGAAGCTTGCAAAATGTTTTCTCAAAATTGATCCTTCAAACCTTATCAAAATTAAAACAAATTTTGCTTCTCTGAGAAAATAGGGTTTCGAGAGCTTTCCAAAAAGTCCTTGTTTTCCCAAAACCGAGTCCCCAGTCATAAGTTATGGCTTTTTGAAGTTTTTACTTCGTTTGGCTTCAAAAAATCAATCTAACTGTCAAATTTAAGTGAAGAAAATATTCTTGGGGGCACCCGCAGTCTAGAAAATTTCCTCTTTTGCTTTGTGCACAAAAATCAAAAATTCATGAAGTTTCCCACCGCTCCGCTGACCCGCAAGCCTTCATTTTGTCCAAAATGATCTAAGTCCAAAACAAAGTTATTTGGCAATTTTTCCCTCCATGGCCTCGCTGTCATCCCGTAACCAATCCTTTGATCGACACATGGCTTTGTCGGGCACCAACAAACGCTCAAATTGATTTTAACCTTTCGCTGCTTTCAAAAATAAATTTGGAAAAATTTGTAAGTTTTTCCCGTAGCCCTGCCGACCCGCAGCCAGTTAGGTGTTGCCCAAGTGGCTTCATAAGGCATCGGCGAAGGAGCAGATATTTTTGGCCTTAATGCTTTCAAATAAAAATTTTGGCAAAAATTCCCACTTTTCTCCGCGGCCCCACATCCCCGCACTTGCCTTGGAAAAATCACTTCTGCGGGTGCACATAGGTCCGCATGTTCTAAAACTTAGCTTTAAAAATTTTCAGGAAAATGCTTTAGAAGTTTCTCCATCACCCCGCTGCCTACATCCAATGAGAGCCTGACTCGTGCCAACATCTGGCGTTAGCGGAGGCGCGGGTTAATTCTAGCCTTTGCGCCTTTGTATCACAAAGGTAATTAATTCTTAAGTTTCCCCACAAGTTTGTTTCTCTGCATGAATAATCTAGGCTTTACACGTGGTGCCTTGGGTGATGGCGAAGGCGCAGATCGTTTTTATCCCATAACGCTTTCAGCAAAAATATTTAATGTCTTAAGTACTTCCGGCAGCCTGACTTCCTGCCGAGGCTTGGAAATGTTGACACATGTCCCTTATGGGCTCATGGGCACGCAAGGGCAGTGCTAAAAAATCTTCCCCACGCCCTACCGGCCTACACATGGGAAAAATTTTCTTCCTTGTCCCGCCTTGACGTGGTGCACGTGGAAGTGAAATACACTTTTTGCCTAAGGGCGCTAAGGGTAAAATTTCTTTCGCAGGCCCGCCCATGGGAAAATTTTCTTCCCAAGGCCCGCCGGCCTATAACTTGAGAATTATAGGGAGTTAGAAGAACTTCTTTATATCATTGGAAAGGGGAAGAAATTTCCTATCTAATGGTTTTGTTTTTAGGAAAAGTTTAGTGCATTAAATATGTGAAAAATTAGGTTAAAGTGCAAGGTAAGCCTAAGAGTGGGTAAGTGGGAAATAACTCCCCATTAATTTAAAAATGTTAATTCTAAAGTATTGGTTGACCCTTTAAGGGGTCATGTCATGGGGTAAGTAAATGTTTTCCTAACCCCATGTAAATGAGAACTATGTTTATTTTTAGACCTAGTGGGATTAAATACCTTGGGTATTTAATTGTTTTGACCCCTTTAACCCTCATAATTTTATTAGGGAATGTTTAATCTTGGTGTTAATCTAATTAATTGATAAATCAGGACCTAAAGGAAATTTAATCTATACTTGGTTGTTTTTACTCATTAATTGTATTGTTATATTTAATGTTTGTTATAATGGAAAACTTTATTTTCTTAACATAATTGACCTTGATATATTTCTTTGTGACAATTGTTGCTTTGAGGCTTGTTTGTAGTCTCACCTTTTAAAAAAATTGTCCCATAATTTTTCTAACTAATCCTAGGTTGTTCTTGGGTCTCAAGTGGGTTGTTTTAGTAGGCATCACACTTGGTATCAGAGCCATGGGTTCAAATCTTAGACCCTTGGGAACACTATAAAACTTAAGACATGAACTCTAAACTTAGTACGATATTAAACCTAGCACACTTCAAATCTAGAGAACAACCTTGTTGAAATTGCATACTTAGTAAACATAAAAAATGGAATAAAACTTAGAGAGAAGAACTAACTCTCACCTTGGTCTATGTAGGAGGCGCAGACATGGGACGAGGGGTCTTTTCACATAGACTTAGGCTTTCCACCACCGGATCATGCTATAGTAGCTTCCATCCTACCACAGATTTTACAGACACTCTAGGATGTTAATGTCACTTTACGTGGAGGATATGTGGGAGCACGTGCTACTAAACATGATAGAGAGCCATCATATGAGGTTCAAGAACCTTCTCAACATAGTGATGATTAAAGAGCAGAGAACTCCCATGTGGAGTCAGCTAGAGCAAAGTCAGCACAGAGGGGACAGGGAGACTGGGTTTCAGGACACAGAGATAGGTCTCAGATCCTCTAGGCTTAGGGATGAGCATGTGGAGAGGCCTAGGGGTCGCCAGACCACTGCTAAAGACCATATCAGGGAGATCCTGAAGCTACAGCCAACTCATTATTCTGGTGATAGAGGTGGATTTCAATCAGAGGCCTGGTTGGTGAGCTTGAGCATGGATGCTTCAAGCTCTACCCTTGTTCTAGCAACACTGAAATCTTGTGTTGTGATCCATCTATTGAGGGATGCAGCAGGCGTATGGAGGAGGACAGAGGAGCAGAAGCTCCATGCTGATTCTGAGATAGTTACCTAGGAGCTCTTTGAGGAGTGGTTCAGGAGAAGATATTTATCTCAAAGGTTCGTACAATAGAGGATTGATGAGTTTCATGACCTTTGACATGCATCTCTTATAGTGGCTGAGTATGAGAGTAAATTTCTGGATCTACTCTAGTATGTTGATTACATGTAGGATGAGAGGGTGTGGATCCATAGGTTCATCTGAGGCCTGAATCTGGACATTGGAGGCGCAGTGCGGATTCATTGTCCACAAACATTGGTTGAGGCCATTGAGAGGGCCTATATAGCAAAGGAGACTTGGGGAAAGACCCAGCAGGCATAGAGACCGAGTCCACAGCCGTATACAGTAGATGTAGGACACTAGATCGAGGGGGTCAGTACCTCCTCCTTATGGTGGGTACAGGGTTCAACACAGTCATCTTTTAGACAAAAGTAGTAGCAGCAACAGTCTCACCCACCATATAGACCTCCACGGAGATTTGATTCACAGAGGGGTCAGTAGTATGAGGCCTCCTCCTAGGGGGTCCCATTAGGACACAAGGAGCCACCTAGGAGTAGAAGCTCCATGTTGATTTTGAGACAGTTACCTGGGAGCTCTTTGAGGAGTGGTTTAGGAGTAGATACTTATCTCAGAGGTTTGTATAATAAAGGATTGATGAGTTTAATGACCTATGATAGGCATCTCTTAATGTGGCTGAGTATGAGAGTAGATTTATTGATCTAATCCAATATGCTGATTACTTGCAGGATGAGCGAGTACGGATCCACGGGTTCATCCCGAGCTTGAATCTAGACATTAGAGGTGCAGTGTAGATCCATTATCCACAGACATTGGTTGAGGTCATCAAGAAGGCCTATATAGAAAAGGAGACTCAGGGAAAGACCCAACAAGCTAGAGATTGAGTCCAAAGCCATATATAGAAGATGCAAGAAAACAAATCGAGGGGATTAGTACCTCCTCTTCATGGTGGATAGGGTTCAACACAGTCATCTTTTAGACCACAATAGTAACAACAATAGTCTCGCCCACCATATAAACCTCCACAGAGATTTGATGCACTGAGGGGTAGGAGTATGGGGCCTCCTCCTAGGGGTCCCATTAGAACAAAAGGAACACCTAGAGCTCAGTTAGTATGAGCTCACTAGTAGAGACCTCAACATTCCACTTGACAGGTTCATAAGGGTCCACAACACACTTCTCTAGGGTGTTGACTTAAGCTAATACTCAAGGGAGAGGATCAGGTGGTTGTTTTGGGTGTGTCATTACTAGACATTTTTGGAGAGACTGCCCACAGAACCCTAATAACAAGGGTAAGGGATAGATCTTAGAGCCTAGTATTAGTGACATGGGACGTAGTCATAATATGCATGGAGTAGTTCAAAAACACCAAACAGAGCATCAATGTACAGTTATTGAGACTACAGGTAACATTGGTGGTATTCCTACCTCCATTTTGTTTGATTCTAGTTCTTCCAATTCTTTTATTACACCATCTTTAGTAGAGCGATGCAGGCTGGTGGTAGTTAGGAAGGGTCATAGTTGGGATGTTGGGATGGCTTCTAGTGCCAAGATCTCTGTAGACTCCTTAGTTAAGGAGTGTGTAGTGGATTTGGGACCTTTTTCCACTACCTCAGATCTTTATATCCTTCCATTGGGCTCTTATGGAGTCATCTTGGGCATGGACTTGTTATCAGCACACAGATCTAGCGTGGATTGTTACCACAAGATCATATCTTATATAGATGATCTAGGAGTTTAGGCAATGATAGACGGGGTCAGCAGACCCATTTCTATTTACACCATCTCCGCTATGTAGCTTAAGTGGTGTGTGCGAAGGGGTTGTTAGATTTTTACTATCATAGTTAGTGACCAATCAGAAGATGGGTCTAGTGAACCATCGCTAGATGACCATCCCCTTTTGAGAGAGTTTTTTTATGTCTTTCCAGAGGAGCTAACTGGGTTACTGCCCCCACAGGAGATAGATTTTCATATACATCTGGTTCTGGGATTAGATTCTATCTCATGAGCACCTTATCAGATGACTACCCCTGAGCTATAAGAGCTCAAGTTGTAGCTTGAAGGCATTCTAGAGAAGGACCTAATTTTTCCTAGTGTATCCTCTTGGGAAGCACCGGTGATCTTTGTAAAGAAGAAGGACGGATCCTTGCAGTTATGTATTGATTACCGCTAGCTAAATAAAGTAATGATAAATAATCATTATCCCCGTCAATGCATTGATGATTTGTTTGATCAGGTGAAGGGATCCACAAATTTCTCTAAGGTATACCTTAAGTTAGGCTACCATCAGCTGAGGATTTTGGAGGTGGACATTCATAAGACCGCCTTTCATACAAGATATGGCCATTATGAGTTCACAGTTGTACCTTTTGGTTTGATGAATATGCCCGCAATTTTATGAGTTTGATGAATGGAGTATTTAGGACCTTCTTAGATCACTTCATGCTCATCTTCCTAAGATGACATTTTGATTTACTCATAAACGCATCAACTTTAGTTCTTTAGTGTCTCCATTCATCAAGTTCTTTAGTGTCTTTGTGAGCATCAACTTTACGGTAACTTGGTGAAGTGCACATTCTTTCAGATGTAGGTGAAGTATTTGGGTCATATCATTTCTGAGGAAGGTATCACTATCGATCCTTCCAATATTAGAGATATTATGGATTGAACAACACCCACTACTATGACTGAGGTGCGTAGATTCATAGGATTAGTAGGTTACTACAGGATATTTGTTTAGGACTTCTCTCGGATTATGCACCCCATCACTTCCCTTTAGCGAAAAGTGAATAAGTTTGTTTGGTTGGATAGGTGCGAACACACCTTCAGGAAACTGAAGGAATGTATCAGTACAACACCTATCCTTGTATTTTTAGATCCACAGGGTGAGTTTTTCATTTGCATGGATGTTTCTTTAGTAGGGCTTGGAGGTGTGTTGATGCAGGAGAGAAGAGTAGTGGCTTTCGAGCCTCGCAAAATCAAATATTATGATCTTAATTATCCAAATCATGATCTTGAGCTTGTTGCAGTCCTACATGATTTGGTTTGATGGAGGCACTTTCTACTTGGTCAGAGATTCACACTCAAGATAGATCACCTAATTCTTCACCACCTCTTCATGCAGCCCAATCTCAATGCTCACCAATCGTGTTGGATGGAGTTGCTTTTTGAGTATGATATGGAGATAGAGCATATGAAAGGGAAGGATAATGTGGTTATAGATGATCTTAGTAGATGGAGACATGTGGATATGGCCACCTCAGTGAGCATGGATTTGCGGAGCAAGATTCTACAACAGCTTCCTCATGACAACTACATTGAAGCCAGAGAAGAGATCAAGTCTTCAGAGACCCCTTGAAGGGAATTTAGATGGTTTTAATTTAGAGGAAGATGGTCCTCTCAAGCATAGAGGACAAATTTATGTTCCCAAATATGGAGGCTTGAGGCCAAACATCTTGGAAAAGGAACATCGTGCACCCTATTCATCCATTCCTGGGGTGAAGAAGATGCACGCCACCTTAAGATAGTTTTATCATTAGGGAGGACTTCGTAGAGATGTGGCTCATTTCATGTCATGTTGTTTAAAGTGCCAGAAAGTGAAGGCCAAGCATCAGCATCCAGCTGGCCTTCTCTATCCTCATGCTATACCAGAATGGAAGTGGGATACCATTTCCATGGACTTCATTATTAGGCTACTGATGTCGAGATACCACCATGATGCCATCATGGTCACCATGGATAAATTGAAAAAAGTGTCTCATTTATCTCTGGTAAAGACCACTTATATAGTTAGTGCATATGCATGGGTATATCTTGAAGAGATTGTCAAGTTACACGGGATTTTGCAGAAGATCATTTGTGACCACGATCCTTTGTATACCTCCCATTTTGGGACCACCATGCAGTATGCCCTCAGCACTAGGATCAACTTCAGCATAGCATATCACCCTGAGACTGATGGTGAAACTGAGAGGCTTAATCAAATTTTGGAGGACATGCTTAGGATGTATGTTATGGACCAGTAGTCCAAATGAGAGGAGAACCTGTACTTGGTGGAGTTTGTCTATAATAATAGTCTTCAGAGTTCTATAGGAATGGCTCCTTTTCAGGATTTGTATGGTAGAGAGTGTAGGAAACCCCTTAGTTAGGTTAGGTTAGAGGACATGGTTTCTCTAGGACCATATTTATTGCAGGACATGGAGCAGCAGGTGGTTATGATTAGATAGAGGCTACAAGAGGCACATGACAAGCAAAAGAAGTATGCAGATCAGCATAGGACTGATCAAAGTTTTGATGTGGGCCTGAAGGTTTTCCTTCGTGTTAGACCACACAAGAGCCCCATCCATTATGGAAAAGGTTCTAAGTTAGCTCCTAGATTCATGGGTCGTTTTGAGATCTTGGAGCGTATCAACTCTTTGGCCTTCAGTCTAGCATTACCACCTATCTTGTCTCGCGTACATGATGTGTTTCATGTTTTCATTCTTAAGAGATATGTTGTAGATCCTTCTCATGTGTTAGATTGGAAATCATTGTACGTGCAGGATTAAGGGTAGGTGATGGTGGATCCCATTCTCATCATAGATCGAAGGACCCTGGGCCTTCAAGGAAGAGAGGTTGATTAGGTCTTGGTGCAGTGGGATAGATATGATGAAACCACAGCTACATGGGAGGATGTTACTTTGTTATGAGTTAAGTTCCCACATCTGTATTAATACAGATTTAAGCATCCTATTTAATACAAGATACAACATTTAATTGGTACTACTAACTATATTATGTACCATCATATTGCTGTACTTCAACATCATATTGGAGTGGTTGAATCTTGTATTAAATGTTGTAAGATATGTGTAAGTAATGTGTAAGTGATGTCTAAGAGATATGTAAGTAAAATTTGGAGTATGAAACACTTTATCTTCTTTGGAATTCAAAATTTTCCTTACAGACTGATTTTGGAGGCTTGTGGGATAAGTTAAACTTGTCCCATACCTCTTAAATTTTCATATTAACCTTATATATGGTTGGAGAGTTTAAATCTAGCTTTCATTATGTATTTTTTTTAAGTCTAGCTGAATGTTTTAATTACACTTATTGCCAAGGGTTTGAAATTAATTTGAGTCCTTTCGGATTTTGGCTTGATTTGAGTGTATAAGTAAGAATGTCATATTATTCACCTAATTAATTTATTGTTTCTTGGAGATTGAAGTTAACTTGTGAGTTGGAGTTGAGGATGTGTGATGTGGAATCCTACAAAGATCCACCTCTTCCTCCTCTCTTCCCTCTTCTATATATTCGAAATCATTTTATTGTTTGGGGTTACACTCTTTTGGTGGCTTTACTTTTGCATACTTATTTTGGAGTGAAAACTTTTGATATTTTGGAGCTCTTGCTTTTGGAGATAGTTGCCAAATTTTTACAGACCTATGTTTCATTGATCTTTGGCTATTTTGCATTGGAAATCTTATAGATGGGAACTTGAAACAAACTCCATTATGGAGAGGTAAGATATTGGATCTTCAAATTCTCTTCTTTTATTGTGTAAATGTTATTGTTGTGAATTTTTTGGCTTGTCTGTGGTCTACTTGGGTAGATTGCCTAGGGACAGTGTAGGAGAAGACTATGGGGCACTTATGTGGGAGGCATAAGTGTTTTGGGAAGGTATAAATGTGGAGGGATTTGGGAATTTGATTTCAACTTACAAAGAAATAGATTTCATTTATTTACTCGTTATGGGATGCCATAAGAGGTTTGGGAGGCATAAAAAAATGTGAGGAATAAGGGGTACTTGTGGGAGGCATAAGGGTGTGTCAGGGATTTGAAATGATATATATATATATATATATATATATATATATATATTTCACAGTTGTTTGTAGGTGGTGATACCCATTTCCCCGTGGGAGGCATAAGAAACATCCCCCATAGTTTCTTGCTCCTTTTTTTTGTTGTCTTTTATCTGTGGTTGTAAACTACAATTTTTTTTGGACTGTGTTTTTAAATGTGGAACTACATGTGTGTTATGGAAGCCTACTGTTGCCATGCGTTGAAACACATTTATTATTACATTGTGGTTGGGTCTCGGGGGCCAATGATGAAGGATTCCTTCTCCTTTTCATTGGATTTCTTGGTTGGGTGGAGAGCGTTGCCTTTCCCGCTGATCTATTGTGATAAAATGGAAATAAAGGAAATGGAGTATATTCGTGTTGCTATTCTGGAACAAAAAAGAAGAAGAAGTTTGACAGTCCTTATTGAGAATATTTCGTATTGTAACCTTTTCCCACTTTGAAGTGGAGGACCTTGTACATTATTTGTGATGGAATGATGTTTTGTATTGGCTATGAAAGTTATAATTCAAAATGTGAAAGAAATGTACTCTATATTCTGTTTTTGAAAGAATGTGAAATAAATTGTAATTCTGGTTGTTGATTTCAAGGAATGAAAGAAGAAGTGTAAAGGTATCTTTCCTGAATCAATAAAATATTGTATTAATTTTCTCAAATGACATTATTAGGTATTGAAATTGGATTGTTGAATGTATTTTGAAATTCTGATTGGAAAGATGAAAAAGGTGAATACGTATGGAGAAATATCAGAATGAATGTTTTTTTTAGAAATGAATGTTTTAGAAATCAGAATCATAATCTGGCATTTGGATATGTTGATTTGAATCAACTGAATGTGTTAGATTAGATCTAGAATGAATTCTAATACTTAGAAGATGATAAATAGAAAATATATCTTTCCAAATTTGATCTCTGTTAAATGCTTTTAAAGCTACAAAATAATGATAAAAAAATGTATAGGACGACCCTGCCATTATAGGACACAAATGAAATGACAAATTTAACATAATATGATCAAAACAATCTCAATTATACCTTAACACTTAAGAAGTTATTATAGAGTCTTTCAAATTGGGAAAAGGCAAAATTGCAGACATCTTGTTGTATAAAAATTGGTAATTTTGAATTGCAAATCAATCAAACAAGTTAACCCTCACAATCTAACCTAAATTCCTCCAAGTGCAATCCTCTGTGTCTATTGACATGTTGAGAAAGAAAGAATTTTTAAATTGAACAAAATTTTATAATTTAACAATACAAGTTCACATTTTAGAAGCCTGCAGAACGTTTTCTCAAAATTGACCCTTCAAAATTTATCAAAATTAAAATTTTATGCTTTGTGAGGAAAGAGGGATTTGAGAGATTTCCAAAAACTCCTTGTTTTCCTATAACTGAGTCCCCAGTCAAAAGTTATGGCCTTTTGAAGTTTTACTTCGTTTGGCTTCAAAAATACAATCTAACTGTCAAATTAAGTGAATAAAATATTCTTGGGTGGACCCGCAGGTTAAAAATTTATTTTTTTGATTTTTGCCAAAAAGCAGAAAGTCATGAAGTTTATCACCGCTCCACTGAACCGCAAGCCTTCATTTTGTTTAAAATGATCTAAGTCCAAGAAACTTATTTGGAAATATTTCATCTGCGGCCCTGCAACCAATCCTTGATTGACACGTGGCTTCATTGGGTGTCAGTGGATGATAGGATCGATTTTAACCTTTCTTTCTTTCAAAAATAAATTTGGAAAAATTTGTAAGTTTTCCCTACAGCCCCAATGACCCATATAGCCAATCAGATGCTGCCATGTGGCTTCACGAGGCGTCAGCGAAGGAGTGGATATTTTTAGCCTTAGCATGCTTTCAAACAAAAATTTTGGCAAAAATTCCTACATTTCTTCACAGCCCCACATGCCCGCCCTTTCCTTGGAAAAAGGACTTCCGCAGGCATGTGGGTCCGCATTCTAAAACTTAGCTTTTAAATTTTTTGGGAAAAATTCTAAAATTTTCTCTACCAGCCCACTTCCCCATGCAGCCAATGATATCCTCACACATGGCATCGTCTGGTGTCAGTGGAGGCACGGGTTAATTCTAGCCTTTACACTTTTGTATCACAAAGATATTTAATTCTTAAGTTTCCCCACAAGTCCGTTTCTCTGGATGAATCTAGGCTTGACACGGGCACCTTGTGGATCATCCTTAATGCTTTTGACTTAATGTCTTAAGTCCTTCCGGTGGCCCAGAGGCTTGCAAATGCGACAATGGGCTCGCAAATAAAATTATTCCCTTCACCCACATGGGAAAAATTTGCTTCCAAGGGTAATGCAGAAGTGAAATGCTTTTTGCCCAAGGCCGTGTAAGGGAAAAATTTCTTCCCTAGGCCCGTGATTGGGAAAATTTTCTTCCCAAGGCCCACCAGCCCATAACTTGAGAATTATAGGGAGTTAGAAGGACTTGTTTATACCATTGGAAAGGGGAATAAATTTCATATCTAATGGTTATTGTTTTCAAGAAACATTCTAGTGCATTAAATATGTGAAAAATTAGGTTAGAGTGAAACGTAATCCTAAGAGTGGGTAAGTGGGAAATAACTCCCCATTACTTTAAAGTTTTAATTCTAAAGTATGGGTTGACCCTTTAAGGGGTCATGTCATGGGGTAAGTGAATGTTTTCATAACCCCATGTAAACGAGAACCATGTCTAATTTTAGTCCTAGTAGAATTAAATACCTTGGGTATTTAATTCTTTTGACCCCTTTAACCCTCTGAATTTTATTAGAGAATGTTTAAACTTAGTGTTAACCTAATTAACAGATAAATCAGCACCTAAATGAAATTTAATCTCTACTTGGCTGATAATAATCATTAATTGTATTGTGATATTTAAGGTTTGTTATAATGAAAAAATTTATCATCTTAGGATAATTGACCTTGATATATTTCTTTATGACAACTGTTTCTTCGAGGCTTGTTTGTAGTCTCGCCTTTTAAAAAATATATATCCCATAATTTTTTCTGGCTAATCCTAGGTTGTTCTTGGGTCTCAAGTGGGTTGTTTTAGCGGGCATCACACATGGGGTGCATCCTTTGGACCTCTGAATTTGACTCCACCTATGGATGAATTTCCTAAAGGATCAAGAAATAATTTCCCAAAATTATAGAGATCCCACAAGTAAAATCCAGATGATCATTTGGCAGCATTCTTCGTATCTTTTGGAGTGCTTACAGTGGAGCATGAGGATGTTTCGGTTAGACTTTTCCTGAGACTCTACATGACTTGGCTGGAGAGTCTTTCTATCGATTAACTCCTAGGACTATAACTAACTGGGTGTTCATGCGTGAGAAATTTCTAAAGAGGTTCAAACCTGTAGAGGACGTTAGTAAACTGATTACCCAGCTGGCACAGTTGAAGATGGAACCACACGAGAATATGAGGGAATTTATTGTTAAGTTTCAAAGGATTTAATATAAAATCCCTTCTACTGCACTTAGTGATGAAAATCAAAAGACATTTTTTATAAACGCTTTTCTACCTGAAGTTAGATATCAGCTGCGGAAGGAAAGACCTATGAATCTTCTCAAGGCACAAATCACTATGGTTAAGGTTGAATATGACTTGATTATGGCTGGTAAAATCAAGAAATTAGACCATAAGGATGATTGAACTTCTTCAAGTACTTCTGATCCTCTGCTACAAAAGTTAGCCAATGATATGCCACAAATCAAGAAGAAAATGGCTCAAGGAGGAAATGTAATTCCTTCAAGAACGGCTCCTTCTCAAACTTTTAATGGTCAAAATAAAAATCGAAACAGACTTACTATTGCACCAAAAAGGTTGGAAATTGAGGCTTCTCCAAGGAAAAACTTGGACATAAATGAAGAAGATCATGGTGTTGGTGATAATGAATCACTTGATTAAGAAGACTTTGTTGATCCCGATGGTGAATCCAATAGTGGCTACTTGGACTATGAATTTGATGAAGGATTTTATGAATCTTTTGAAAATTGTGATGGTCACACATTTGCGGTGTTCACAAGGTCTTAAACACACAAAATGCTGAAGATTTATCAAGTTGACAAAGGAGAGAAAGGGAAGATCTTGGACCAGAAGTTACTATTCTAAAAAGAGGCATCCCACTCCCTTCTTCATTGGCTCCAAGAGACAAGCATGTTAGTTCCTCTAATCAGCCAGCAAAGGAAAAATGGAAAAACAACTAAAGTAAGTCAATATTTTGATATTATTGATCATATATAGAAGACCAAGTTTTAGATGTCAAGAAGCTGAGTACTTAAGGGTGTTTCCTGATCAATTAAACAAGTTAATGAAATATGTATAGAGTAACGGTCCTAATGCTTCACTGAATAATTCTTATCGGGGCATCTTATCTAATCCAAAAATTACTCCCCCTTTGAATAATGTTGTCACTTCTTCC
Source organism: Taxus chinensis (assembly GCA_019776745.2). Taxonomy (NCBI): domain Eukaryota; kingdom Viridiplantae; phylum Streptophyta; class Pinopsida; order Cupressales; family Taxaceae; genus Taxus; species Taxus chinensis. The sequence continues at coordinate 726,930,874 of CM034151.1, read as the reverse complement.
CCTACTACATCTGAAAGGATTGAACCATTCTATGTTTCATTACTTATTAATGGTTATAAATTGAGTAATTGCATTTTAGATTGTGGAGCTTTTGACAATGTGATGTTGGCCAAATTCATTGATGCTCTGGGTCTCACATTGACAAAAAACCATAAGAAGGTGTTACTCAATGAAAATAAAAGTACCTCTCATCAGACAGATTAAATATACACATACATTACTTGCTTCCTTTCCAGATAAAATATTGAAGATGAAAATCCTTGTAGCAAATATTCCAGTATCTTATGTCATGTTATTAAGCAGGAGCTTTTATAAGGAATTAGGTGGAGAGGTCAATATGGATTGGTCTTGTGCACATATCCCAATAAAGGGAGTTAATCAAAAGTTGGAACCTGAGAATAAATCCAAGTATACACTCTCAAAATATGAAGATCTCATATATCATATTCTTTTCCAGGAATCAGATCATGGAGTCTACTACCTAGATTTGGATAAAGAAGAATCCCAGCCTGTGATTCAGGAGCCACATCAATTGGAAACACAAGATTTGGACTCTAGAGTTTTATGGTATTTGTTATTCACTTGGATCGGGCACAGGTGTTGTTCTTATTTCTACTTAAGGAAAGGTACATGCACATTCCTTTAAATTAATGTTTAAAAATACTAACAACACAACAGAATATGAAGCATTATTGTTAGACATGGAATAAGCAAGAACAATGGGAATTAAATTTCTACATGTTATAAAGTCAAAAAAGATAAACTACGAAATTATAGAGATTGGGTCTATTTAGCTACTTTGGACTTTACAGCTTTCTCAGTTTCTTATATCCCTAAGGATCAAAACTCCAGAGTTGATTCACTAGCAATTACTATAGCCCTATTGAATCCAGATCAACCACCTTCATTCTTCTGACAAGGTGATTATAAAGTAGAAATGGTATTACGTCCAAAGGTTCTTGATAATGTTCAGTAATGGTAGGTTTTCAATGATGATAAGCATATTGTTGCTTTTCTCCATCAACAAGATAACTTTGAAGAGATATACTACAAAGGAAGTACTTCACCTCCAAGACAGACCACAATGGGTGAAGTTGATTTAAATATTGAAGGTATTTAAGAGATCATTCAGCTTAAAGGAAATAAAATTCCTAAAGGCTTAGTGTCTCTTGAAGATATGTTCGATAAACATGATCAAATGCTAAAAATAATAAAGAATGTGGAGAAATTTCTTCTTATGATACATAGTCATAGAATTTGGGAGCTGATGACGATCCCAAGTTGGTAAACCTTGGTAAGTGTTGTTCAAAAGAAGAAAAGGAAGATTTCTCAAAGCTTCTTAAGAAATATATTGATGTCTTTTCTTGGTCTTATCAGGATCTAAAGACCTATCAACCTGCCGAAGTACAACATTATATCCCATTGAAGTAATAGAACAAAAACCCTTCAAACATAAACTACGGTGGCACAATCCAACTATTCCAGGTAATATCTTTGCAGAGATTCAAAAAATATTGGATGCAAAGATAATTTATCACATACATCATTCTAAGTGGTTAGCCAATATAGCTCCCATAAGGAAGAAAAGAGGTTAGATTAGATTGTCCGTTGATTTTCACAATCTCAATCAAGCCTCATTAAAAGATAATTATCCCATTCCTATTATGGATCATACTCTACAGGTTGTAACTGGATCTAAGCTACTTTCAATGTTTGATGGTTTCTCAGGTTACAACCAGGTTAAGGTGGCCGAAGAAGATCAATATAAAACGACATTCATCACACCTTAGGGAACGTTTTCTTATCAGAAAATGCTTTTCGGGTTAATTAATGTAGGAGCCACATTTCAGAGAGCTATAGATTTTTTATTTTCTCATCTCAAAGAAAAAATCATAGTGGTTTACATCGATGATCTGACAGTCTTGTTTAAATAAAGGGCTAATCACATCTCAAATCTTGGAGAAGACTTCATCCAATGCCGCAAGCATGGGATTTCTCTGAATCCCAAGAAGTCTATCTTTGTTGTAATAGAAGGAAAGTTGCTAGGGAACATCTTTTTGAAAGAAGGAACCAAAATAGATCCTGAGTGATTAAAATATATTCAAACTTTTCCAATACCAACATCCACAAAGGGGGTTCACTCTTTCTTTGGTAAGGTTAATTTTCTTAGGAGATTCATCCTTGCATTTTCTAAATTAACTCGTCATATTTCAAATATGATGAATAAAAAATATGATTTCAAGTGGAGCAATAAAGGAAAGGAAGCATTTGAGAAGATCAAAAAAACCTTGTCAGAAGCACCAGCCTTGGTATCACTAGACTTTACTAAAGAATTTATTCTTTACTGTTATTCCCATGAACACGTAATGTCAACAATCTTAATGCAGAAAAATCAAGAGGATGTAGAAGCCCTTATTTCTTTCATGAGTATGTCCTTAAAGGCTTATGAACTGAAATATAATCCTACGGAAAAACATACATATGCAATTGTAAAAGCATGTAAGGCATTTAGATATTATATCCTTGCTTCAAATATTGTGGTCCTTATTTCAAATACTGTAGTAAAATCTATTCTCACACAACAAGAGCTAGGGCTATTAAGAGGCACATGGGTAATGGAGGTGAAAGAATATGACTTGGATATAAATCCCACAAATATGGTTCAAGAAAGAGGCTTATGTGATTTAATGACTGAGATGATGACAACTGAGTCAGAAGAAGGTGAAAGATTGTGTATGGTTCTCTTTATGGGTCTAGTAGATGAATGGTATAGTAATATTTCCTATTTCATAACCTATGGGGAATGCCTAGATCATTTTTCTCACAAGGAAAAGTGTACCATTAAAATTAAATATAGATACTTTGTTCTTTGGCATAATGGGATATATAAGAAAGGGATTGATGGTGTGTTTCTCTGATGTGTGGATAAAGCTCAGCAGGATCAAATATTAAAGCAATTTCATAATATGGCTTATGGTGGTAATTTCTCATCCCGAGTCACTACTCACAAGATCCTCCAAGCAAGGTATTACTAGCCCACACTTTTTCAAGGTACTACAAAATGGGTATTCAAATGCCGAGCGTGCCAACATTTTGTTGGGCGTATAAAATTTTCTGCATTTCCTTTAAAGTCGGTTGTAATTGAAGAGCCTTTCCAACTATGGGGCATGGATTTTATTGGTATGCTCAACACAGTTTCTAATGTCGGCCTTCATTACATTCTGATAGCTGCTGATTATTTCAATAAGTGGGTAGAAGACATTCCCGTTAAACATGCCACTTATGCAAAGGTGTGTACTTTTATAAAGTAAAATATTGTCATAAGGTTTGGCATACCCAATAAAATAGTAGCAAATAATGCTTCTAATTTGTTTTCTGAGGATTTGGTTGAATTTTTATACACATATGGAATCCATCTGGTACATTCCTCCAATTACTACCCACAGGGGAATGGTAAAGCTAAGTCAAGTAATAAAAATCTGGTGACAATCATACGAAAATTAGTAACAAAAAATCAAAGAACTTGGCATACAAAGTTGTTTGATGCACTATGGGCAGACATGATCACACTGAAGAAAGTTATAAGCATGTCCCCTTTTCAATTGTTATATGGAATAGACACAGAGTTTCCTCTTACATTGGAATTGCTTGCTTTACAATTTTCCAAAGCTCTGGAAGATGTTACATTCACGGATGTTGTTGACAAAATAATAATGTATTTGACTGAATTGTGTGAAGTACATGTTCGAGTGGTAGATAGGCTATCAGATCACAAAAGGAAAGTAAAGGTGATTTTTGACAAAAGGGCTAGTGAAAGAAAGTTTGAGATTGGTGATTAGGTTCTCTTACGGGATAAAAGACACGAACCAAAAGGCATGCACAAAAAATTTGACCCACTATGGAAACGTTTTTTCGTAATCAAAAGGACTGTTGGAATAGATAGCTTCATACTTTCTAATAAGGATGGAATTAAACTTTCGTTTCCCTTCAACAGGAAACATTTACGTCTTTTCCGGATTTGAAAAAGCAAGGTAAAACATGTATGTTTATAAATAAAACTTTGTTTTTCTTTCATTTTTCAGTGTTGTGTTGTCTTTTGTTTCCTGACCCCGAACCTAATGGACCAAATAAGAATCCAGAGATGTTGGGATCTCAACTTAACTCCTATCATTTTGACAGAGGTAAAGATGTCCACAAACGGAGCTGACTGGTGTCCCCAAGATTTCACCCTGAAATCTGGGACTACCCCTTTCTAAAATTTTCATTCTTTTTAAAATGATGGGTCATTTTGTGTTTTTTATTTCCTGCAGTTGTCTCCATTATGTTAAAGTATTCCCAAAGAATCATATAAGCCAATTTCAAAAAATACCCACATGGTAAAACTCGTTTAATTCCTCTGTGGGGTTTTGTCTGAGAGAATTTATTTAATTATTTATTAAATAAATAAAGTTCTATTTAAAATAAATTGTGTTATAGTTGAATCTTGTTGAATAGTTTTCATGTCAGTATTCCCACCTCTCAATAGGGTATTCACTAGGGAAGAGTTTCTATGAACCGTCTATCCGATAGGTTATTTTCAAAGCAATTGTCTTCAACTTCTAGCAACGTTTTTCATTTTTATTTATTTCTTTTGTGTTTGTTTTCTGTTTGCTCCATAGTTTTTATGTTAAATTCCCTTTGATCCATTCGTTCGTTCATTTTATATAGCCTGTAAGTTTTGGAATTCATCAATGGCCTCAGATAAAGGAATAAATTAATCATGGAGTACTAATTTCTGACAAAGAAGGAAGGATGTAAGCGAAATAAGCTTCTTCTATGCTAGTCACACTTTTTGGAAGGAAGGTTTTAAGCTGCCAATGGGAATTTTTGAGGTGGAAGAAAGGTGGGAATTTTGTGCCTTCTTGGAAGGTTTTTTTTCCCATCATTAAATTCAAATCACTTAAGTGCCAATGGGAATTTTTTAGGTGGAATGAAGGTGGGAATTTTATGCCTTCCTGGAAGGTTATTTTTTCCATTTATGAAAAATAAATCACTTAAAGTACCAATGGGAATTTTGGAGCTTCCAAGAAGGGTAAGAATTCCCATCAAGGAAGTTTTATTCACCCATGCAAGTCACTTTTTTAAGAAAGAATATCTTTTTTTATGAAACTCGCACTTTTTGGAAGGAATGTTTAAATTTGTCAATGAGAATTTTGGTGGTGGAAGGAAGGTGGAAATTTTATGCCTTCCTGGAAGGTTGTTTTTTCCCATAATTAAAGACAAATCACTTAAGTGAAAGATGGGATTTTTGGAGCTTCCTAGAAGGATTAAAATTCCCATTGCTTTGCCTTCTTATTTTTAGCATGTATTCTAGCCAGAAAGTGCAACCCACCTTGACATAATTGCATACATTTAATGATATTTATCTTTATTAATCCTAGCTAAATTTGGCGCCAAAAATATATGGAAAGTCAGAGCAAATTGATGAGCTAAAGAGAAGGAAAAGAAGCATGTTATAAATAAATAAAAGAATCACATGGAAAAGAAATCAAAAACATACAAACTTGGGTGCCCAAATTGAGAGAAAGAACATAACTTATTATTAATAATTGCCAAAAATAAGAAGAAGCAAATATTAAATATAACATGTAGTTATCTATATAAGCATGGGACACCATAAGGAGGAGAAAATTAATTATTTTTGATGAAGCATGCTTTCTTGGAGAGTTTTAGTGCCAAGGGAAGGAGTGATTTGCATTAAAAAATATTTTATATTGTCAGGAAGCTTCCAGTTTTTGCGCATAGGGTTGGACAAGCTTTCTTTTTATTATTCAAAGCATTTGCATGTTGGTAGAAGTTCCCAAGTGAATTAAATAATATTTTAGCTTGCTTAGCATGCAAGTAAATTCTCAAATTTTAGGGCAGCAGGCTTTATAAGAAGATTTTGGTGATAGAAATTGAGTATTCATGCTATGGACTCCATATTTGTCTAAATCAATTGTAAGTATTCATCACAGGTGTAAGTATTTCCCACTGATCCATGTGGACATACTTTTCTCTGCATGTGTGCAAAGAAGTGCTATCTAACTGGTTGATTGGATGGAAACACTACTTTCTTGGCCAATGGATGTTGTATTCGTAGGACTCTGCATTATTTCAATGTTATCTAGGCTAGATAAATAATTCATTAAAGAATCAAAAGAGAGCATGGTACCAATGATTGTTTGTTATGTGACCAATTATGGTGAAATTTTAGGTATTTTAAACTGTAACTTCGGGCCTCTTACTAAATGGTTCCTCGATAGGATTATCCTCATCAACTCTCTTACCATTTTGTGAAGGGGCCAAAGCCTCTAAAACACTAGCTTGTTGTGTAGAGAGCTCAAATACAGAGAGGAAAAATTCATTCTGTATCATTGGAATGGTACATGTACCAACCGAAGTTTTTAAACTTAAGGGCCCAAAAGGGTACCAATTCCAATAATCACGGACTAAACATCACAACATAAATGGAATGTCAACTCCACCATACGTGTATTCCTGTTGTTGTAAAATATTTACACCTTTGGTGCATATTTCAAGCAAATATTTACTCATTTTAGGTTGATACCATGTGAAATCACCAATTGATTACACATCAATATCCTCTCCCTTTTCAAATGCCTCTTAGGGATTTTCTTCATTCCATTTCTCAAAGAGAATTATATCTTCATGAAGTTGTAATCAGTTTGTTATATTATCTCTCATTTTTTTATTATTAGTAAAGGAGGGTTAAGGGGACCCTACAACATAAAATGGTGGAGAGAAAGATGAGACAATGAGGAACATGAAAAACAAGCCTCTTCCAACGGTGCTGACGATCAAAATAACATCAACTTCAAAAAAACAACAAACTAAAAACCAACAACAATCTCAACAATATAGCCCCTTCCCTTTGGATCTTAGTTGCATTTTAAGGGGGGAGATTGTACCTTTCTTTTTACAACAAACAAATTGCCAATCCCCTTCCATATTTGGATTTAGATTTTCATTACATTTGATTGGAATCAAAACTTCAATTTTTTCCATAAGGTCCTGGGATCCAGTTAAGGGATCCAAAACATTTTTAACATCTTATTGCACTTCCACTTCATCTAGGTCAACTGATTCCTTATATCCCGAATCAAATTCACAATCCAATGTATCATTCACCACTAGGTGACTAGGTTTTGAGTTCTTCCACCAAGAGCTTCTACCTTTAGCATTTTTTCTAACCAATTGAAAATCTGAAGCTAAATGGCCAATAGAAAAGAAAGTTCTGCATCTACAGGGAAACCCTTCGAAATCTAGATTTTTAATCTAGGTTCTATCTTCAACTTTAACTTCAATAGTGGTAGAGAAGTCCACATCAGTATCCATATCAACCAAGATTCTGACATAAGTGGTGTGCTAAAAATCTTCATGTTTTAGGTCAATAGCTAAACATTTTCCTAAAGTGTTACCAATGGCATTTAAACAACTCATCAATCAGAATTGAAGGGGCAAGTACGGAAGACGTATCCACACCAGTTTAACATAGAAAGTGTTAGAAACCAGGTTAAAGAGAGGAAACCATGGTTTCATCAATAGCATATGGGTTTTAAATTCCCAAACTTTCCCAACAATTAAATCCCTATCAGAAAAAATTGAAAATGCAAAAATGAAAAAACCACGTGCACTTAGAAAGATATCCAGCCTACCTTCTGTAATGTCCCCTTTTACCTATGCCAAATAGACCAAGGGCCAAGTTTGGTCCAAAACGTGGTCACACCCAAGGGGTTGGTGATGTTGGAATATTTTGGAAGGGGCCCCGCGGTTTTAATATCCTAGTTTTGCGTTTGGGGGTCACTTTTGGACATGGCGACTCAAAAAGGAAAAATGTAACTATAGTTACTTTTATGTTAGTGGCCCCTCCATGGAATGAAATGTGCCTAGGGTTATGGGGGCTTATTTTCTAAGGAAAAGTATATAAGGAGATGGGAAAGGAAGAAAAGACACTTTTTATCGCACACTTTTAGCCTCCTTCTCGTGCAGCTACTGATGTTGCATTTTTACAACTTGTGGAGTCAAATCCCATAGGGACCCTAGATTCGGTGGTGAGAGACCCCGTCCCTAACTAGTAGGAAATTCTTTGGTAGTGAGAGATCTACCCAAATTTGTCATTTTGGAGCCACTTTTTAGGTCGTGCTACAGATATATTTCTAGAGGGTTCAGAGGAAGGGTTTTGAGAATTTTTGGGGGCATTTGAGGAAGATAATCAACGGGCTTCCGTATTAGATTCACAGAAGCCATTTGGGTAGGGCGGGGAAGCTCTTTGAAGGTGCCTCCATCATTTACCAACCCCTCTTCCAAGTTTGGTGACTTGTAGCCTTTATTCGAGGGTTTTCTAGTCGGTCGTTGTCAGATTTGAAGGTGGAAACGTTATTCGTGTTATTTCCAAAGACCCATATTTTTACTCTTGTATTTAGAGGGTCACGAACCTTTAAAGTTTTCCAGCCGCCTAGGGCTTTCTGTAATTTTTTTGGTAGCAATATATTATTCTAAAAAATGTTTTCATAGTGTTTATTATTACAATTGCAAGCATCCCTCAAAATTTCATGCACTGTGGACAAATATTTTGTGTGATATCAATTTATTACCATTCACTGTCCTAGCTGGGCATTTTCTATAAAAATCAGTATTTTATTTTGCTGCAATTTTCTATATTTGGTGCATTTTTAAGTGGTATCCCACAAGGGATATTTCAGTTTTATCAAAGCAGTTGTTTCTCCAGCCTGTTGGGATTGAAAGATGGGGGACAAAGACAGTCAAGATATAGGGGTAGAGCTAATGAAGCAATTGTTCACCAACATGGTAAAGCAGCATGAGACCACCAATCTCTATTTGAGCCAGCTCACTGGGAGATTAACACAGGACAGGTTTGATACTCATGTGGAAAGAGGAGAAAATAGCAACATGGGACAATATGTTCAAAGAGGTGAGGGTGGACATTCAGGAAAGCGGTCCACCCATTCTTCTACCAAGCCTTTGGGGTCTCACAAACCTTCTTTCTTGAAGGATATGGAAGTTTCATAGGTACGGCAGCCAAGGGATGTTGTAGATGAGAATTCTTGTTGGGAAAGGTGCCAGACCTTAAGTGATGGCTTTTGTGACAACATGTCATTCTAGGGATATTACAAAATGAAGATTGGCAGTAGGCCTAGGAGAGATTACCAGGCATAGGTACCATAGATGCAAAGGAGGTTGGGAAAGATTTATGTTCCACATTTTGACGGTTCTAAGAAGTGTACTGTAGAGTATTGGATGCAGAAGTTGAAGACATACTTCGACATGAATCCTATGTGGGAGGAAGATGTAATTATGTTTGCAATCTTACATCTTGAGGGAGACGCTCATGATTGGTGGCATCATGGGTTGCTTACACAGGGACACATATACATCACAAATTATGCAGAGTTTGGAACCCGATATGTATTTTAGAGAGTTGACTCATCTGAGGAAGACCGATTCCGTGGATCATTATATCACTTATTTTCAGAGACTATCGGTCACGGTACCAGATGTTACAGAGATGAGGTTGATTTCCCTATTCAATACAGGTTTGACAGACACTCTCATTGGATTTGTGAGGCCATTTGAGCCTTATTTGTTGCATGAGGCTATTAGGAGAGCTCGTGACCTGGATTTATCCACTCCTAAGTCAAGGTTTCCACCTCAAGTGTAGCCTAATGGTTTCCCTTCAAGAACAAGGGGTTCATATCCGAAGGTACCTCTACCTAAGAAGGTTACAACCTAGAGAGGATAGGGAGGAATTGAGGTGAAAGAAACTATGTTTCAATTACCGCACACCTTGGGGCCCAATACATAGAGGTCTTCGAGGAGAGTGATGGTGATGAGGAGTTGGAAACATAGCCATTAGAGGATGATGATGATGATGAGGCATTAGATAGTGCAGGTGTGGAGCAGGATAGTGAGACTTTCCCCCAGGAGACTATCACCATGTTGTCTAGTACCCCCGAGGTACAAGGCATTTAGAGTTACGGGAGTTTTGCAGGGACAGCGAGTGGTGGTACTCATTGATAGTGGGGAAAACCATAATTTTATTGAAGCCTCATTGGTTGAGAGGTGGAGGTTATAGACAAAGGAATTTGAGGGCTTCAACGTGGTTGTAGCCAATGGAGATTCTATGAGATGCACAAGACAGGTTCCCCAATTGAGCATCACAATGGGTAACTATATAATTACCAATGATTTCTATATTGTTGGTATTGGAGAGACCAAAATAGTTCTTAGGATACAGTGGCTCCATTTCCTTGGTGACTTTCGAACTAATTTCCAGACGATGGAGCTAAATTTTAATTCTAAAGGGAGGAATGTGATCTTGAGGGGATTCTCTTCATGGGCATCCTAAGTTGTTATGGCCAAGAGGATCAAGAGGATCTATAGGCATGATGAGGTGGGATTGGGTAGTACACTATTTGGTTTTGACCAATAAATCAAATGAGGGATAGCAATACTACCATCTAGATATACAGGGCCTATTAGATAGACACAATGTCGTGTTTGGTGACATACCTCTAGGCATACCTCCAGATAGGGGATTTGAGCATGTGATTGAGCTCGAGGATGCAAGACCAGTGGTCACTTCTCCTTACCATCACCCCAAACGGTTTAAGGATGAGATCGAGAATACTATACAAGAGCTCATGGATATGGTGTATATTAGACCAAGTTTTAGCCCTTTTTCTTCTTCAGTGGTTTTGGTGAAGAAGAAGGATGGGACCCTGTGGATGTGTATGGATTACTGGGCCTTAAATAAGAAGACAATAAATAACAAGTATCTCGTACCACGCATTGATGAGTTATTGGATGAGCTACATGGTGCAATCTATTTTTCAAAAATAGATTTGCATTTTGGATATCATCAGATCAAAGTAAAGAAGTGGGATGTGGATAAGGTAGTGTTCAGATGTCATTATGGTCACTTTGAATTCTTAGTGATGCCTTTCGGTTTGTCTAATGCTCTAGCTATATTCATGTCTTGCATGAACCATGTGTTCAACCACCACTTGTGGAAGTTTGTATTGGTTTTATTTGATGATATTTTAGTCTACAACAGGACATGGGAGGACAATATCAGGCACCTGGATGAGATATTGGGGATATTAGAAGCTAATTCGTTATATGAAAAAGCCTCTAAGTGCAAGTTCGGCATAACTGAACTTCTTTACTTGGGATATGTAATTGGTGGGGGCACAGTGAAGGTGGATAGAGGTAAGATACATGAAATCTTGGATTGGCCGCAACCTAGGACATTGACACAATTGATTGGATTTGTGGGGTTGTGCACATACTACTAGAGGTTCGTGAAGAATTTCTCTCAGTTGGCTGCTCCATTGACGGATTTGACGAAGAAAGGGGTTTTTGCTTGGTTAGACGCAGCACAACATGTTTTTTATCACCTCAAGGAGCTGATGAGTTCGTGTCCCATCCTCGCATTACCAGACTTCTCCCACCCATTCATTCTAGAGTGTGATGCATCAGGAGAAGGTGTTGGGGAAATTCTCATGCAAGATAGGCATCCCATCTCCTATGAGAGTCATAAATTGAAACCCATGGAGAGAGGGTATTAAATTTACAACAAGGATATGTTGGCCATCATGCATGCCTTGGCCAAGTTCAGACAGTACCTTGAGGGTAGAAAATTTGTGGTTTGTACGGATCACAATAGTTTGAGGTCCTTTTTGGGACAGAAAGAGCTAAACGATCGCCAGCAAAGATGGGTGAACAAGGTGCAAACCTATGATTTTGACATAGAGTACACTAGAGGTAAGAATAATATTGTTGTTGACGGTTTATCTAGGAGGCCTTACCTCACTGCTATGATTAGTTCTATGTCTGAGATTTCAGTAGATTGGAAGGCTCATATACTTGTTTAGTACTCCAAAAACTAGTTTTCCCTGTGAGATCATGGATGCTATTATACAGGACGACCAATACAGAGTAGTGGATGATCTCATTTTCTACAAGGATAGGATTTTCTTGTACCAGGATCCAAAATGAAGGAGAAGATCCTTCTTGCAATACATGATACATCACTAGCTGGACATCCTGGGTATTTCAAAACATACAGGTTCATCAAGGAAAGATTTTCATGGAAGGCAATAAAGGATGATGTCCTTAACCATGTCAGAGAGTGTATGGTTTTCCAGAAAACCAAATCCGAGTGTTATTTCCCATCAAGATTACTTCATCCTCTCCCCATTGCCGAAAAGAAATGGGAAGGTATATCTATGGACTTTATCACTGGGATTCCCTTAGTGCATGGGCATAGCTACATTTATGTTGTATTTGATCGGTTAACTAAGTATGATCATTTCTTTTCCCTACCTAAGGGGCACGAGGCAGTGGATGTGGCTCGGATCTTCTATACAGGTATTTTTAAGCTACATGGGCTGCTTAAAAACATCGTCAGTGACAGGGAAAAGATCTTCATGAGCACATTTTGGCAGGAGATCTTCATACTAAAAGGTACAAAGTTGACTCCTAGCACTAGCTACCACCCACAGACAGATGGGCAGACGGAGATAGTCAATAAGTGGATAGAAGGCTACTTGCGGAATTATGTAACAGGACACCAACAGGCATGGATTAAATGGTTACACACGGGCAAGTACTGCTACAATACCACCTACCAGATGAGCATAGGTATGACCCCTTTCTGAGCCTTGTATGGGTACGACACCAGGACATTTGCAGATTTGGTATTACCAGATAGCCGAGCTCCCAAATCTCGAGATTGGTTACAGGAGAACCATGATATTCTAAAGGCTCTTAGAGAAAATCTTCAGAAGGCACAGAATCAACATAAGGTATAGGCAGATCGGCACAAGATAGAGAGGTCTTTTGAGGTTGGGGATCTAGTGTTCCTACGTTTACATCCATATAGATAGTCCTCGCTGAAGCAAAAGGGTGCAGAGAAATTGAAACCACAATTTTATGGTCTGTACCGAGTAGTTCATCGAGTAGGGGCAGTGGCATATGAGCTAGAGCTACCGGAGCATAGCAAGATACATAATGTCTTCCATGTTTCATGCCTTAAGAATGTGCTCAGACCACATAATGTACCATCTACAGTGCTACCGCCACTAGATGAGGAAGGGAAGTTGGTGCTGGAACCAAAATCCATTATTGAAACAAGACAAAGGGGGCTAAGGAGCAGAGTAATCACTGAGTATTTGGTGTGATGAAAGGGACTGCCACTTGAGGATGCTACTTGGGAGGGGGAGCAGATTTTGCACCATCCTAATTTGTGTTTTCTTGAGGACAAGCAAAATTTGGTAAGGGAGGACTGTAATGTCCCCTTTCTGTAATGTCCCCTTTCTATAATGTCCCCTTTTTCCTATGCCAAATAGCCCAAGGGCCAAGTCGGGTCCAAAATGTGGTCAAACCCAAGGGGCTAGGGATGCTGGAAGCTTTTGGGAAGGAGCCCCGTGGTTTTAATATCATATTTTTGTGTTTGGGGATCACTTTTGGACATGGCAACTCAAAAAGTAAGAAAGTAACTATAGTTACTTTTATGTTAGTGGCCCCTCCATGGAATGAAATGCACATACGGTTATGGGGGCTCGTTTGCCAAGGAAAATAATATAATGAGATGGGAAAGTAATAAAAGGCACTTTTTCACATACATTTAGCCTCTTTCTCGTGTAACTGTTGTTGTTGCATTTCTACAACTTGTGGAGTCAAATACCACAGGGACTCTAGCTTCAGTGGTGAGAGACCCATCCCTAGCTAGCAGGGAATTCTTCGGTAGTGAGAGATATACCCTAGTCTATCATTTTGGAGCCACTTTCTAGGCCGTGCTATAGAGATATTTCTAGAGGGTTTAGAGGAAGGGTTTCGAGGATTTTTCGGGGCATTTGAGGAAGATAATCAGTGGTCTTCTGGATCAGATTCATGGTAGCCATTTGGGCATGGCATGGCAGCTCGTTGAAGGTGCTTCCATCATTTACCGACCCCTCTTCCAAGCGTGGCAACTTGCAGCCTTTATTCGGGGGTTTTCCAGTCAGTCGTTGTCAGATCTAAAGGTGGAAACATTATTTCCTGTATCTATTAATTTTATTGCCAAAGACCCTTATTTTTTCTCTTGTATTTAGAGGATCATGAACCTTTAAAGTTTTCTAGCCGCCTAGGGCTTTCTGTAATTTTTTTATAGCAATATATTATTCCAAAAATGTTTTCATAGTGTTTATTATTATTGTTGCAAGCGTCCCTCAGAATTTCAAGCACTGTGGGAAAATATTTTGTGTGATATCAATTTAATACCATTCACTTTCCTAACTGGGCATTTTCTGTAAAAATCAGTATTTAACTTTGTTGCAATTGTCTATATTTGGTGCATTTTTAAGTGGTATCCCACAAGGGATATTTCACCTTCTAAGAAAGGGGCCCCATTGACTCGAAATCTAGGCATGAAGAGTAGGCAACCCCAGGTGGAAGTTGTTAAAATGAAAAATTAGACCATTCCTCTTGAATGCAGCTTCGGATTGAACCACCTCATCCCCAAAACTCACTAAAGGGTTTGATTTAGCATGAACCATAGGCTTATTACGCATGTAATCTGGTAAACCCCAGTTCCTATTACCATCCCCCGTACCACATCCTTGAAAGACAACTGAGTAGGAGTTTTATCAATCAGAAGATTTGGCTGGGACTTAGACATCATAGAACCATTCCCAGGTAATAGCTCATACACTGTCGAGCTACCACGAAATGGTGCACTCGAGACTCAAATAGCTGCTCTTAGATCTAAATGCACATTATGCTCTGGTTGCACTTGAGACAAAATGCCATCCTCCAAAATTCTCTTGGAGCTTTGGGTAGACAAAGTAACAGTGTCCATATAGTTGTTTTCCTTAGTCTTATCTTCCATGCCCCCCAAAACAGGGAAACCAACAGTGGATATGGACTAAGGATTGGCGCCACCAACCATAGGAGATACAGTAGCTACCATCAAGGACAGGCTCTCTAAACCTTTCCGCTTTCTAGTATCCAAAGATTCAAGAGAATGAATACAATTCTTAGCCCTCGTAGCAAGGGAACCATCTCCCAGCGAGCATCCAAACATATCTTCCTTAGCACCATTGGTGGCCACACCATTTACAAAAATAGATGGGCTCCCTAACACTTCTCCACCTCCCCTGAAGCCACTGCCATGACCACGACCAAAACCAGATCCATAGCCATTAGGGTTAGGGAGTGAAAGGGCGTCAGGAGTCATGTTTTCAATTAGATCTTACTCCATGTTTAAGATCATGAATAATTATATTGTCTCTCATTTTACATCTCGTTTTATGTCAATATTATCGTTTTGAAAAATCCATTTCCACTCATTGAATTTATCATTAAATTTTTCAAATACTTTACCATATTTTAAGGGTTGTGAAGATTTTTTGTAAATAAACTATATGTTTTAGGCTCAGTGGTTACCTAGAGATTGTTCAAAATTTGCATTGTTTTTATTCCATGTCGTTCAACTAGAAATACAAGAACTTTAACAAATTCCTCCCAAGGTTATTTGTTATAAAAAAAATTCCATGGTTTAGGCTTAAGGTTTAACAAAATATTATTCACAACTTGCATTGTTGTTCCCTATTGTTGAGTTAGACATACAAAAAAAATAAATTCTTCTTTCCAAGATGATTTATCAACCATTTATTTCTAACTCGGGTTTCTTTTCGTGAATAAATAAGGAAACCTATATTACTTCATTTTAACATTGAAAACGTCTCAAGAGTCATACTTTCATTTAACATTTAATTTGAGCTTGGTTGAATTCAATATTTTGGAGGCAATTGGTAACCATTTTCTAGTAAAAATATAACGTGTATGAGAAACCGACAAAATGGGAAATTAAATTTTCTTCTTTTTCCTATTGAAATATTGGGTATGAATTTTTGACATTTACCTAAGGTATTTCAAAAACAATAGCATTTAAGAAATATATTTTGATATTTTGGCAGTATAGAGGGGTTTAGTTGTTCCCCATAAAACCTTATAGCAATATGATTTTAAACATATACCAATGAGCAAAGGGCTCACGGCTTAATGGCTATAGAACATTTATGCAGTATTTATAACTTCTTGGGAATTTATTCTCAAGAATGATCTCAGATAAAGGGATGATGCATTCGGAGGCTATCATTCATTGGTGTAATCGTTACTGGGGAAGCGAAATCCTAGTTAATTTCCTACCTAAGGGTTTCTTTTCAATTTTATGCCAAAGTGAGGATCAAAGAAATGAAGCATTATGAAGGCGTGAATGGCTGTTGGGACAAGCAGGGCTTTTCCTTCTACCATGGGTGCCCAATTTCGATGCTTGCACGGCCTCGGTGGGGGAAAATATGGTTTGGATTCAGTATTTTGCATTACCTTTGGAGTATTGAGAGCTAGAGATTCTCACAAAGATTTGTAGTAAAGTGGGTAAATTTTTAAGAATCGATCCTAGATCCCTAGACGGAAAAATGGCCTCCTTGCCAGGGTTTGCATATTATTGGATCTTTCGGCAGAGCTTCCTCATTTTATTACTATCAAATCACCTTATGAGGAGTGGGCTCTGAGTGTAGACTATGAGAAAATTTTACTCAGGTGTTTTCAATGTAATCAAACAGGTCATTTTAAATGGAAATGTCCTGAGCGAGGTAGACCTTCGGTCAACTTGGAATGGAGTCGTAAGAAGGAAGTAGAATATATTCCTCCATGCTCAGTGGAAGAAAGGAAGTCGAGGGAATCTCTTACCCGTCCGTCATTGTTAAAGAGGACTCGACCGTGTTATTTTCGTTAATTAATGAAGGTATCAGTTCGGGGAAGACAGTCCATAGCGGAGCTTAATGAATGGATGGAGCAAAATCAAGAAGAGGATGACGATCCTGAGGAGGATACAGACATAGAAAAGGATTAAGATGAATAATTAGAAGATGATTTAGATCTTTCCCTAATTTAAAGATCCCTAGCTTCCTCGCAAAATGGACTGAAGGTAGCTAATCGTGGTCCTTCAGGTACGAAGGGATGAAAATCAAAGAAGGAAGTGGCGAAACGAGAGGTTGCAATTGGCAAACAAATGGTATTGAACCTCTCCAATTTTGAATCCGGGGAGGTGAAAGTCCTTCCCAAGAAAATATGAAAATATTATCTTAGAATGTTAGAGCTTTAAACGGGCTGAGCGTAACTTGTCGGCACGTTCCGGCTGAGTTTTACCAAAAGATTTGACCCCGCGACCTGCCATTTAACACTGCATAGGCCCCACCAACTGCTCACTGAGCACGCGCAATGTGGTAAACAGTCGTCCACTTCTATTTATTTCGACTGCACTTTAATCTGGAACGTGCCGCCAAGATAAGGGCTTCCCTTTAGATGCCCCTAACAACTAATGCTTGGACAAGCATTGCATCTTTTCTTTAAAATTGGATGTAGTTATATTACAAGAGACTAAGATGAAAGCAAGGGAACTAAGGAATTGTTTGTCTAAAAGTTGGTGAGGGTGGTCGAGTGTCTTTTCTTATGCTCAAGAGGCAGTAGGGGATTTGGGAATGTTGTGGAAAGAAAATAAGTCCCAAGTAGAGATGGTGAACCAAAATCCAAATTGGCAATTGAGTCATTTAACTCCTTATGGAGATTAAGATGAATTCTTTCTTCTTAATGTTTATGGTCCTACTAATATTTTGAGTAAAATGATCATTTGGCAGGGATTCTCAGCAAAATTAGAGATGAGACAAGATCAATTGATCATTTTAGGAGGTGATTTTAATGTTATCTTGTCAGAAAGGGAAAACTCGGGAGGTATAGTGAGAAATTCCCAATCTTAAATAGATTTCAAAAAATTGCGCAAGATAATTCCTTAGTAGATAACAAACCAAATAAAGGTTAGTTTACCTAGTTGGGTTTCAGTAATATCTCAGAGAGAATAGATTGCTTTTTGGCTAATTCTTTGTGGATGCAAAAAGATATTCTTTTAGAAAGTTTAGTTATGCCATGGTCAAGTTCCAATCATTATCCAATTTTGTTAACTACTAATCAAGATGAAGCTCCTCAAAAATCCCATTTTAAATTTGAATTAATTTGTCTTGGGGATCCTCAATTACCGGAGTTAATCGAAGTATGATGTTCTTCTTTTGGCATTAGGGGGTCTAAAATGTTTATTCTCTCCTAAAAATTGAAACTTTTAAAGGGAAAGTTATTGGATTAGAACTCAACTCATTTTAAGAATGTAATCCAAGAAAAAATCATAGTAGAGAGGCAACTTCAAGCTTTGAATGAACATGTTTTCACCAACGGTATGGGTCATGATGAATTTCATAGGGAAAAGGAATTGCTCAAAGAATTGGGGGAACTTATTTTAAGGGAAGAAACCATTGGAAATAGAAGTCTAGAGAAAATTGGCTAAAGGAAGGAGATCAGAACACAAAATTTAATCATGCTTCTATCAGGGCTAGGAGAAGTTTTGATTTCATCTCAAGAATCAAGTATCAAAATGGTAGTTTGGTCTCTGAGCAAGAACAAGTAAGGGAGGAGCTAGTTTTGTTCTTCTCAAATATTTTAAGGGGTATATTCAATCCGCGTTATTACCTCAATCAAAAATGCTAAAGAATATCCCTACTCTTATTACTTAGAGTCGGAATCGAGCTTTAATGGCTCCTTTCTCAAATGAAGGAGGTTCAAAAAGTGGTATTTTCTATGGAAAAAAAATAATATCCTGGTCTGGATGGATTTCAACAGGATTTTTATCAAGAGTTTTGGCACATTATTGGAAAAGATGTCTTAGCATCTGTTGAGGATACTAAAAGTGTTTAATTGTACTTTTATCAATCTCTTTCCAAAAAAGGAAAGATCAAATGTTTTTGATGATTTCCGCCTTTTTTCCATTTGTAATACAATTTATAAAATAATTTCAAAGGATATTTCTCTTAGGCTTAATCCTTTACTTGTAATTTTGATTTCTCAAGAGAAAAATGGTTTTGTGCCTGGAAGATATATCTCAGATGGAGTCATACTTACACATGAATTGATGCACTCTCTGTCAATTAATAAAGTTCTAGGAATGTTGCTTAAGCTTGATATCAACAAAGCTTATGATAGAATGAATTGGAGGTTCCTCATGAAGATTTTGATAAATTTTGGTTTCTCCCCCTCCTTCTGTGAGTGAATTTTTAGATGTGTTATTGCATAACTTCCCCCACCTAGGAAAATTATTGCATTTTAATGCATAGGGACCCTCTTTGGTTTATACAAGTTAGTAAAATTTGAAATATTTACCTTTTGGTTTAAGAATAGTCCTTGATGGAGTAACCTTATTTTATAGTTGATAGTGTTTGCACTTAATTGAATTAATTGAACTAAGTCTTTACTTAGTTTTAAATTTAAAACACTTGCACTTCAAAATCTTGGTACTCACATGTCCTATGTCTAAGAAATCGCAGTTGATTATTTCTTTTTCCTCGCACTCGCACTTCAAAATAATTTTTCTCGCAAGTCAAAGAGTGAGATCTCGCACTTCCAAGTGCGAGAACTTCCAAGGCAATAATTTCAACAAGTAAGAACTTGCACTTCTTAGGTGTAAGTATTCAAAAGGAGGGAGCTCGCAAATGTGAGTATTTAATACTCGCACTTACCAAGTGCAAGTGTTCAAAAGACAAATTACCTCGCAATTCATGTTAAAATAAATTCGCATTGCCAAGTGGGATAAAAGACAAAAAGGTCAAAGGTCATAGAAATCCAAATACATGTTAGTATTTGAACAGGCTGAGTCAATCCTAGTATTACACGTGGCATCCACATTTCATATATGTGGCTTCCATGT
Source organism: Taxus chinensis (assembly GCA_019776745.2). NCBI lineage: Eukaryota > Viridiplantae > Streptophyta > Pinopsida > Cupressales > Taxaceae > Taxus > Taxus chinensis. The sequence continues at coordinate 726,911,019 of CM034151.1, read as the reverse complement.
CCCAAAAGGCAAAATTCTAGTTAAAATTGATGGCTATGATTTAACCTAGACTACACAGGTGTAAGGCCCACAATCAAATGACTAATCAATTCAAAAAATCAACGTTACCTAAGGACAAAAAACATCAAGTCATACGTTATGCACCATTAATACGGAGCACGCCATTTTAGATGAAAGATTACCTAGTTTATAAGAATATTGTTTTAACTAAGGTAATTCATTTGAGCCTTCAAGTTGCAGAATCGCCTGTGAAAGTTTAATCCCTTTTTCACTCATTATCAAGGAAATTATTTCAAGGAGTCCACAATAGATTTGCATTTTGTTAATCCTCAACAGTGGCGGGAGAACCAAGGCCTTCAAGTGTGGATGTGTTTCTGTATTCTTACTCAGACACCAGAATAATACAAGATATTGTGTTTGATTATGTTGCACTTGACCATAAGTTCCAACACCATTCAGCCATTTTCTGAACCATTCAAAGGAAAAGGCTTGATACAGATGACATGAATGAAGCAAGAATGTCTGGAATTTCTCTCCTTTCTTCTCATTAATGTTAAGGCAAAGAATTGGGCTCTATATTCCCAAACTGAAACAAATAGGATAGCTTTTTCTGCTAAACATGTCTTTGAAACCTATTATAAGCTACCTGAATCTAACACTATCTATAATTCGACAACCATTGAATCTTGGATGGCCACACGAAAAATAAGAGTTATCTTACAAAAGTGGGCCAAGGACCCAATTAACAATATGGATGATCCACATCTAAATGACATCCTTATTGAGAGATTCAGGCCTGGGGTCCAAATTGGCATGCCACTAATAAACAGATTATATGGAAAACCCTCAATCACAAAGCTTGGTGTAGCTTGGATTCCCTTGCTTGCACTAATTATTGATGATAACAAAAATCCTTCTCTAGGAAAGGTGGTCACATGTAATTTGGTCTCCCAAAATTTTTCCTTTGTTGATCACAAGAAGCCATTTTTTATGGCCTCCTACCTATTGGATGCATTTTTTGGAGTCCTCAAGTGTCCTAAATTTTGTGACCCATGGCTCCCATCATAGGTATCTTAGAGTTAAATGAAATTTATTCATATATGTATGCCAATAGATTTAGGGCCCATATTGAGGACATTTGTATCTCCTTCTAACCCACAGTTTAGAACCAAATGCATGAACCATTAATGCTCATAATCTCTGAAAATGTGCTTAAATATATTAGACAAATGGGGATTGTTTTATTTAACCCTGGGTATAGAATAATAATGATTGAAGAGCTACTTACACCACCATTGTAACTTCCCTACTATGCGCCTGATAAGCTGGTTGAACAAGAAATTGCTTATCAAATATGCAATGGCATATCTGGAAAATTCAAGGATAAGAAGATTAGGCCTCACCTTCCTTTATCAGTCATAATGGGATGCTAGGAATTTAAGAGGTGGCCAAATCTTAGAGTTGTAGTTTCCCACCGTAATTCCTTCAACCTACCCCAACACCCCTTAAGACAATATAATTCAAGAAAGAGAGTGGCAAAGCATTTGGAGTCACTCAAGGGAAAAATAAGTTTGGCATATGCTCATGAGGTTAATGTCAATGACTAGGTGTGGATCACCCAAAAAAATGACAACCTTTCTCAGTAGAATATGTACACAATAGGGGAAACTCTTCTCCCAAGTGGAGTAATTAGAAGAAAATTCAAGATCAGTAGAAACAGGAAATATCCTAGAGGTCCAAGAAATTATTCCTGAGCCAGTTCCATCTTCTTTAGATGATGAAGTTACATAAAGAGTGGCCCAAATAGAGAAATCACGAGATGAATCAGACTAGATAGTCCCTGCAAGTGTTCCTCCTACAGAGCCTCAACAAGATTGGTTTGAATATGCCATGATAACCCACAAGGAACAACCAAATTGGATAGCTCAGGAGGAACCCTTGATAAACATTGAATTTAATCCAACAACAGAGACTTTAAGATGGGTGACAAGGAAGAATATGTCCACACAACAAGCCAATATTTGGCATGAAACATTTGAATACTTATTGTCCCTCACCAAGAAAGAGAAGGCCAAGGGACAAGGAAGAAGATTTCCACACAACAGGCCAATATTTGGCATGACACATTTGAATACCTATTCTCCCTCACCAAGAAAGAGAAGGCCAAGGGATCTAAAGTGGCACAATATCAAGAGAATCAATTATCCTATGTTAAGGCCTCAACAAAAGTGGCAATAGAGATGGTGAGAGCAATGTAGGCTAGGAATAAAGAGCTAGAAACTCAGGCTAAAGCCATTGTCCCAGAAGGTATTTCTTTAGATGTGAAATAATCCCATATGATGTAATCAAGGAAAGCATTAAGGCCAAGAAGAAAGAACAGGTTTTCTCCAAGAATAGGATTTCTCCAAGAAGGAAAGAATTCAGGCCCTCTCTTTCCTTTTCAGACATAGAAACCATGTATATGAAATGTGGGGTGCCACGTTTAATACTAGCATTGGCTCACCCTTTTCAATTGCTAACGTGTCTTTGAATTTCTTTGACCTTTGACCTTTTTCAATTTTCTCCCACTTGGAATTGTGACTTGATTTTAACATGAAGTGCAAGGTGCGAGCTTTGAAAACTCAATACCTAGATCTTGGTAAGCGGTTTTTTGAACACTCGCACTTGGTAATTGCGAGTGTTAAATACTCGCATCTACGAGCTCTCTCCTTTTGAATAATTGCACTTGAGAAGCGCAAGTTCTTTCTCTTTGAAATTTTTTCCTTGAAAAATCTAGCTCTTGGAAGTGCAAGATCTCGTTCTTTGACCTGCGAGGAAAATTCAAACTTTTAGCTAGCCAAAATTCAAAATTTGAAGTGCGCAAGTCTTTTAAAATGTGAGTGCGAGGAAAAATAAATAATCAAGTGTAATTTATCGCACATAGGAAGTGCGAGTACCAATATTTGGAAGTGCGAGTACCAATATTTTGAAGTGCGAGTGTTTTAAATTTGAAACTAAGTAAATACTTAGTTTAATTAATTCAATTAAGTGCAAACACTAGAAACTATAAAATAAGGTTACTCCATCAAGGACTATTCTTAAACCAAAAGGTAAATATTTCAAATTTTACCAACTTGTATAAAAAAAAGAGGGTCCTTACCCATTAAAATGCAATCATTTTCTAATGTGGGGAAAGTTATGCAAATAACAAATGACGACTCACAAAGGAAAATACTACCAAGCATTTTAAACTCACATTATTTGGTTTTGAATGCATTTTGGAAGATTATGAATTCAAAGCTAAATATCTCTAATTTGAGCAAATATTTTAAAACAAAATACCCAAAAATATGTGATGACATACTAAGTTCATATAATTTTGAGAGGAAAAGAGCTCTATGTGTGATAATTATTCATTAACCCTTGTTCTATTTAAGCATGATGTTACCCCAAGAAAAGAAGCTCATCTTAGAACTTGTCGACTGGGTTTGCTTCTCATTTTCTCTCCCTTTTTGGTTTACTTGAGAAGTATCCTTAAATAAAATTAGTTTAGGAAGCCTTCAATGATACACCGGGTGAATAAATTGCAGGAGTGGCGCTAGGACTAACAATCCAGCAATACACCTTTATTATTGATTTAAATGACCAATACCCTGCAACTTGTGCACTGAATCACACTTTGTGTGATCCTAAAATGAGTAAGATGTAAGAGCATATCATTTACCCTATTTTTGTGTCATTTTAGTGCATCAACAAGATGCATATTGGGTCCCTCTTACTCAGTCTTAGTAAATGGCTCGGCAAAAGGTTTCTTTCAGAGCAATAAAGTTATTAGACAAGGGGGTCCTCTTTCCTCTTTTCTCTTTATCCTTATTGCAAAGGCTTTGGGAAGAGCTATTAAGGTTATTGTTCAAGAAGCTACTATTCAAGGGATTTGGTAGCTGAAGGCTCAGATCTGGTATCCCATCAATAGTTCATGGACAATACTTTCTTATTTGTAGCTTCTTCCATTTAAGAGGAAAAATTGTTAAGACCTGTGTCTAACTCATATTTGAATGCAGCGGGTCAGGTAATTAGTAAACCAAAATCATTTCTTTTATTCTACAAGAATATTATCTCAAATAATTCATTGGATCTTTGGATTCAATTTGGAAAATCTCTCTCATAAATATTTGGGTATTCCTCTTTTCGTTGGGGCTGGAAACTCTTCTGTATGGAATAATTTGATCAAGGATTTTGAATCCCACTTGTAATCTTGGAAAGAGTGATGGTTTTATTTCGCAAGGAGACTTCTCTTAATCAAGAAGGTTCTTGATGCTCTTCTCATCTATATGCTCTTTATTCTCAAAATCTCAAAGATTGTCTTGGCTAAGTTGATTAAGATTATGAGAACATTTTTGTGGCAATAAATGGAGGAAGTAAGGAAGATTTCGTTGGTCAAGTGGGAGACAGTTACTTTGTCAACAAAATGTGATGAGGCATGGATTATTAACTTAGAAAGATAGAATATGGCTTTGGGAACCAAGTTAATCTGGTGTGTGTTATCCAAGCCCAAGATTTTATTGGGTGGGATACTAGAAGAGAAATATCTTGGTGCCCCCCTTTCGGCGGCTCTTCTCTCCATTAGACGCCCACCTAGAGGGTCACATATTTGGAATTTTATTCTCTCATGCAAATCTCTCTTCACTCATTCAGTCACTTAGATGATAGGTAATGGTGAGCAAGAGAATTTATGGGAAGATTCTTGGAATGGTTTTCTAGCTATGGGGTAAACGTCAAAGTTTCAAGACTTGAAAATAATTCTTATTCCTCTTTAGGGAGATAAAGTAATATATTATGGGACTGGATGTAGTGAAGAGTCCCCAATAATGAATTGGAAGGAGGTGGGGGATTTTCTTGCTTCAGAGGAGATTAAGTAACTTTTTAGATAGGAATTGGAAGCAAGAGAGATCACTTTGTCACAGCAAGCTGATGAAATTATATGGACTACTTCCAAATCAGGTAATTATTTAGTTCAATGTCGGTATATGAGTTTAGTATTAGAGGAAAGTATTGAGGAAAAGTAATGGATTGGTTGTTGGTCTAAGGTTTTTCCTCCTAAAGCAAGGGCCTTTTCTTGGCTTGCATTTAAGAGAATAATCCTCACTCAAAAAAGAAGGAAACTTAAGGGAAATGAAGGCCCCATTAGGTGTGTGTTATGTTATGTAGCGGAGGAAGATGTTGATCATTTATTGGTTCATTTCCCTTTTGCTAAGAAATGTTTGAACTGGCTTTAAGTACTCAAAGTTAAATCTATCTTGGTTCTAGTCGGAGTCCTTCTCTTCAACTCTCTTTTCCTAGACAAGAATGTGTCCTAAAGAAGCTTTAGCTTCTATATGGGACTGCATCCATACCTTTTGGTCTGGCATCTGTGGTGGGAGAGGAATAAGAGAATATTTAGAGAGGAGCATAGTAATGTGGTAGTAGTTATAAGTAGGAAAGAAGTGGGCATCTCTGAAAATGTGTCCATTTATTGGAAGAGCGGAGATCTTAAAGAACTAGCCCAAAATTAAAAGCCCTTCTTTGGGATCTCATGCAAGTTTGGGGATCTCATCCAATGTAAAAAGTAAATCCACACTTTGGGATCCTCCTCCCCCTGGGTATTGTAATATGAATTTCAATGGGGCCTTGAAAGGAAACCCGACAAAATCAGGGGTAGGTTGTATCATCATAAATGAGAAGGGGGAGATGGTGTTAGTTAGTTCCTTCTGTCTTCTGGAGGAGACCTGTATTATGGTGGAAATTCAAGCACTAGAGAGGGGTTTGAAAATGGTAATAAAAATCATCATTCAGAATTTAAAAATTGAAGGATATTCACAAGAAATAATCAACGCAACTATTAATAGAAAAGGCCTTATCTTGGAAAATTATTAATAGAAAGTTAAGGTTAAGATATCAACTACCAATAATAAGAACTCGCTCATATAGCGCAACATGTCAATAAAAAAATAAGAAATGTAGTTGAAAAGGTAAAAATATGATCTCTCTATTTCAATGAGGATATTTATTCTGAAAATATGCGAGATCTTCCATAGTGATCAGAGTCAAAAAATATATAATAATCAGAAACCAAGCAATAGTGACACATCTCCTAAGCAATCGTCATCTCAAGCCAAAGTTGTAGAAAAATGTATTAGCATGGTGAACAGGAATTATAGTTTCACCTAATGAAAAATGTTTTAATGGAAAACTTGTAGCCATTATAGTAGTTAAAGACATCCACTTTTTGCCAACTTGAAGGAAGGTAAAAGATCTCAAGTTTTTTGACAAAATAGCCAACAAAAATTAAAGCTGCAATCAAACACCAAATTATTTGATAAAATACTTCAACAAGAAGCACCAAACTAAAGACACATGTTAGCTATTTTACAAAAGCCTCATCAAAGTGGAGGGATTCATTTCTTTATAATGTAAGGCAGAGCACCTAGTATACTAAAGCAGCTACCCAACCACCACTAATTTAAATTAGCCCCCATCCCCTTGCTTTCACAAGTAGCTTTACCACACCTCAATAAGGAAGGATGTGGCACAACATATAGAACTATAACTGTTATAGTCAGGAATGCTCCACCCTAACCAAGTACAACTATTTACAATCCCAAATGTACACTAGCTCTAATGGAAAAGAAAGAGGATGAGATAAATATGGCAACGCCTCATATAAAGGAGCTATTACCTTCAACCGATTTCCATAAAACGGTCTATCAGGACATGCCTCCCTCCTCTGGCTCTATGGAAAGGGAAAAATGGTCATCAGCCACCACTATTGAAGTAAACAAAAAAGGTATATGCAAATGTAATATCCCCAAATGGACATATATTTTCCCAAAATGAATTTTATGCAAATCCCACAACCAAATGCAATCTCGCAAAATTAAAATCATATTTTTACCATGCAAATCTGAATTTTAATGGGAAAATATGACTAACGACATAACAAGAAACTCATACAAATCAGTCAGTATACTTAAATATTTCCACTCAAAACTGAAATACTAATTTTATAAGGCCAAAATTTGAAAGAATATGTAGATTTCATATGCAAATAAGGCTGAAATTAATTTATTTTGTAACCCTAGTCTGCAGAAAATTATGGTAACTTCAAAAATTCATAACTCCCTCAAAAATACTCCGCATCCACACAAATAAACTATGCATGGATTTAAAAAATTAAGGAGAATGCAATGATGTTACCCATGCATGAAAATGACCACCATAAGTGCCCTAAACAACCAAAACACCAACTCACCTCTAGGGTTTTGGGCTGGAAAGTACTAAAAACTAGCTACTTTAATTCATAAAAATCAGATTATGATATAACAATACAAATATGTTCTGAAATACCTCAAAATAATTTAGAATTATGCAATAGATAGGTCACTTCAGGCTAAAATAATGCAGGAAACATAGTTGCACTCTCTTCCCTTCAAACCTTGTACCAAATCTGGAAAATCTTCTCTATTCACTGCTAAAAATAACTAAAAATCTTTGCAAGCACAATGGAATCTCCTGAGTGGAGATCCCTCACATTCTCTAAGAGATTTTTCATCCTCTAGAGGTAATTCCTAAGGGTTTTCGTCCTTGGGATAAATTATGCAAAATCTCTAAGCTTTAGACATAAAATCATAAATTATTGAATGATCATTGAATACCTCTAAGAAGTCGATTTCTCCTTTTTAAGGAGAGAAGAGACCCAAAACAACCTTCAAAATATCCAATCAACATACAATGATTTTTTCTATGCATTTTCCACCCTCCATCCTTTTTAGGCCAAGTCGCATTTTCTAGAGGGGATACATAGGACCCATGAGCTTTTTACATTGTTAACTATTTTTTTTATTCCCCCTTGGGCTAGTCGCACTTTTCCTTTTGAAAATACAACTTTTATAAGTGCTTTTACCTTTTGTGCACTTTTTTATGTTTATTTTAATATTAAGTCTATTAATTTATTATAAGTGTTTTTAATAATGTTTTATTTATATTTTTGCACTTTATAATAAAATAATATAACTTAAGTCTCCCTTTAAAATTCTCCTTAGTCGTCTGGAAGACATAATAGGTTAAGGGTCTTTGATTGGGAAGGGGATATTGCAGCAAATATGTTGTACGACTATTTTAATATGGAAGGCAATGGGTTATAAAATGTAGACATACAAGACCTCTTTGAATATGGTGGCTACTCGTGGAAATGGTTGTATAGTTTCAATACCTCTTTAGGGGCAATGATTGTGATTAACTAAAATCAATGTTTTAAAAATCAGAAACCGACTGAGGGTTGGATTGAAACTGAACCGGAATCCAAACAATGATTTACTAAAAAATACATAATATATTACAATTTAATGAGAACACAGAAATTTTAAATATTCCAAACCATGATTACAAACAATTAGAGACAAAATATGGAAAATTTTGCTCATGCATATACCATGTAAGGGTAATTATAGCATAGCGACACCGAGTGCATTACATATCCGCAAACAAAATACATAGACTCGTGAGGCTATAAACGACCTATAGAGTCCAAAAATGAATATGCTATAAGCTACTACATGTTTGATATCAATCATCAAACACAACAACACTACTAAGAATGGGATCCTCATCCTCATCAATGTGATCATGTTCCTCTGGCTCACACGCATCAGACTCCTTACTAACATCTGCAGTAGTTGTAGTAGCAACGGTTAGTGTTCGCCATGGCTGGTGCTACTAGTGGTTCATCATCCAAATCCATCCACCCCAAGTCATTGGGATCAAACTCTACTAGGTGACTCTCCTCTACTCATTATGAGGTTGGATTAATGTCATCCAAGACAATGGGATTTGTATTAGGTATCATATTCAATAATTAGTTTCCCCTTAGCTAGAGGTTGCATTGCATGAAGATGAGATCATTAAATCATTGTTGTTTCAAACGGGGTCTATATAACATCATTTAAGGGTTAGCGTTGGGAAAAAGTAACTTAAAAGCTAAAATTGGAAAAAAAAAAAAATTAAAGGCAAAACTTGCCCCTCAACTAGTTCAGATCAGTCCACTACAGAACCGGTTGGTTTGACTGGTTCAATATGGAACTGGAAGGTTCAGTACAGAATAGATACTAAATCGTTCAGCTCCATACAGAACTGGTCATTGGTTCGGTTTTTCTAATGATTTGTAAACAAATTTAATGAACCGGTCAAACCAGTCAAACCGAACCGAAACCGGAATGGTTTTTAAAACACTGACTAAAATCATTCGTTCTCAATGATCAAATAAAATTATGTGCTTCATTTTTGGAAAGTTATACCACATTGTTGGCCTAGGTTCGGTGCATTCACTATATGGCATCTTTACAGCGACCACAAGGCACAACCACACTCTCCACTCTCAAGGGGATATAGGAGTCGAACACTATGTAAATAATAATAATCTTCTATATTATTGTCCATGTGGACATATTACATATATATAGGAGGATGTCTCCTATATTCTAGGATATTAGCTCAACCGTAATATCCTCAAAGATATCTCCAAGCTTATTATAATAACAATACGTTAATATTATTGTTATGCTAACTATATGTTAATTCTAATATATGAGTTGTTATAACTCAATACAACAGAAATATTAATCCAACGATAATGTGAGTGCTAAATAAGATTTTCCTAACATTCCCCCCCTTAGTGCGAACATGGGGAAAACCTACCTTTTTACTTGCACCTATCGTGATTAGATGATTTTTACTGTAGGATGGTCACAAACCCATTGTATGGTTTTCAAACGATTAACCACATTTCAAAAATGGTGGTTTTCAATTGGAGTACCACAAACCAAAAATGAAGGTTTTCAATTGGTTTACCTACAACCACATCATGATGTGCCAATTACTATTAGCAGCCTTCATCACATCTCACTACAGGGAGTAACATAGGAAAAATTTCTATCATACTATAAACAAAGAACTGGAAATGGAACATTGGAATTATGTCCCCCCCCCCTCAATGTGAAATTTCCACTTATTCACACCACATAGGAACAACTGGAATCTGAAGCACACTGAAACTGAAACTTAGAAAACACAACAGAAAACGCACTGCAAAGACACATGTCACCAAACCCTTCATGTGGCCCCATCGTTGGTGACTAACTAGAGGTTGTTGATTGACCTCCAACCTCTGTTTTCCCTCCGCCCTTTGATGTCTCCATCCTCCAGTGAAAGGCTATTAACTCAACTTGATTTGGCTTTGAGTCTCTTTGAAAATATTCACCCCCATAAGATGGACGTCGTGTACAACCGAAAATGCATCCAATTATTGAAAAGTGCGGCAAAAAAAATTATTTTGACAATATTTTGACTCTAACTCGTGATGATAACTTGCAAAATGATTGTTTAAAAAGGACACCTAAAATCACCTACATGACTTTGACTCTTATGAGATTAAACATGTTAGATGGACACGTATGTGAATGAAAATAAATTAATATCACCTACATGACTTTGACACTTATGAGATTAAACATTTTAGATGAGCACTTATGTGAATGAAAATAAACACTAAACAATTATTGACTAGACAAATAAAAGGACAGCAACTCTTGATTAGCACTTGTAAACAATTTTTTTGAGTCCACCACAATAGACCCTATGACTAAGCAACAGTAAATATAAATTTCTTAAACTCAGTTATACCAAACCTCCAACGACATGTGCATGCTTGGTAAAAATAGAGGCACAATTATAATTCACAAATAGACACTACTCCACGTGTACAGAGAAATGACAAACATAAAGATTGCATACATTTGGCGATTATTGCATGGGAGGCAAAATCAACACATGATGTTGAAAAAATGTGTGTCAATGGAAATACAAAGGCATATCTGAATGTGAGAAGACATGCAACACCACCACCGCAGCCGTTTTTTTACAAGGTCTAATGAGTGCGCCGTTGAGGAGGAATAAATCGGACGTGTCTCTGAGGTTGAGGATCCAACAAAATAGAATTGTGTGTTTGATTCAACACAAGGTCGAATGCCAAAAGACTAAGAAATAGATTATTTCATCTCCAATACTTCCATGCAGCAAGTGAATGCAAATCGAATACAATGTATGACAAAGTGTCAATTTGTTGAATTGTGCGTTGAGTGATCTCAACGCAAAACAAGATATTCAATTCTTTTTTCTAAGTGGCTTGTTGTGGGTCTGATTGTTGGTCCGAAAATCTGTCGAGTAGGTAGATCTATGGACAGACGAGCCAACAGTGTGCAAGGCATAGCCCCTCTTTGAGCCAGCAAAGTGAAACTGGTTTATTGCTATTCTACCAGCAGGAATCTTGTGCAAGTCTCACAATATATGCCTTCAAGGGTTGGGATCTCATCCCAGTAGAGGTATTTCCAACTGTAAAATAAGGGAAAGGAACGAGGTGGGGAGATGGGAAAGATCTGAAGGGAGAAAAGAAATGAATTCCAAAGCAGAAAGGTCAGAAGGTCTATGTTTCGGGTTGGTAATAAACAGAGCAAACCTACTTGCATAGACGAATAAAGCAATACTGATGAATAAATGAAAATAAAGTAGAAGTAGATCCAATAGAACAATCATACAGATCTAACATAAGAAGGTATGATGTAAAACATAGGTATTCAGCACAAAGTCTAAATATTGTATTAATATTTGTTTCTATTACAAAAAGTTCAAAGTATTTTCTTCTTACTTCTATTTTTCATCTGAAAAGTATCCACACTTGAATACAACGAGTCTTCAAGTATTTATAGAAGAAGATAAGAAAAGAAGGCAAAAACAAACCAACCACTTAATTACAAAAATATCTTACAAAATATCTCAAAGTCATTTGTTGACTTTGGACAACTTAGTGGATGACATCATGCCATGGTGCAACATGGATGATGTCATCATTTGTGTCAACATACTTTAGATGCTTACAAGGAGAAGGTCGAGAAGAATGAGACTATTCATCATCATCCCGCAGCTGAAAGGGGGTATCCTGCTTCTGCTGCTACTCAGGAGACACATGATGTGGAACTGGGCATGATATTCCATGACCTTGTTGATCAAGGGCTGAAGTTGATCCTGGGAAGGATCCTTGTGTCGATCATTGATAGCCTCGCAAGTCTCCCGCTCATCTGTGAGCTTTTCTGGGAGTTTGGAATACTCGTTTTCTGCCTCTATTAGGCACCCTATGAAGTCACGACAGGCCAACAGGGTGTTGATGGATTCGGCGTCAAAAGTGACTTCTTGTCCCAGCCCTTGTGAAACGATCTCCTTGAAGATCCAAATAGTTTCATCTACCTTTCTTAAGGTGAAAGAAGGAGTAACCAAGCCTAGAGACATTCTCAAAACAATTTTCTCCATTTGATGCATTGCATCCAGAGCTTCCTCCTTGATTTTTTCAATCTTCTCCAGGACAAACTCCAACTGATCGACCCAGTAATCCAGAGTAGAAAGGATTTTGTTGAGGGCTCTGGGGTGACCGAAGACGCCGAACTTGACCAGATCTTCGACTGAATAGTCAAGGATTTTCTGAAAGGTCTCGTGTTTCATCCTGGCATGGTCCAGCTCTTCGGAGATGGGTCCTGCTATAGCCTGGAGCTCTTTGTTCACCCGACTGATATTCTAATATAATCCGGTGAACTTGGTGATCACTCCCTCACTTTCTTTGAGGATTTGGCTCCTCCAGGCGGAAACTGCCATACCCTGCTTGCCGATTTTGGCGTATTCATTTATCTTATCCTGGCTCAAAGGCTCAGGAGTTTCGGTGGCAGTTGCAAGAGGTGCACTGCCCATTTTCTGCAAGGCGTGGAGAAGATGTTTATTTTGCTCCTTTACTAGCCTCTTTTCTTTCTTTGCTTCCTGGAGCTTCTTGCAAAGGGCGTCAACTGCAGATAGGGCCTCTCCCTGAAGGCTCTCTGAAGACGTTTCCATTGTGACTTGGGTCACTGTATAATCTATGGAAGATAGATCCTTTTTATCCTTTAAAGGATTGGGATACGCTATCTCCATTACTCTCTCTCCCGACGCACTCTGAGAGAAGCGGGTTACAGGATTTTGCTTCTTGGCCCCCTTTGATGGGATGACGGAGAAGTCCATAGGTGCGATGGGAACTTTCCTCTTTTGTTGGCTCAGGTGCTAAGAGATCCATGTTGGAATTATGGGAGAGGGACCAGAAGTAGAAAAGGGAGCAACTGCAGTAGCTGAGGGAAAATTTGTTGAGACACTTGGAGGCAGCATTGAGAGGGAGGCCGAGAAACTACTCATGGGAGGAAGAGATACTGCAGGGGAGGTAGACATGGGAATGGAAGGGAGCTGAGAGATGAGGGAAGAAATGGTAGGGGAAAACTCCGCGAGAGAAGAGAAGATGGATGATGAGGAAGGGGAACAGTAGAAGACAGGGGAGAGGATACGCCCAAAGGAACGGTCACTTGGGTCACACGAGGAGGGGAAGGAGGAGAGGGAGAAGGGATAGAAGGGACCTCAATAGTTGTAGTAGTGGCAGCATCCTGAGTGGATGTGCCCATCGGAACATCTTCGGCCGCTTCTTTCTCTGGAGAAGCCAGAGTTATAACTTGTTCTCGTGCGGCGGAAGGGGGACTCTCAGGAGCATCTTATTGGGTGGAGCTTGACTCACCCTCTTTTTCCTTACCTCTACCCTTTGGCATATGTTTTGACCTGGAAGGTGCGTTTCTCAATGGAGATGTGGTGAAATCAACCCCGAGGTAGATGAGGCCATTCATCCTACACCAGTGCTCTGTTCTCCGCAGATTTTCTTTAACCCTTTCTTCAATGGTTTGGGGTGCTTTTGTTCTGTCAATTACAGCAAACGGCCAGTTATCCCCATCCGTGTCAAGATATACCTGATCAACTTCTTGATCAGTAGTTTGATAACCCTTTAGGACAATGGCCACACCATACTGAATGATTTCAGCCAAAGCCAAGCGGGAGTGATCTTTCCTTCTGAGCTCGACCTCATGATACAGGTCGATGTAAATATCCTCGATCTGCGGAATGTGGATTGGATCGAGTTTGGCCTTGGGAAGGCAATTCCTTGGGTTGAAAGTGGGCCTTGTTGGGAAATTGTGCTTTAGATTGAGCAGTTCCAGCTCTGCAAACATCTCCCGGGATTTGTGGTGGGAAAGACAAGTGTACCTACCCATTGTGAGGGGGAAAGGAGTTCCACCCTTCTTTCTCTTGAAGCACTTTTCATGGTAGGTTATGAGCTGTCTGGATAGCTCCAACAAGATCAGCTTGGGGCCGGCATACCTTGGCAATTTGGTGGGTTCCCCCAAGAAGTTGGCTGCCCTTAGATAGGTAAAAGTGGGAAATTGCGTGAATAAGGCCCCCCACTTCTCCGTTGCTGCAACAATGCTCTTGGTCGTACGACCGTGAGTCATGTTTGGCCTCAAAAGGCAGACGATGCCGTAGAAGAAAGCATTGTTAATCTTTGTAAACTGTGGAATACTATTTTCCAACTTTAGCTCTGGATAGTATTCGTATATTTTCACTTAGGGCCAAACCCTACACCGCATCAATGCTGGATAATCTCTCTCCAAGGCCACAGTGTAAACTATGTAGGAGTTCATGTAGAACCTCCTCGTTGTGGTGAGTTGTTGGAGCTGCTCGAATATAGTGCTGCTTATGATCTCCGCCCACTCGAAGCGTTGATCTGGCACATTCTTGTTCATTGTCTCCAGGTACCTAAGCATCCATTTATGAAAGTAGTGGGAGTCAGAAAGCCAAAATACTCTGCTTAGGAACGTGATGGTATCACTTAGTTCCTTAGAGAAATCGCTGCGATGAATGACCTGTGGCCATTTGGTTACCACCTTCTTGTTTTACAGGTACACTTCATTCATCAATTGCATACACTGGTCTTCGTTGTCCTCCCAAGCCTTAGTGCAGTCTTCTTGGTTGAAGGCCACAAATTGCCGGTGGTGAGGAATGCCAAGCATAATTTCAAAGTGTCGGGCAGTGAGGTTGATCACGATCTCGCCCTTCTCATTCTGGACACACCTCGTGTCTTTGTTGTAGCAGCGGGCCACTAGCATCATAAATTCATTATTTACTGCACTAACTAGGATTCCCCCAGCAAAATGTAGGCCACTACCTACCATCTTGTCCATCCACGGACTCCCTGTGACCCTCCTGGTTCTGGCCCAGAAATCTTCCATATCGATGTGACCAAGTTCTGAGTCTTGTATATCCAGGTCACATTCTGCCTGGGATTCGGGCATCCTGACCCTCTGATATTTGTACTTCATTTCTTCCTCTGTAAGCTTGGCTTTACCTTTAGACTTGGTTAGCCTCTTGTTTGATGTAGACATATGTAGTTCTGAACTTAGTTGTTGATCTGCAAGAAGAAGAAGCGAAACCCAATGCAGGAGAGTCATTTTAGCTATTTGATCTCCCATTAAAGTATTGACAGAAGGAAGAGTTAGCAATTTTTAAGGCATCAGGGCGCAGGGCGCATGGACAGTGCAGGCTGCAGGGTTAAATAGTATGGTGCACAGAAAAATGGTGTTACAAGGGACAAATCAGCGCCAAAGGGCGCAAGGCGCATGGATACTACTCATGACATTTTTGTTGTTGTAAGAGGAAGTGCGCATGCGCCACTTATATGTGTTTTATACCGGGCGCATGTATTTTTCATGTTGCACGGGGATAGGATGCGCCAAAGGTGCATATATTTTTCATGTTACACGGAACTTTGGTGCGCCGAGGGGCTCAAGTTTTACATGTGTAACATAGATTTCAGGTGCGAAAAAGGGGAACTTAGTGCAGCGCATGGGAGGTCTGCATGACATGATGTTGCTATAATAGGGGATGCGCCTGCACCTTTGAACGCAATTTTACACTTGGCGCAAGTAATGTCGGTGTTGTATGGGTGTAGAGTGTGTCAATGATGCAGGTTTTTGCAATGTTACATAAGAGCTTGGTGCGCCAAGGGGCGCAAGTATTTCGGGTGTTACAAGCAAGGAAAGTGCGCCTTGAGGGTGCAACTATTTTTTATGCAACAAGCATGGCGAATGCACCAAGTGGAAAATACAGTCGCACGAGCTTTTAAGTCTTTTTTTCCTTCTTTGGAGGGATTACATGTGTTTAAGCCTCTTCTGCAGGGTTTCTTGGATGATGAAGAGGATGTAATAAAAAGACCCAAGTGACTTTTCCTAAGGCAGAGTCCTCTCCACCAGCAGATCTGGAAAGAGGAGGAAGGGGAGAAGGACATCAAAAATAGCAAAAGGGGGGTTTCATGGCTTCACAAATCATTCATCCAACCCCACAAACAAACAGCCAACAATCAAAACATAAAATATGAGAGTAACAAGGACCACTTACCCGGAATATATAGAATGTGAGAGGTGAAACTGGGTCCACGAACGCGACACGAGGACAACAGGTGTGCTGATAGGTGCAGAGGAATAAGATCAATCACGTGTTTTAATTGTGAAAGTGACAAGGTGGATGCGCCTATATATAGGCAAAGGTGTAATAAATGCGCCAACCACTTTTTGAAGTGGCGCATCAAAACACTTGTCGACACTGCAAATATTGTGCCCTGTGGCACACCAAAACGTGTGTCAACACATGGTTATGTGCACCTTTGGCGCACCAAAAATGTTGTCAACACTGAAATATGTGCGCCTTTGGCGCACCGAAACGTGGCGCAACAAAAATGCTATTGACATGAAGGCGCATGCGCCTTGGCACATGCAAGAAAGGTGCATCACGGGGAGGTGCACCAAAATGTGTGTTAACACGTCAAAGGGTGCACCAAAGGAAATGAAGGGGGTGCAGATTTACTCTGTGTTGCACAGACATTAGGTGCGCCCAACTAAAAAAGACCAAAAATGGCTAAGTTCTGGAAAACTAGATTTTCCAAGAAGGGATTTTGCAATGTTCTGAGCATAGAGGGGTCCCTGACGAGGGACTAGGACAAAATTTTCATTGGGTTACCCGCAAAATTGCCCTTGCCAATTTTACGGGATAACACTGATATAAAGCAAAAGATGCAAATCTGGAGTGAGTAGCTAATCCAAACGAGTTCACAAAAAAATTCCAAGTCAGGTCAATCAACACAGACTATACACGGTATGGTTTGCATAGTATGGATTGCATCGTCGACAACACGTCAATGCGAGGACAGTGCTTTCGCTAAGATGCCTAGGTAGATAATGACTGGAGAAGAACCCAAATCATGTCTCCTTCACATTTTTCTAGCACATAACTGTAAAACACAAAATATATCAAAACTTCTATGAAACTAATCTAAATGCTTTGTGAAATAACTACTCTCTCATAACAAGGTGACAAACAAATGGAACTGCCCCTTGGACAATTTAAAACTACATTTTATACAAAAATTCTCACAGAATGCTCGCTCTGATACCAACTCAAGGGTATAATGGATCCGAACAATGTGTAAATAATAATAATCTTCTATATTATTGTCCATGCGGACATATTACATATATAGGAGGATGTGTCGTATATTCTAAGATATTATCTCAACCGCAATATCCTCAAAGATATCTCTAAGCCTATTATGATAACAATACATTAATAGTATTGTTATGCTAACTATATGCTAATTCTAATATATGAGTTGTTATAACTCAATAAATCAAAAATATTAATCCAACGATAATGTGAGCACTAAATAGGATTTTCCTAACACACTTACCACAGCCATGATGGTTTCATTGCATTATCCTGTCATAGGAACTAATAAGTACTTGAATACTAGTGAAGAAAACCAAGGAGTAAAGGGATTTGAGGAAAATATGTCAAAGAGGTGAACTAGAACGACGATGGTGAAAAGGAAGGAATGTCAAACAATGGTGAAGAGGATCAATTTACAAGTAAAATAAATGGTTTACCATAATAGAGGAATATTTGGGTTCGCATTTAAGAAAGGAGAAGAAGAAAACTATAAGGAATAGATGCATTTAGATTAAACCCTTACACTACAAAAATCCATCCTGAATATTAAAATTAAAGACAAATTATTACATTAAGTCCAAACCCTATCTACCAAGTCCCTCATTGAAAATTTAAGTAGCCTATATCTGGTGGTAGATGCAATCCTTACATGGACATAATTTGTTTGGAAGATCATTGGCTTAGTCGAATTGTAAATTATCGCAAAACAATATTTACGTGTTATTTTTCCTCGAGAATAGGGGAAAAAATAAAACTATATATGCAAGGTTTTCCTAAAAGAATGAAGACAAAAAATCAAGGCCCATGGTGTCGATATGTTGGCCCGTGGTACATGAAATATGCAAATCTTTCCCTTAAACAATGAAGACAAATATTTGAACCCAGTGATAAAGATTTAATGTCTCCAATATGGGTAAGGCTATACAGATCACCCATATTTAATATTAGAACCAAGAGATCATGAAATACATTGGGAACCTAATTAGAGAATCCATTGACGTTAATGAGACTACCATGAAGAAAATATTTTCGACCTGCACAAGGATCAGTATCAAGCTTAATATCTCCAATCTTGTAAATGAAGCAATAAAAAAGATCCAAACTAGGTTTTTCGTAAACCATTTGATTTTGAATACATGCACTTTTATTATAATAGGTACCATAAATGGGCAAAAAAAATTAGCATGAAAAAGGTTCAATTCAACCCAACCTCTCCCAAAGTCACTGTTGTCATGGAGGAATGCACCCTTTGGGGAGTGGTGTGATGTATCCCCTTCCAACTGACAAAATTGAAACACTCTTGGGTTGTGGGTGACCTAAAGTTGATATGAGTCTCCAGAGAGAGTCAGTTCCCCTAGTGTAACAACTAAAACTAACCTCTACTCTACTACACAAAATGGGAAAAGGGAGAAGTTAAACCTAAAAATAAAAAAGGGGTGATACACCATGTTGGTTTGAAAATCTGTCGGTTAGGCAGATCATGGGTAAACAGGCCAACAGTGTGTAGGGCATAGCCCCTCTTTGAGACAACAAAGCGAAACTGGTTTATTACTATTCTATCAAGCAGGAATCTATGCAAATCTACACTATTCTAACTTCAGGGGGTTTGGGATCTCATCCCAGTAGAGGTAGTTCCAAATGTGAACAAAATTATAAGAGGGAAGGAATGGAGGAAGGTAGATCTGAAGGGAGAAAATAAATGAATTCCAAAGACGGAAAGGTCAGAGGGTTTATGCTTTGGGCTGGTAGTAAACATAGCCAAACTTACTTGCATAAACAAACAAAGCAATACTGATGAACATATGACAATAAAAATAATGAATCCAACATAATAGAAACACAGATCTAACTTAAGAAAAATCTGATGCAAATAACACATATATTGAGCACAAAGTCTTAACATATATATTAAAATCTCTTCTGTTACAAGAGAGCACAAAGTCTTTCTCTCTTCACCTCTTTTCCATACAAAAATGTCCACCTGGAATACAACAAGTATTCCAGTATTTATATAAGGAGAAGGAGAAAGAAGACAAAAAGAAGCCAACCACTATTTACAAAATATCCATAAAATATCTAAAAAGTCAACAGTTGACTTTGGGCAAGTTTGTGGATGGCAAAACCCCATGGTGCAACATGGATGATGTCATTGTAAGTGCTAACATAATTTTTAAATATTTTTACAAAAAGATCGAAGTGTACACAAGAAGAGAAACTATTTGTCATCATCTCTTTGCTTGAACGGAGTGTCTTTCTTATGATTGGGAGAGGCGATGTGATACTGAGCTCGGTATTCCATAACCTTGTTGATCATTATCTGAATTTGATTAAGATCAGGAGCCTTGAATTGGTCGCTAATGACTTTGCAAGTTTCCTTTTCATTTTTGAGCTTATCTGGTAGCTCGACATATTTTTCACATGCCTCGATCAAGTATCCAATGAAATCGCGGCAAGCCAGAAGGTTATTGATAGATTCTCGGTCAAAAATGACCTCTGACTTGCCAAACCTTGAGTTGCGATATCCCTGAAGAGCTGGATTGTCTCGTTTGCTTCCCTCAAGGTGAATGCTTTACTAAGCATCCCTAGAGACATCTTCGTGACCATCTGCTCCATTTGATGTTTTGTATTCAGGGCTTCCTCCTTGATTTTATCCATCCTCTCCAGGATAAATTCCATTTGATCAACCCGGTAATCTAAAGCGATGAGAGCTTTATCATGTGCTTACGGGTGATCAATGATACCGACCTTTAATAGGTCATCAGCTGAGCAGTCGACCATTGCCTGAAAATTTTCATGTTGCAATCTGGCATTGTCTAACTCCTCGGATAGGGATCCTACTACTACCCACAGCTCCTTGTTTTCCTGATCTATACTCTGGTAGAGTCTTGTGAATTTCATGATTATTTCCTCACTATCTCTGAGGACTCGCTCTATCCAGGAGGACATGGTCGTGCCTTGTTCACCAATTTTGGTGTATTCATTTATCTTGTCCTAACTGAGAACTTTGGGAGGCTCGGTGGAAGTCATAGGAGGTGCATTGCCCATTATTTTCAAGCTTGGAGAAGATGTTTGTTTTGTTCCTTCACTATTCTCTTCTCTTCCTTTTCTTCTTGTAGTTTCTTGCAGAGGGTATCTACTGTAGATAAAGCCTCTCCTTACAGGCTCTCAGATGAGGTTCCCATTGTGACTTGGGTCACTGTAAAGTCTGTAGGAGACAAATCTTTCTTCTCTTTTGTGGGATCAGGATATGCAATCTCCATTACCCTTTCTCTTGAGACGCTCTTAGAGAAGCGAGTTATAGCTTTTTACTTCTTCGGTCCCTTCTTTGGAATGATAGAGAAGTCGATGGGTGCTATGGGAACCTTTCTTTTGAGTTGACCTAAATGGTCAAAGATCCATCTTGGACTTAGGGGAGAGGGAGTGGAGGGAATGGAAGAAGAAACAGGAGTGAAAGGGGAAGCAACTAAAGAGGCCGTAGGGAAGAATGTTGAGACACTTGGTGGTGGCATCGACAAGTAGTCTAACGTGCTGCTGCTCACAGGGCCTGGAGTTACTACAGGGGAAGAAAAGGTCATGGAGGCAGAAGGGATTTGTAGTGGGATGGAGGGAACACTGGGTGACAGATCCATGAGAGAGAAGAAGATGGAAGAGGTGGGAGATGGAAGAGAGGAAGGGAGAGATGAAGAAACATCCATTGGGGTAGATGTTTCAATGACAGAGGGAGGAGAAGGAGCGGAAGAGGGAATGGTGGGTACCTCATTGGTTGCAGTTGTGACCACATCCTGAGTGGATGTGTCCATTGAGACTTCGATGATCTCGTATTCTTTTCCTGTACAGACGAGGTCAACCACTTGCTTCTCGGAAGTAGATAGAGGGCTTTGAAGAGCTTTGTCTTTGCTTGATTCCCCTTCTTTTTCTTTCCCTTTTCCTTTCAGCACTTGGGCCGGCCTTGGAGGTGTTATTCCTAAAGGAGAAGTAGTGAAATCTACCCCGAGGTAGATGAGACCATTCTGTTTGCACCAATGTTCAGTGCGCTGTAACGTGTGCTTGACCCTTTCTTAGATGGTCTTTGGTGCCTTGGCTCTATAAATTTCTGTGAATGGCCAATCATCCCCATCCATTTCTAGGTAAACTTGATCGATTTCTTGATCAAGTTCTTGAAATCCTTTTGGAATGATGGCCACGCCATAATGTTTGATTTCTTCCAGGGCCAACCTAGAGTGATTCTTCTGCCTGAGATCTATTTCGTGTGTCAGGTCAATGTAGATGTCCTCTATCTCAGGTACATGAATAGGATCAATTTTTTCCTTTGGGAGGAAACCTCAACAATCAAAAGTAGGCCTGGCCAAGAAGTTATGCTTTAGGTTCAACAATTCAAGCTCGGCATACATTTCCCGTGCTTTGTCCAGTGTGGTGCAAGTGTATCGGCCCACTGTATGGGGGAATGGAGTTCCTCCCTTCTTACTCTTCATGCATCTCTCATGATATGTGATTAGTTGCCTTGAAAACTCTAACAGAATCATCTTGGGTCCTGCATACCTTGGTAGCTTGGTCAGTTCACCCTCAAAATTCACCGCCCTGAGATAGGTGAATGTGGGAAACTGAGTGAACAATGTCCCCCACTTCTTCGTGACAATGACCACACTGGGGCTAGTTCAACCATGTCTTATATTCAGCCTCAACAGGTAGATCACCTCATAGAAGAAGGTGTCATTGATTTTTGAGAACTGAGGGATGCTATTCTTGAGCCTTAGCGCTGGGAAGTATTCATATATTTTGACCTGAGGCCATACCCCATTTCATGCCAAGCCTGCAAAATCCCTCGTTGATGCTGCAATGTACACAACATAGGAATTCATATAGAACTTCCCAGTTTTCATGACTTGTTGAAGCTGCTGGGAGATGGTGTTGCTGATGATTTCCCCTAGCCAAAACGCTGCTCAAGCACATTCTTACTCATGGGCTTGATATTATTATAAATGAAAAAGGGAAACTATTTTTGGAATATTACAAAGTACAATGTTGTCAGGGAATCACAACGAACCTAGACAGCTGGAAAACCCTCTCTGTATAGGCTGTAAGTCGCCACGTTTGGGACAGGGGTCAGAAAATGATGGAGGTACCTTCAGCATGCTACCACACCTAGCCCAAAAGGCTTTTTTGAATCTGGTATGGAGCCCCTTTGATTATCTTCCCCAAACACCCCCAAAACCCATGAAAACCTTCACAAGATGCCTTCAGTGAGTGGACACACTCTGCCCAAATGGTTACCGTGGATCTGATCTACTGCCACGATTCTGATCTAGAAGCCCACTGATTATCCTCTCCAAATGTCACCAAGAATCTTCAAAACCCTTCTTTTGTACCTTTTGAAATATCTCTGTAACACAGCCCAGAAAACGGATCTAGAATGACAGACTAAGGTAGATCTCTCACTACTGAATAATGCCCTGCTATTTAGGGATGGGTCTCTCACCACCAAAGATAGGGTCCCTATGGGATTTGACTCCACAATTTGTAGATGCATGACAGTAGCAACTACACGTGAAGGGGTCAATAAAATGTATGCAAAAAAAGTCCCTTTCCTTTCTCTCCCAGCTCTTATATATTTCCCCTCGAAAATCGAGCCCTAATAACCCTTGGCGCCTTTCAAACCATGGAGGGGCCAATAAAATAAAAGTAACCAAAGTTACTCAAGTAACTAAAGTTAGAACCACGGGGCCCCTTCCTAAAATCCCCCAGTGTCCACAACTTGGGAAAGGTCGCGGTTTGGACTTGACATGAACCATGAGTCTTTTGGCATAGAAAAGGGGGCATTACAAAATGGGGACATTATGGTCCTCCCTTCCCAAATTTTTCTTGTCCTCGAGCAACTACAAATTATGATGCTACAAAATGTACTCAGCCTCCCAAGTAGCACCCTTAAGTGGTAGTCCCTTCCAAAGCACCAAATACTCAGTGATTGCTTTGCTCCTGAGCCCCCTCTGTCTCTCTTCAATGATGGATTCTAGTTCAAGCACCAATTTCCCTTCCTCATCTAGTGGCGGTAACTCTGTAGATGGTGCAATATGCGGTCCAAGTGCCTTCTTAAGGTATGAAACATGGAAGATATTATATATCTTACTGTGCTCTGGTAGCTCTAGCTCAGATGCAACTGCCCCAACTCGACGAACTAATCAGTACAAACCATAAAATCATGGTTTCAATTTATCTACACCCTTCTACTTCAGTGAGGACTACCTATATGGCTATAAACGTAGGAATACTAGATCCCCAACCTCAAAATACCTCTTTGTCCTATGTCAATCTGCATGTACCTTCTATTGATTATGTGCCTTCTGAAGATTCTCTATGAGAGCCTTCAGAATATCCTGGTCCTCCTACAACCAATCTCGAGCTTTGGGAGCTCAGCTATCTGGTAATACCAAATCGATGAATGTCCTTGCATCATACCCATACAATGCTCAGAAGGGCTCATACCTATGCTCATCTGGTAGGTGGTATTGTAGTAATACTCACCCATGTGTAACCATTTAATCCATGCCTGTTGGTGTCTTGTCACATAACTCTGCAAGTAGCCTTCTATCCACTTATTAACTATCTTTGTCTACCCATATGTCTGTGGGTGGTAGCTAGTGCTAGGAGTTAACTATGTACCTACTAGTCTGAATATTTCCTACCAAAAGGTGCTCATGAAGATCTTGTCCCTATCACTAGCGATATTTGTAGGTAACCCATGTACCCAAAAAATACCGATATAGAAGATTCGGGCCACATCCATTGCCTCGTGCCCTTTGGGTAGGGAAAAGAAATGAGCATACTTAGTTAGCCGATCAACTACAACATAAATGCAGCTATGCCCATGCACCAAGGGAAGCCCTATGATAAATTCCATAGATATGCTTTCCCATTTCTGTTCAGGAATGGGGAGAGGCTGAAGTAATCCCGTTGGGAAAGAGCGCTCGGATTTGGTTTGCTAGAAAACCATACACTCTCTGACAAGATTAAGGACATCGTCCTTCATCCCCTTCCATGAAAATCTCTCCCTGATGAACCTGTATGTTTTGAAATACCCAGGATGTCCAGCTAGTGGTGTATCCTGTACTGCTCGAAGGATCTTCCCCTTCATTTTGGATCCTGGTACAAGGAAGATCCTATCCTTGTAGAAAATGAAATCATCCACTACTTTGTATCGGTCATCTTGTATCATACCATCCATGATCTCACATGCAAAATGAATTTTGGAATACTCAACAAGTATGTGAGCCTTCCAATCCGCTGAAATCTCAGACATAGAACTAAGCATAACAGTGAGGTAAGACCTCCTAGATAAAGCATCAGCAATAATATTATTCTTACCTCGAGTGTACTCTATGTCAAAGTCATATGTTTGCACCTGTTTCACCCATCTCTTCTGGCGATCGTTGAGCTCTTTCTATCCTAAGAAGAATCTCAAACTGTTGTGATCCATACAAACCATGAATTAGCTGCCCATAAGGTACTGTCCGAATTTGGCCAAGGCATGGATAATGGCCAACATCTCCTTGTCATAGATTGAATACCCTCTCTCCACAGGTTTCAGTTTTTGACTCTCATAGGCAATGGGATGTTGATTCTGCATGATAATTGCCCCAACACCCTCTCCTTATGCATCACACTCTAGAATGAATTGGCAGGAGAAGTCTGGAAATGCGAGGATGGGACAAAAACTCATTACCTCCTTAAGATGGTCAAAAACTTGTTGTGCAGCATCTGACCAAGAAAAATCCCCCTTCTTGGTCAAATCGGTCAATGGATCAGTAAACCGAGAGAAATTCTTCACGAACCTTCGGTAGTATCTGCACAACCCCACGAATCCTCTCAATTGTATCAATGTTCTAGGTGGTGGCCAATCCAGGATTTCCCATATCTTCTCTCTATCCACCTTCATTGTACCCCTACCAATTACATATCCCAAGTACATAATTTCAGTCATGCCAAAATCATACTTAGAGGCTTTCACATATAACGAATTAGCTTCTAATATCCCCAATACCTTGCCCAAGTGCCTGATATGGTCCTCCCAAGTCCTGTTGTAGATTAAAATATCATCAAAGAAAACCAATAAAAACTTCTGCAAGTAGCGGTTGAACACATGATTCATGCAAGAATGGAATGTAGTTGGAGTATTAGACAACTCAAAAGGCATCACCAAGAACTCAAAGTGATCGTAATGGCATCTGAAAGATGTCTTATGCACATCCTGCTCCCTGAATTTGATTTGATGATATAATGAATGCAAATCTATTTTCAAAAAATAAATTGCACCATGTAGCTCGTCTAGAAACTCATCAATGCGTGGTACGGGATACTTTTTCTTTATTGTCTTCTTATTTAGGGCACGGTAATCCATACACATCCATAGGGTCCCATCCTTCTTCTTCACCAATATCACCGAAGAAGCAAAAGGGCTAGAACTCGATCTAATATGCCCCATATCCATGAGCTCCTGTATAGTCTTCTTGATCTCATCCTTAAACCATTGGTGGTGATCGTAAGGAGAAATTAGCACCGGTCTAGCATCCTTGAGCTCAATCACATGCTCAAATCCTCTATCCGGAGGTATGCCTGGAGGTATGTCACCAAGCACCGCACTATGTCTATTCAATAAGCCGTGTATATCTACATGGTACTCCTGTTGTCCATCCTCTGCTTTCTTGGTTGAAACCAAACAATGTACTTCCCAATCCACTCAGTCGTGCCTATATATTCTCTCAGTCCTCTTGGTCGTAACTACTCAGGGTGTCCCTGAAGATAGGCCCCTCAAGATCACATTCCTCCCTTCAGACTTAAGCTTCAACTCCATCATCTGGAAGTTAGTATAAAACTCACCAAGGGAATGGAGCCACCGTACCCCAAGCACTATGTTGGAATCCCAAATACCAACAATATAGAAATCATTGGTAATTGTATAGTTACTCATCTTGATGCTCAATTAGGGAACCCATCATGTGCATCTCATAGAAGCTCCATTGGCTACAACCATAATGAAGCCCTCAAATTCCTCTGTCAGCAACCCTCACGTCTCAACCAATAAGGCATCAATAAACTTGTGGGTTGCCCCACTATCAATAAATACCACCACTCGTTGTCCCTACAAAACTCCCCTGACTCTGAATGCCTTATACCTCAGGGTACTAGACAAGGTGGCGATAGTCTCCTAGGGAAAAGTCTCACTATCCTGCTCAACACCCGCACTATCAAATGCCTCATCATCATCATCCTCTAACCCCTGTGTGTCCAAATCCTCGTCATCATCACTCTCCTCAAATACCTCTATGAATTGGGCCCTCCCTCTACCCTTGCAATCGCATCCTGGAACCCAAGGGGCACAACAATCAAAACATAGTTTCTTTCACCTCAATTCCTCCATATCCTCTCTAGCTCCGAATGGTTTCTAGGTTATATCTTTCCTAGGTGGAGGAACCTTCAACTGCGAACCCTTAGTTCTAGAAGGGAAACCCTTAGGCTGCACTTAAGTTGGAAAACTCGACTTGGGAGTGGATAACTCCAAGTCACGATCTCTCCTAATAGTCTCATGCAACGAAGAAGGCTTGAATGCCCTCACAAATCTAGCGAGTGCGTCTGTCAAACCTATTATGAAAAGGGAAATCAATCTCATCTTTGTAACATCAAGTACCATGACCGATAGTCTCTAAAAATATGTGATATACTGATCCACGGAACCAGTCTTCCTTAGTTGAGTCAGCTCTCTAAAATACTTATCGGGGTCCCTCTTATCAAATCTAATCACTAGCCTCTTTGTGAACTCTGCATAAGTCGTGATGTATATGTTTCCCTATGTGGTCAACCCATGACGCCACCAATCATGAGCCTCTCCTTCTAAATGTAAGATTTCAAACTTGATTATGTCCTCCTCTCGCATAGGATTCAATTCGAAGTATGTCTTCAACTTCTGCACCCAAGACTGTGTAGTACACTTCTTAGAGCCATCAAAATGTGGAACAAAAATATGTCCCAACCTCCTTTGCATCTCTGGTACCTGTACTCAGTAATCTCTCATAGGCCTGCTGCCAATCTTCATTTTGTAATATTCTTGGAATGGCATGTTGTCATGAAATTCATCACTTAAAGTTTGGTACCTTTCCCAACAAGACTCCTCATCTACAATATCCCTTGGTTTTCGTGCCTATGAAACTTCCGGATCCTTCAAGAAATAAGGTTCATGAAACCCCAGAGGCCTGGTAGAAGAATAGGGAGATCACTGTCCTGAATGACCACCCTCACCTCTTTGACCATGTTTTCCCCTATTGTTATTTTCTCATCTTTCTGCATGAGTATCATACCTGTCTTGTGCTAATATCTCAGTGAGCTGGCTCAAATAGAGATTGGTAGTCTCCTGTTGCTTCACCATGTTGGTGAACAGTTGTCTCATCATATCTACCCCCATATCGTCATTGTCTCTGTCCCCCATATTTCAATCCCAACCGGCTAGAGATACAACCTTTCTCTAATACCACTGTAATATCACGGATGGGATACCACTTAAAAAATGCACAAAATATAGAAAATTGTAGCAAAGTAAAATACTGATTTATGCAGATTTCTACAGTAGGGACAACAAACTAAATAAAATCAATATTCCCCAAAATGACCACCCAAATTTACTTGAAAATACAAAGAGGGCTTGATATTATTATAAATGACAAAGGGAAACTATTTTTGGAATATTACAAAGTACAATGCTACCAGGAAATCACAGCAAACCTAGACAGATGGAAAACCCTCTTCGTACAGGTTATAAGTCGCCACGCTTGGGACAAGGGTCATAAAATGATGGAGGAACCTTCAACATGCTGCCACGCCCATCCTAAAAGTCTGTCGTGAATCTGGTCTGGAGCCCCTCTGAGTGTCTTCCCCAAACGCCCCCAAAACCCGTGAAAACCTTCACGAGATGCCTTCAACGAGTGGCCACACTCTGCCCAAATGGTTGTCATGGATTTGATTTGCTGCCATGATTTTGATCTGGAAGCCCACTGATTATCCTCTCCAAATGCCACCAAGAATCTTCAAAACCCTTCCTCTGTACCTTCTAAAATATCTCTGTAACACAGCCCAGAAAACGGATATGGAATGACAAACTAAGGTAGATCTCTCACTACCAAAGAATGCCCTGCTAGCTAGGGACGGGTCTCTCACCACCGAAGTTAGGGTCCCTGTGGGATTTGACTCCACAAGCTGTAGATGCGTGACAACATCAGCTACACATAAAGGGGTCAATAAAATGTATGCAAAAAATTCCCTTTCCTTTCTCTCCCAACGCTTATATACTTCCCCTTGGCAATCAAGCCCCAATAACCCTTGGCGCCTTTCAAACCATGGAGAGGCCAATAAAATAAAAGTAACCAAAGTTACTTAAGTAACTGAAGTTAGAACCACGGGCCCCTTCCCAAAAGCCCCAAGCGTCCACAACCCCTTGGGAAAGGTCACGGTTTGGACTCGACATGACCCATGGGTCTTTTGGCATAGAAAAGGGGGCATTATAGAATGGGGACATTACAAAGTACTTTTTACCTTGCTTACGAAATTTTTATTTAAGCGACCACGCATCTCTGCTTCTTCTCCAAAGTATGCACAGGTATCTAGTTTGATAGAGAAACCTTTCTTATGATCCTCATTTGGAATAGTCTCCTTGAGTCCCATGAATTCTGCAAAGGCCTCATTGTTCTCAAATAAATCAATTGACACGTGAAGTTGTTGATCCAAATATATGAGTTCAGGATATATCAGGGTAATTTAACAATTGGCTTGGGAATTGGATCCAAATAAGGTGAAGATAGTTGAGTTTGGAAATAGGTTAGTGGATGCAAGATCCTCGTATAGGCTACACTGTGAATTTGTATCACTGTCTGAATGAGATGAGCCATCCTCACATTCACAAGAGGTAACATATATCGTGGAAGGTGGATTTTCATGAGGCCTGATACCAAGTCCATGCTTGTTTGACTTAAAGCGAGGAATAGGAATGAGTTTTATCCTTCCTTGTGCATTTATGCTGCATCCAAATCAATTATAGCCCATGACACACATCATGCGGTGGCCCTTGACATATTGCGAAGATTGATGACATGATGCTAAAAATGACGTTCCTCCAGAGTTTAACCAAAGAAAACTAAAATGACTAAAAATGTCTCAAAGTGGTTGTATTTTGACATCTAAAATGACTAAAAAAATCTAAATGACTTGCTAAATCCAACACTGGTGGGGTGTGTTTTTTATCTACAATTTGTTTTTCTTTGCATGCTTGTTATTTAATTAAAACATGGAAAGGGGATGGGAAGGGCGTTAGATATACATGGGTAATTTTTATTTCTTACTATGAGAAAAATAATCATGATTATGAAATTTAGTTTATTTGCAGTCCCATCTCCCCATAATAACTCGAACTTACTTTATTCGATTCTTCAT
Source organism: Taxus chinensis (assembly GCA_019776745.2). Taxonomy (NCBI): domain Eukaryota; kingdom Viridiplantae; phylum Streptophyta; class Pinopsida; order Cupressales; family Taxaceae; genus Taxus; species Taxus chinensis. The sequence goes on along the minus strand of CM034151.1, from coordinate 726,881,097 downwards.
TAAATAATGATTACAAAGTTAAGGTATTAAGGTTTGCTTGTAATAAATTTGAAGGAGATAAACAAAGATATTATTATCACAATTTCACACTATTATTTAAATAGAATCTATGTACATCATACATTTTGTAGCCAAATGTTTAGAAATCTATTTAAAATCTATAAGAAAACTTGTGTAATATGAAAACAACCTATATATCATAGTCTAGCTATTTTAACTTCTCTATACATTTTTTCTTAAACCATGTGTCAAATAATCATGTCCTCTAAAAATCCTGTTAAGGCATAATCATATTATTAAGATTTCATGGTTAACCCATCACATCTTCACGGGGTGGATCCAAATCCCTTTGAAACTGTTACTAACTTTAAGTATAGTAATTCTCTATTTAATTAATAAAGTAATACAAAGTAAATGACAAACTGTCAACATTATTTTCTAAAGCATTTCAATCCAATCTTGCAACGATTGTGGCAATACTAGTCAACTTTATTACTTATTGCAATCAATTATCTCTATGCATTGATTAATTGCTGCAATTTTTGGCCTAATTTTTTAATTTATACATTTGTTATCCAAAAATGCTTTTAAAATATTAATTTTAAGTGTTGAATAGTGAAACTTTTGAAGGTTTTATTTCCCCACTTTAATAATCCCAAGTGAAATTGTTACATCATCATATACTTAACACCTAATAAATGTTGTGAATTGATTTCCCATATTTTATATTTTTATTTATTAATTCTAAATCATCCAAAATGAACAATGATTACCATGCCAACGACTATGATTACCATGCCAATAACTTTGAATGAACATAAATTACTATGACAATGACATACGTTTTATAGTAACTTAGATTAATATTGAAATATGGCATTTACATGTGATCCGTGGGCTGTGTTTTTTCCAACATTTTGTTTTGCTTTGTATCTTTGTTATTTAATATTTTTTTTACATTCTAAAATAATTTTTCATAATTTAGAAAAACTATGGCAATCATATTTAGTTTATTTGTGGGCCCATCTCCCTACAATAGTTTGAACCTACTGTAGGTATTCTTCATCAATAAATGGCTACAAAACTAGCATATCTATATTATATAAATATATGTAATATATGTCGAGAGGTATATATTTTATATATATATATATATATATTTATATATTATATAAATATATAGGTGCCTCGTGAACTTCACCTCTCGGCATATTTTACATATATATAAAAACATAAATCAAAACATGATATGTAAAATATGCCAAAACGTGAAATTCACGAGGCACCTATATATTTATATAATATATAAATATATATAATGTATACCTCTCAGCATATATTACATATATTTATATAATATAGGTATGCTAGTAGTAACTGCAGAAAATAATACCAAAAATAAAGTACGGAAAATAAGGGAGAATTTAGTTCGTGCATGAATAAAATAACATTTATAATTTAATATTATAATTATTTATTATAAAAACATGGTCACCTATATGTAATTTTCTTATTTAATTATATTATTATATAGCTTAACACATATGTAATTTTCTATTATTCATATCTAAATAGTAGGTTAAAACCTATTTATTAATCTTTAAAGTGCTGGTCCTATTATTTACCAATTATCATATCCAAGATAAAGGTAGGAAAAAAGGCAAACATTTAGTTCATGCATTTAATAATCTTTTCAAATGCTGATTTCAATAAAAATGTCACAAACAGTTAAAATGAAAAAATGTTAACAATTAATCCTTTTAGACTCAAATATCTTACAAGGAACATCATAAATGCATTTAGAGAAGGAACCATATCTCTTAAGAGAATGAGTATGAGAAAAAAAAATCGAGCTGTATAAGACATGAAGTTCTTATGGATTTTATTAGTAACCATATTATCAAGTTAAAAAAATATTATTATTATTTTCATACGAATCGAAATGCGTAATGTACATCACAAGTAATGAAAAATTCATAGAATGAAATGTGCGTTACAAAGGGTACATTATTTATATTCCAAGGACATAAGTCTTTTTTCCTTTTCCTTCCATTTCGAAAGTAGTTTTCCATTCTTCATATTTACATAGCGCTCATATGAAAATGGTGGAGATATTCTTAGACTTTGCAATGACTTCGCTCGAGAGATAGCCACAAATGTTAACCACATTGTTTCTCTTTCTTCAATATCAACTGTAGCCTTGGAAAGAGTCAAACCTTGCGATTTATGTATCATCAATGCCCATGCCAACCATAAGGGTGATTGGTGTGTGTGTCCCCTCTGTATTGGCATAATTGGGATGGTATACGGAGTTCTATCTTCGAATGGTATTCCAAAGTAACTATCAAATTCAACCATTACATATGTTGGCGGGTTCGATGGACCACAACTAGGTGCATATACTATGCTTCGAATATATCCCAAAGCTTAATTTACAAGACCTGCTTCTATCAAAATATTGGATGTTAGAATAACCCTTGCATCATTAGAAATTAATAATTCTAAATCAAGTTCGTCATCCAAACCTCCTGCCAGTGTGTTGGTGGTACTTGTTCTAGTTGCAATGCTACGTGTGACAAGTATTTTCAATGAATGCAATTTTTGTTGTTGTGGTTATTCACGTTAATATTTATCACCCTCAGGCACGAATATTATTATAGAATTCTTCATTTTTATCTTTGTCTAATGCAGAACTTTGTAACGACCCAAAAATCACACACACGAACAACACAGTAAAAGATAGGATATTATTTTTTTTTGAACTTGCTTGACACATAACATGACGCAACATGTCGTCACCAAGGATACAACTAACTCTGTGAACAAATCGATACAAGGATGGCCATAAAAGCAGCACGGAAACGTTCACACCTATCAAGAACAATATACTTTTCTTTTTGACAGAGACAACATAGAAGTCCAATCACATAACACACTTACAGTTAGGGCCATCCACAATGAGTATATTTTTTATAGGTTATTTATTTTTATAAGGACATCTTACAATTCTTAGCTTACATTTTTAAGGAGGCTCGAGATATGATTCTTACAAATCATCTTTACCAAGCTTAAGTTTATTCTTTTACACTGAGTAATCATTTTTAATCTTCTCTATTATGACATTCATTTGCTTAATTCGTTTGTTTAGAGAAAGGGGTAATTTAATTTCACAAGGCCATCTATTAACACTTATGCTATTAGAACTTGTTCATGCCCATATGACAACATGGGTTCACATTCAACAACTTAAGAGAAAATTACGAGGTACCTTGGATAAAGTTAAAGGAAGAAGGTCAATTGAGTTCATCCTTAAGGCATCATTAGTTCTTACTGAGGTTTAATTGGAGCTTGAGGTTTTATACGTAATTATTAATTATTTTACTTAGGCTTCACTGGATGATTTTACAAAATAAAACAATTTACCTTTCAAATGGTTGAGGGACAGATTGTGTGGTTTCGAAACCGATCCCTCCTACTTATTAAATCTTGTTAACTTATATCAACTAACAATTTGTTTCACCTTAGGATCATTCTAAGAATTCACCATACAAAAAGGATAATGTTCGCTAGTGTAGCTAGGGATATCAAGTTATAAAGATTTTTACTTTCACAAAGGATGGTTTCACCTTTGAGTCACTTCATGGAATTATCTTGATTCTCAAATAGATTCATCTCTGCATTTATTTGTCTGAATATAAAATTATTATTATTTTGTTTAGCTTCTTTAAGGGTTAACCGATTCCATTTGACTTTACTTATATCATATCATTGTCAAGGTAGTCTTAGAAAGATTTAACTTGACAATTTATTCTCAAGATCAAAGTTTTACAATACTCATATGCCAATGTAAAGATTGAATACCATTTCTTACAAAGGTAAGTTACCAGTTTACCTACAGAAGGGACAAGAACATCATCATCACGAAAGTTTTCCAGAATATCCCAAGGCAAGAGGTCTTCTAAACTCCTTTGCAAGCATTAGTTACAAAATTTACCTCACATTGGACATTTTTACAAGGACCCTCATAAATTGCACTGATGAAAACTTTTACAACTCTTTCCTTTAATCTACTCGCATGATCCATCTGCACAAATATTATCTAGGGTCAGTTCTCTAGAACTGAGCATGATAAGATATAAACCTCGCCTGATAACTTATGCCATCTAGTATTTAAATAAATGAAAGTTTGCAATACTCCTTATCAAATAATTTCTAACATACATTGAAAACTTAACTGCACATCTCATGATAATACATTTCATACTCATTAATGTTCACTTCCTTAAGATCTGCTTACATAAGAACACCATTCCAAGAGACTAGATATACAACCTTAATCAGGCAATTAATCATACTTAAATTACAGTAAATAATAATGACGCTCACCTAATACCCTCAACCTACTTCACATATATAAGTGTCTAACAAGATTATCTTTCAATTAAATAAAAGCACCAATGACATTAAGTTTATATATTAAATACAAGTATCAATCTTACATTGTTCATCGATATTACCCAAGTATCAAACCTTCATAGATAATCAATGGTATGTAAGTATAGTTTAGATATTTATCTCGCAACTTCTAAGGTTATACTTATATTAACAAGGATTCCACCAATCCACAGGTTCATGTATTATTTAGGTGTCCTTTTGGTTGCTTATTCCATGTCTTTATATATTTCTTCTAGTAGAAGAGTCCAACTCATAAGAATGAGTTATGACCGACAATACTGTCATCTGTTGGTAATATGCCAAAGATACATTTGTCTAGCTAAGATATGCAAGCGCAGCCCAAGCCACTATGAATGCAAGTATCAACATTATCTCAACTCCTAATAAGATGCAAGTATCAATTTTTAGCTAAACATAATAATCATCGTAAATAACAGAATTATTCCACTCGTTAACCAATCATTGAAATAACATATTTATCCTTACCGGATACCTGATAACATAATATAACCTGTTATCTAATTCAACCTCCACTTTCATACTCCAATCTATGGGTATTAATAATTGTTCTATAAAATGAAGTTAAATAATTTCAGGTGGACTTATATCCTTATTGTCATACATGGTAAGCACAGTTCCATTATGGTAGCTGTCACCTTTACTTAAGGCTATGCATGACTCCTTTTTAGGGTAGTTATCTTAACTTCTCTATTCATCTGTTTTCCTACCAAAAGTATTTCGACAAGCTTCAAGGTCAAAGTATAAGATAAATTCATAATTTTATATTTCAAGCGTTGCCTGAATTCATATACATGAGGGCATCACAAATCAATCAAACTTGAAGAATTTTGATGTATCCAATATTACTTTAACCGATCCAAAGGTCCAAGTAGTGCCTCAAAAATTAAGCCAAAGAATTATCCACACAGGATTATGATTTGCATGCATAACATATTCGTAAAGGTCATAGATAAACCCATTAACACATGCTTCAGGAGGGTTCCAATCTAATAATAAGCTCATAGTAATAATAATAGCAGAGGGCCTGGTGAGGGGTTTTCCATAATCCCCAAGGTAGATGATAATCGAATGACTCAAATGGAGCTATCTAGAAAGACCAATTAAACTAGTATGACTCTTCCCAAATAGAAGCCCCCAATCCTAATGGGAGTTTAAATTATTATAAAACCACAGTAAAATCCAAATACAGTCATATCGGAAAATTCCCTTTTTCAAGCCATGTTCTACATAATATAAACAATACAAGAAAAATTATAAACGTCATTCACGCTCCATACTAATTTCTATAGAAACCATCATTCGAAGGATAATCAAGGCAAAAGACAAACCAACATTATAAGATCAGTAGGCAAGAATCGATGTAGAGATTTCTTCTACTCAAAAGTAAATAAGATAAACTATAAAGGAGCAGAGAGATCGGTTCATGCAATTATAATTATAAGTCATCCGAAACCCACTCTCTACAGAATTCAAACAAAAATTGCAGATATTGATTTACCCAAATACTAAAGGAAATAAATTATTAAGAGAGAGGGTTAGGGCTTATCATGCCTATTTTAAACGCTATATCTCAAGGCCACGTACATGCAGTCCCCTTCTCCCCGCAGTCCCAAAATTAATTCTCCACCAAACTCATGCTTCTCACCCACACGGTGTCCCAAATACCACGCAAAAGAAACAATAACCATTCCGGTAAACTGCATAGACATAGGCAAAGGTTTTTTTTTGAGTTTTTCCTCACACCTGCCAATTCCATTTCTTGAAAAAGCATCAGCGCCTCCTCAAAGTTCCCATTCTGTGTGAATCCCGAAATCATTGCATTCCATGAAACCGAGTTTGGTCGAGGCATTTCCTGGAAGAGTTTATGAGCTTCATCAACAAACCCATTCTGAGAAAATTCCGCAAGCATGGCATTCCATGAAACCACATCTCTTTGAGGCATTTCCTGAAAAAGCTTGAGGGCTTTATCAACAAATCCCTTTTGTACGAAACCTGTTATCATCGCATTCCACGACACAACATTTGATTGAGGCATTTTCTTAAATAGCTATAAAGCTTCATCGACATATCCATTCTGTGTAAACCCTACAATCATCAGAGTCCATGAGCAGACATCTCGTTCAGTCATTTTGACAAACACTTTTTGAGCATCTATGAGGCTTCCGCACTTGACATACATGTTTATCAACGTATTTTCCACAAGCCTGTCTTTTATAATACCCGTCTAAGTCGTGTGAGCGTGGATTCATTCGCCATGTAATAATTCCTTTTGTTGAATGTAAACCTTCAAGAGAGAAGCATATGTAGTAGAACCTATTTTACTGTCTGGAATAAGTAAAATATTGAGGGTTTTCTTTCAGGCAAGCCTGCTGACAGATTCCCCTCGTATAAATATTGGGTTGTGTTTTAGATGCGGTGGAAAAGTTAAAATCAAGTTTATGTGGAAATCGACCATGCCTGGTTGAAAGAGATTGCAGGCTTTCCAAAAAATTGATCAATGTCTTCGTGCTTGCTGATCAAATTCAAACTTAACCTTTTCCTTTATCCGGATCTACCTTTTAAATAGCGCATCTTCAACCCAAAAAAAAAAAAAAAAATCACAACACACCACTGGATTCTATAAATAATTCAAATTACATGTAGAATCGTAAGTCTAAATTAATTTTTATCCGTGACTAAACATTGTAACGTTTGTTGAAAGGAGCACTCTCACCGTCACATGGTCAATTTTGGCAGGAATATCTTGAAGGAGAACCTCAAATTTGAGGATGCTAGTCGAAGCTGAATAGATAACCACGAAGTTGGACCACCTGCTTGCTGGAGCGCTCAAAAAGACTTCTACTACAGCAACAAGATCTTGCAAACAACTGATCATGACTGTGGTCGCGTGCAACCAGAACATCAAGATCAACACCAACGGTTCCTTGGGATCGCCCTGCAGCAGCTGTCACACTTCTCTCTCTCTGGAGGCCACTGATTTTCTGAGATAAGTTTACTTCTCTACCCTGTAGCTGCTACATATCGCCAGACACTTCCTCACGGCACTTTCCTAGGAGAATTTCAGTTCTGCGCTCCACTGAAGCTACCTGTACAGCACGATTTTGAGGATCCACACCCACCCATGCAACATCAGGGTGATAGACCTTCATTTCACCGTTAATGAGTCCACTATCCAGAACACGCTGTAGAAATTCATCTGTTTCAGCATTTGATGGAGTGCAAACAAGCATTCGTGGTTTAGGACAGACACAACAGGTAGACCACGTGACAGCAGGTTGCAAGTCAATAATTAATAAATGGGCAGGTGCAGCCACCAACCAGGAGTTGAACACGCCAAGAAGGTGCAGGGGGGGTTTTTAATGCAATGGCAGGTAGGAGAAAAACACACGGAAGATAAAAATCTGATCCTTTTTGAAAGCTACGCGGCCAACAAGGAGGAAGGCATACGCTGGGTGGGTAGAAAAACAATTAGTTTCATTAATCCCCACCAACATATGCCAAACAAGGCACCAAACGAAATAAAAAAAGAATATGGCAGGAGGCCATACACTCTACCACGCACCCCTCTTGCTAGAAAACAAGGAAATAAAAAGTCCAAGGACAACAATGTAGCCCACGTCTCCTCATGTCTAGCCTGTCGCATCCATAATCCAACGTGGGAGGAAAGGTAATGGACGAAACAATAAGTGCACCCCGGAATTAAGAATTGCAACGAGGCATGCGTGGGGGATCAGACAGTCAAGGCGGAGAGCGACAAACAAATCAAAAGGATAGTTTAACGATAACATAGGATGATATTGATAACAATCGATATAAAGAAGGTAATAATAAAATACAATCGTTGATCGATAATACAATCATAATGTCATTATTATTATTATTATCATTATTATCATTTTACAGCTCGTAAAATAATTATCAATTATAGTCATAATGGTCAGCAATCGAGGTCGACGAAGGCACAACGACACTCCATGCTTAGCACTCGATCGTCACAGGATGAACAGGTGTAACGTAGAACAGGGCATTACAAACTTGTTCTACTCATTAACAACATCCAATCATCCAGTGTCGGATTCACATCTCTGAGATTGGCCAAAAGTTGTCAAAAATGTTTTTGGTCTTCATCTTCTCCTCCTTGCCTAAATACCTTATCCAATGTAAAAACTATTCCAAATGCTTCCCATAACAGCTTTGCACGTCTATTACTATCATATGGTGGTTTATCAATAACAGGAGGAATTTTCCCCATGTTAGGAAATAAGGGATAAAATATGCAGAAAAATCCCTCACATAATCGCAATAGTAGAAACTAATATGCAGAAAATATTACAGATCTCAAATAAAAGTGCAGAATAAAATAACACAACAGAAAGAGACGGTATTTAACGTGGTTCACCCAATTTGGGCTACGTCCACCAAGAATCACTTGCTCAAATTTTATTACAAGCCACCGCTCTCTCAATATAATACCCAGATCTGTTTGGAGCTATGCTCAACAAACTCTACAGAATTCACACCCGAATTCAAAGCACATCTGCAATGTTTTCATTATATCTACCATATGCACAAAACCATAAAAATAGACAACTACTTAAGCAGTTTTACAAAACCGTGGGTATCAAAACCATGGGCCAAAACCGTCCCATAAACCTATGGGTCAAAAAACCCGCCCATATGAGAAAATCACGTTTCTCGATATATCGGGCACGTTTTAAGGCCCAAACAAAAAATTTCAGGGGCTACGCTCTCAAACCCCTGCTCGGGACCCAGCCCGGCCCCGAATCCCGGCAAGACAACGTGGAAAGTGTATAGTACTCTTAGTGTTCATTCTTCAACACTTTCACACATGAAAACAGGCTCCACAACCTAACACCCCAAATCTCCTACCAAAATCATAAAAACACCACCAAAACTCATGTCTTCTCTTTCAAGAATGCTTGACGAAGTTGGGAGTCCATGTTTTCTAGCAAACGTTATCCAACGAAGCTCATTTCATCAATCAATACATATTTTATGTGGCAAATCTCTTGTTGGAATGTTGCAAGTCTCGATCCCTCCAATTCTACAAAATCTATAACAAGGATTCAAAGTTTTGAATGGATCATCGAGGCACCAATATTAAAAGCTGCAACTCCTATTGTTGCAAGAAATAGAAGAGGAGAATGTTCAGGGAATGATGCATCAAAAATTTCCTGACGAATCGCACCAATCAAATAGGATTTTCTTGTTCCCGTTGTTCCTTGAAATATCATGAGCAATGGAATGTTATTTCGACGTTGATTATAATGTGTCATTATTATATCAAGTGCTTGTTTTTTTTAGCACCCAATGTGTCACAATTGAAATTTGGGGCTAATTCATCATCTATAACCAACCCATTATCCTTCATGTTGCTTATGAATTTTATCGCTTTACTTGTGTATTCTTCACCTCGATATTCATCATTCCACGATGCTTGTCTGTCAATATCTCTCCTTCCCAACATATCTGTTTCCGTCGCTTGCAAAATTTGACCACGATGAAGCCTACACATAATTTCCCATTCATGTTCTATTGTATTCTGTTGAACATGTTGATTAATTTCATCTTCAGAATTGTTGTTATTTTCAATGTCTTCTACTGCAGTCCTCCTTTCGACATGCCATGGATTATAACGGAACGAATCCCAGTTTCAACTTATTGGATCAGAATCATGTCCAATATCTCTCTCTATATCTCGAAACGGTTTGTAAAACAACAAATCTGACCTACAAGAATCAACCCATTTATGAGATTCCCGCGAAGGGACAGAGGAAAACCTCGAGAACACTCTCACAATAGCTGCCAAACTCCTGACCTCCCACTTGTTATCTCGGTTTCTCCTTGGATTATATGTCCAAGATCTAGTGGCATCAATAAGAGACACACTTTCCATGGAAAAGGGCCTATTCTTGTACCCATCAATGAATTTTTTTGCATGTTCTTCATGGTCATCTGCATCAGGTGTTGTTATTTTTTTGAACACCTCACACGCAACATTCAAATTGACAAACACTCTACTGCTTTGTACCAAAGGGAGCTCCAACAACATGTGACATGTTTCTTGTGCGCCAATGTCTCTTTCAACAATTGTTTCAGTTAGAAGTCTCTTGTATGTTGTCGCTGCCATTTCATCCAAGTTTTCAATATTTTCCACCCACATCAACATTTGATGATAAGTTTTAGAGCTTTTCTCCGCTTTCGCTACATACTTTGCAATGTACTTGACTTTGGCATGCTTGGAAAGAACAGGTTGCCAATCTACGTTTGCTCTCCACAATTGTAATATGTAGCGATTATTGCATTAAAGTTTTCTTGTAATAGTAAACAAAGATATTGTTATCACACTTTTACATTATTATTTGAATAGTATAAATGTCCACCATACAATTTTTATTTAAAATCTTTAAGAAAACTCGAATAAGATGAAAACTACCCATCCTATATTTTCATTATTTCTTAACACCACGTGTCGAATAAGCTTGTCCTCTAAGAAGCTTGTGAAGGCATAATCATATTATTAAGATTTTTTCATTATTTCGTATATTTTTTCTTAACATTACACGTCAAATAATCTTGTCCTCTAACAATCTTATGAAAGCATAATCATATTATTAAGATTCCATGTGTCAATCTATCATATCTTCATGGAGTGGGGGTTTTCTTAAAAACATGTTACTAAGTATAGTGCCTATTCAATTAATAAACTAATACAAATCAAATAACAAACCATGATCAAATGTCCTTCCATATTATTAACTTATAACTAATTGTAACCATATGTTATTGTGGATTCAAACTTGACGGCATTCTTTGTTTAGTACTTACAATCCAATCTTACAACGCCTGTAACAATCCTAGTGCTCCGCTGCCTCGTCATTTTTAATAAATGGCCGTTAACCTTCACTGGACATTGTTTTCGTTGATATCATAGACAGAGGAGGGTGATTGACCTCGACTTTGAGATATCATTTTCATTTGATATTATTAATTCATTAGTAATTTTCATTGATAAACACCTTCAAAACCTTAAAAAATTAAGGGAAGAATAATTTATTCATACGATGTAAATTGATAAGTCATGGGAAAGTAAATAATTTCCATCGTCCCGTTTTTTGCGTTCTTGACGAAAGACTGGTTATTTCAAGGCGTTGTTAACAAAGAACTTGGCACGAGGGTTGGCCCCATCATGTTGACGGAAGGTGGACATTACACAGACTTGGATAATACACTGTTTTACATTTCTCCTGCCTTGTTTTTGCTGGCTTCACTGCAACACAAGATGAGAACGTTTATGTTTTCTCTCTTACTATTATTGTTTCTCTGTGCATTGCCTGCTCACAACTCACAATTTTCTGCTTCTTATTATTCTGACCAGCATGCTCTTCTGTCTTTCAAGGATTCTATTTCCATCGACCCACTCAATTCTCTGCAGGATTGGTCTCCCAATCACAGCATCTGTAATTGGACTGGCGTTTCCTGCTCTTCTCGCAGACCGCGTGTGGCTTCCTTGAATCTCACAGGTATGGCTTTAGTTGGCCAGATCTCCCCTTTCCTGGGGAATCTCTCTTTCCTTAAATTACTTGTTCTGAGGAATAACAACTTCTATGGCCAAATTCCACCTCAGCTGGGAAGGCTTTTTCGATTGACAACACTTAGGCTGTCTGGAAATAAATTGGAAGGCTCCATTCCGCCCACTTTAGGAAACTGCCGTTCTTTGCAATTTCTCACTCTGTCTAATAACAGTCTGAGCGGCATCATTCCCTCCCAGCTTGGCAACCTGTCGGAGTTGCAACATCTTTTTCTATGGGGAAACCAACTCACTGGAGAAATCCCAAGCTCCCTCTCTAATTGCACTCTCCTGGAACTGCTTCTGTTAGAGATTAATCAACTGAGGGGAACAGTGCCCTTGGAGTTGGGTAAATTGCGCAACCTTCGCACGCTCAATTTATGGAAAAATCATCTTGTGAGTGGAAGCAGCGAGTTTTCTGTTCTAACAGCCTTGACTAATTGCTCCTATTTAGAACATATAGATTTGTCTCTTAATGATCTCACTGGCATCTTGCCCTCTTCAGTTGGCCGCCTATCAAGCCAACTCTCATTTTTCTCATTGGGGAGTAATAAATTTCAGGGCAACATACCAACTGAGATTGGCAACCTCACAAAGTTGACATTCTTAGGCTTATATGACAATGGTTTCATTGGGACTATCCCATCCACGCTGGGACAACTCCCAAAGCTTGAAAGATTGGATCTCCACAAAAACAACTTATATGGAACAATTCCAATAAGTTTGGGCCAGGTTAAAACACTTGGGCTGTTATCGCTCAGTGAAAACATGCTTTCAGGGAACATTCCGGACAGCCTTGGTGATCTTCCACAGCTAAGACAGCTTCTTCTTGATCACAATCAACTCTCAGGGCAAATACCTGCCAGTTTAGGGAGATGCATAACTTTAGAGGTGGTTGACCTGTCTTATAACAAGTTAAGAGGAAATATACCTCTCGAATTCACAAGTCTTCAAAATCTCCAAATCTACTTTAACATTTCCAGCAATTCACTAGAAGGTTCTCTTTTAGAATTGAGCAAAATGGTAATGGTCCAAGCTATAGATGTGTCTCTCAATCACTTCTCAGGTGAAATTCCAGTTACACTGTCAAGCTGCACAAATTTGCAATATTTGAATCTTTCTTGGAATGCATTTCAAGGCCCAATACCAGCATCACTCACAAACCTGAAGAATCTTCAGGACATTGATCTTTCTAGAAATTATCTATCAGGTACAATCCCAACAGCTTTCAAAGAAATGAAAATGCTTCAACATATCAATCTTTCTTCAAATAGGCTAACGGGAGAAATTCCCCAGGGAGGAGTTTTCACAACACTTGACAAGTCGGCATTAATGGGAAATGACGGTCTTTGTGGCACATGGATAAAATTGCAGCCATGCTTGGATTCAAAACACAAACAAATTTCAGTCTTACAAAAGGTAATAGTACCAGTTGTGATAGTCATTGTAGTCTTCATCATGTCCTTATTATTGTTAGTATACTCCTATAGAAGAATACATACTAGTCATCCTACCCTTGCCCTTTCCCTCAATGTAGGACCAACCAGAATTTCATATGAAGAACTTGTAGATGCAACTGATGGGTTCAACAAGACCAATCTATTAGGAGTTGGAACTTTTGGATTTGTTTATAGAGGGGTTTTGAAAACTGGTATGAATATAGCTATTAAAGTTCTTAATTTGCAAGATGAAAATGCTTGCCAAAGTTTCAACAGAGAATGCAATGTGCTAAAACAGGTTAGGCATCGCAATGTGATAAAAATAATTTCAACATGTTCCAACCTCGATCTTAAAGCATTGGTTCTTCCATTCATGTCAAATGGAAGCTTGGAGAGATGGCTATATCCTCAAGAAGCAGATGAATGCAGATTAAATTTGAGGGAGAGTTTTAGAATAGCGATGGAAATAGCACAAGGAATGGCATATTTACATCACCATTGCTCCATGCAAGTGATTCAATGTGACTTGAAACACAGTAATGTTTTATTAGGGGATGATATGACTGCATATATAGCAGATTTTGGCATTTCTAGACTATGTTTTGGTAACTCAATGGATTTATTGACTTCAACCAATACACTCAAAGGATCTACTGGCTACATTGCACCCGGTACATATTTTATGTTATTACATTATAAATTGGCATTGGTTGGTATTTTTATTTTGTATCAATGTTTTATTAATCACTTAACAATTATTAGTCAATGTGGTATATTACAGAATATGGAATGGGTGGAAAGCTTTCAACAAAAGGAGATGTATATAGCTATGGCATTCTACTATTGGAATTGCTAACAAGAAGGAGACCAACAGATGACATGTTTGTTGAAGGAATCAATATTCAAAAATGGGTAGGCATGCATTTTCCAAATAAAATCATAGAAGTGGTGGATAAGAATATGCTTAAAGAAGTTAATGAATCAGAGATATCGATGGTATGCCTTACTCAATTTATGGAAGTAGGATTGGTTTGCACAAGGGAATTGCCTCAACGACGCCCAAATATGAACAAGATAGTTGAAAGATTAGAAAAAATAAGTGGTCCATTTCTTGGTACTCCTAGAACCTTTCAACTACCAATAGATATCTCACCTTTTCTTGAGGAAAAAAGCAGTCAAAGAAATACCAATTCAGAGAGCCATGAAAATTCATCTACATATACATCCTATATCTTTACCCAATAATATTGATAATCAATTGTTGTATTTTTATTTCTTTAGATATGTATTTTTATATTAAGTAATAATACTTTAAATTTTCTATATGGGTTTAGTATGTTTTGATTTTATGTGAGGATCCTATGTTTTGTTTTCCTTTCTTTTAGTATACATTTTACACTTCATGGAGATTTCGTAATGCTTTCTACTTTTTTAATTTGGTATCCATGCTTATGTGGTTCATAGTATGCAAACAAGTTACAATCCTAGAAATAAAGAAAATTGTAGTCCTTAAAAGAATTTATCATCATATAACAAGAAGTAGACTTGGCATTTTCCTATTAATCACGTAATGGAAAATTTAAAAAAATCAATTCTGATACACTTAGACAAAATATTAGTAATCCAAAATAAAAATGACGTTTTCCAGTCTAAAAGAAAAATAAGTCTCTATAATATAATAATGTGGTAATAATTATGTGTTGATCTATGCTAGGGAAATTACATTGAACCTAAATCAACAACAAGAGTGACAAAGATCACTGCTGTGATCATGCCAATTTTTACGAGCACAAGCATTTTGACAATATTTAGAGGGCTAGAGACCATTTTAAAAATTGGGAAAATATTACTAAGACAACTAGTTGACCACTGTATATATTCTTTCTTGTATACTTAAGATCCCTAATCAGTTCTTGTTGAAGACAATCATCTCATTTTTTTTTATGAAACTGTTGGTAATTTGATGGTGGCTATTTTATTTGTGAATTGACACAATTACATGTTTTTGGCCAAACTTACATATGGGTGCCAATAAAAATCAGGTGGCCTTTTACATAATCTAAAAATATTGAGATTTTGTTTCATTGTCAACATCATCAACAAAACAACCAAATGTAATATTGTCAATTGATAAGACCTTATGTCAACTGCATTTTGCTTGAATTTGTTTTGTTTAGAGAAAAAGTATGAGCTCATTTCATTTGTGTGCCCAAAATGGTTGTTCCCTGTCATGCATGTCTTCATTCCAATCATTAAACTACTGTCCAACGAATGGTTGTTCTCTTTCATTAACTAGTGTTGAAAATATATAGTAAACACAATAAAATCAAAGTGTTAATGGGTTTATGATTTTATAATATCATTGCGGTTCTTTAATAAATATATATTTAGCTGATGGAGAAGCATGTAATTTACTTGGTCTTAGATAAGACTTCCGATGGGTTCTTACAAATTCCAAATTTCAAATTTCACGAATATGCATTTTGTCATTTTCCTGGCATGGGTCAATCTTTGCTAGAAAATAAAAAAATGAATGTGATGTTATACAAACATTATGATAGCCCTTATAAGTTTGAAATGTTTCGACAGCATAATTCATTCAAAGAGTAAAGGAGGAAGGAGGAAGGAGGGTAAATGACGGTTGTCATTCCTTACTATATATCTTTGTGGCTCGGTAGACTCCAAAAGCATAGTCCATCACAATTTACCCATAGATCTGTCTCTTAATGATCTCACTGGCATCTTGCCCCCTTCAGTTAGTCGTCTGTAAGGCCAATTCTCTTTTTTTTTCATCTAACAAATTTCAGGGCAAAATACCAAGTGACATTGGCAACCTCAGGAAGTTGACATTCTTAGGCTTATGTGAAAATGGTTTCAATGGGACCATTCCTTCCACACGGATAAATTCCAAAGGTTGAAAAATTATATCTATATAGAAATGAATTATATGGAAAGGATTCCAAAACCTTTGGGTTTGGAAAAAAGGCTTTGGGTTGTTATCACTAAGTGAAAACATGCTTTCTGCGAAAATTCCAGATAGTCTTGGTGTTCTTCCACAACTAAGACAGCTTCTTCTTGATCAAAATCAACTCTAAGAGGACATACTGTTGTATATATTCCCCCCCCCCCTTTTTGCGACACCGGGAGGAAGAACAGGACGGCGCGGGAGGACAGAGGGGAAGAACACGACGCGAGAGATAGCAGGAAGCCAGGCATGGCGGAAAGGTTGAGAAGCCCGACACCAGGGCAAAATCGCGGAAACCATGCGGAAGGAGGAGTCGGATAAACAAGGAACGAATACATGTCGAAGGTTTTCCAAAACCCGACAGCAACGGATTCGGGTTTCCGGGTCGGGCAAGCATTTCGGGTTTCCATGGCGCGAATGCATGTCGGGGGGTCTAAAAAACCCGACGGGAAGAAGCATGTCGGGAGTTCTAAAAGGCCCGACACAAGAAAATATGTTTTCAGGTCTCCAAAACCCGACGCACCTAACAAATCGGGTTTTCGGGTCGGAAATGCATGACGAAAGAGCATGTTGGGAGCCCACCAAAACCCGACACCAAAGGACATGCCGGAAAGGATAAAAAATCCGACGCACAGAGGAAATCGGGTTTCGGGGGCGGAACGACATGGCGCAACGAATACATGTCGGGGGGTCTTCAAAACCCGACAGCAAGGGAATTCGGGTTTCCGGATCGGGAAAACACGCTTGAAGAGCATGGAAAGGAAGCATGTCGAGCCAGTTTCCAAGCCCGATGCAAATGCACGAGGAAGTTCCGAACCCGACAGGCGTTGGGGATCTCACCTACCACCATGGTTGTTGAAGAATTAAGTGCAGTCTTGGAGGTGGTTGGGGCAGTTTGAATTCATCTCTTCTCCCTCTCTTGTCCTCCATATAAAATGTAAGGAGGGGGCTGTTTTTAAAAGGTGGAACATTTTTGTTTTGTGCCTCCTCCCTTCTTCTCTTTGGCAGGTGGAGTTGTGGAGCTCAAACCTCCCATTTGAAACTGTAATGCACCTTTGCCTCTGGGCATTTTTTGCAGTGTATTGAATCAACCTTCGGAGCAAATAAATACATGACTGTGGATGTTTCTCAACCCTCTATGTGTTTCATTTTACATCCTCTTGATCTTTCACTGTGAATATGTTTATCTGTGCATGATATTGCATTGCATTTCTGTGGTCTGTGTTTAATTGGCAAAACATATGTTCTTCATTCCTCGGTGCATCACCTCCTTAGCTTAGGTTTATTTTTATGCATTTCTCTCTCCCTGTCTCCTTGGTAGTTAGATTAGGTATTTTGGGTAAACCTCTGTGTTTCATTGGTGCATCTGAACAGAGGAATAGGAGCCGGCCTTCATCCGGAGAGCTTTTCCGATTTCGCGAGGTCCCACACTTGGGAAAAGCTCCATGTTGTGCAATCGCACTGGGAGTCTCAAACGATCGCATTGCGGAGTTCCAGGGGTGCTGCGATTCGACACCAACAGTTTTGGCACGCCCGGTGGGACCAAGAGGTCATTCCATCAAAAAATTTGAAGGAGTTTTCAAAAAAAAAAAATTGCAGTTTTTTACAAATTTTGAATTTTACATCTCCCAGCCTGAACCCCGAAATCATTTTTCAAGGGCTTAACTTGCTCAAAACAAGTCAAAATTTCAGCAGTTGGTAGATATGAGGGTAATCTTCAAAAGGGTATCTTTAGATTTTTGAGATTTTGATTTTCAAATTTCATGGTTTTTACCATTTCGGGTTTTCGGGATCCGAGAGCATCAAAGCAGTAGCAGTAGTGTTTCGGGTTTCGGGGGATGCATTGCATGGTCCTACCCCCGACAGCAGTGTTTTCAGGATTTCGGGATCCGAAAACATCAAATCAGCCTTTCGGGTTTTGAGGGATGTCGGACATGTTCCAAGTTCCGACACATAGCAATTCGGGTTTTGTGAGTTGCATCGCGTGACCTGAGTTCCAACTGTGCTTTTCGGGAATCCGTAGCTACACAACATGACATGAGTTCCAAACTGAAGATTTCATTCCTTCGGGTCTTTCAAATTTTAAATCTCGATTTCGATATTGTCAAAGTTGGTGTGTAACTTGGCAACATCCAGCCTTTTAGAGGTATTTTCAAAAAACACATCTGGCGACTCCACCTGATCAGCAACCCATTTCTTTGAGTTACAGACCCGTTCCCATCCATTTCCACCCATCTTTCTTTCCATCTCTTTCATCCTTTTCCATTCCATGAAGTTGTGCAACCATGACTTCATTTCCATCATGGAATCCACATCAACAGCAGCAATATATCACACCCCCAACATGTTTTACAAATCCTCCAAATCAGCATTTTGGTCAAGTTCAGGATCAACATGCATACCCATATGAGCAGCAATGCCAAAATCAGTTTGGCTATGGAGCTTTCCAAGAGCAAGGGTACGCATGCAATGAAGACAATGAAGAAGAAAATGCAGATCTGCTGGAGAAAATCCAAAAGATGGAGGCAAACATGGTGCAATCTAGGGCTCAGGCACAAATGAAAGCATTTGGAATTGGTTGCAGAACACCTTGTCCATGGGTGGGACCTTTTCCAAGGCATTACAGCCCTCAAGATAAGTTGGACTTCATGATTGCAACACTGCCATTGCTTACAAGGTGGATTGAAGGAATAGAGGTATATGAGAGGAGTATTCTGCAACCTCGTCAATGGGTAAGCACACCACCTCATACTCTTTCTTTTCCTCCTTCTCAATCTATATCATTTCAGTAGTGTCAAGTTTTAAACTCACCATCTGCTGCCCCAAATGTTGAATCCATGTCTCCACCTCTCAGTCTTCCATCTCATCTCGATTCTTCTTTCCTTTTCCCTTCCAAACAGTCATCCCCTCCACAAGAGCTAACAGAAGTACCTTCCACTCCTCAAAGGAAACAAGAGGTTTCACCGCCTCCACCACCACAAAAAATTGTAAAATCGGTTGAGTTTCAACCCATTCCTCCTTTTGCATTCCCAATTCCATGTGGGGAAGAAAAAATTGAAAAAATCAGTCATCAAGGACAGCAAGAGGAAGAGCCAGGAAAAGAAGAAATGATTAAGAGCTTAGTAAGTTTGGCTCTTAAATTTGGAATTGAAAAGATCCCTTTGCTGGTTAAAGCCTACAGAAGAGGCTAAGGTTGAACAAACAGTGGTTAAAACTGATTTTGTGACAGCAGAAGAAGAGCAAAAGGAAGAAAGCTCCGAAGAAGATCTTGCAGCCCCAACTTGTCCTCT
Source organism: Taxus chinensis (assembly GCA_019776745.2). Lineage (NCBI taxonomy): Eukaryota > Viridiplantae > Streptophyta > Pinopsida > Cupressales > Taxaceae > Taxus > Taxus chinensis. The sequence continues at coordinate 726,861,336 of CM034151.1, read as the reverse complement.
AGAGCAGCAGATTGAAGAGTTTGACTTAAGAAACTTCATGCTGGAGGAAGAGTTATATCAAGAGCAAGATTGCCTTCGAGTAATAGAGGAGGGAGAAGCTGCTCCAAAGGCAAAAGAAGAGGAGCACATCTTAGTTGTGGAGGAAAAAATTGCGGATCCAAGGGCTTTGAGCGCAAATCAGGCTATGGGAGAACCTTCAGCTCTTCTTTCTATTTCATCTCTCTCGAGTTCTAGTGCTGAAGAAGATTTTTATCTCTCAAACTCAATGTCGGAGAGTGAAGGAAACCATGGTGGTCAGGTTACAGAACAAGAAGACACCATGGAGGAAGTTGAGCATTTACAGCAGGACAGCCATGAGGCAGTTTATCTGTCAGATTTGGAAGATTGTTTTGATGGGGAGGAGCCGGTTGAGTTTCCACCACTCTCTTTTTCATCATCCCTATTCCAAACACTCGAGTCTGCTGTCATGAAGGAGAGCATTCATTTACAGCAGCCTGCATCTTATAGCAGCTCTTTGGAACCAAGATCGGAAGATTTTAATCTTTCACAATCAGCCATGGAGGAAGAGAAAGGGCAGAGAAATTTCACCTTTTCTTCCACGCCATCCATTCAAAGAGGTCTACAAGAGAACTCCATTCCTGGAGTTGAGAATCAGAGCAATGGGCATACTCAAAGGATCATGCCGTGCCCAATCAGATACTTGGCTTCATTGGAGCCAAGGGAGAAGCCAAAACCAGTCATGCTCGCTTCTGAGCATGAGGGTGAGATACAAAGTACCAAGGATCAGCTGCCATACCTCTTCAATTCAAATGCAGAGCAACTAAAAGAGGTATTGGACTTGCCTTCAGCTGATACCTTGATGATTTGGGTAGAAGACCAGCTTCTTGTTGATTTTCCATCCATCCAAACAGCCATGATCAGTGCCAAATCAATTGCATGGCTGCCAATTTTGAAGAAAGGAAGCTATTTTGCACAACCAGTTGCAGGGTTTGTTTAGCTTACCTTTGCTTCTAGTTAGAGTAGAGTAGGTAGGTTTGCTTTCAGCAGAAGAAGTGCTTGTGCACACTCTGCATGTTTCATTTGGAGCATGTATGATTTTCAGTTCTTGTACATAGTTTTTGGTGTTGCTGGTTTTGCTCTGGCATGGTTCATTACAGCGGTTTTGGTGAGAACAACTCTTAAGTTCAGTGTGCTCTCAGAGAAGGAGTTGCGGTATCAGGTTCAGGATCGGATATCGGGTTGGTTCAGGATATCGCTTATGACTCCATGCCCAATGGATTGCTAAAAGGCCACTGATCTTCTACCTAGCAGGCAGGTAACCCCGTGAGTCGCCAAATTGTTGTATATATTCCCCCCCCCCCCTCGCGACAGACGGGAGGAAGAACAGGACGGCGCGGGAGGACAGAGGGGAAGAACATGGCGTGAGAGACAGCAGGAAGCCAGGCATGGCGGAAAGGTTGAGAAAAACCGACACCAGGGCAAAATCGCGGAAACCATGCGGAAGGAGGAGTCGGATAAACAAGGAACGAATACATGTCGAAGGTTTTCGCAAAACCCGACAGCAACGGATTCGGGTTTCCGGGGTCGGGCAAGCATTTCGGGTTTCCATGGTGCGAATGCATGTCGGGGCGGGTCTAAAAAACCCGACGGAAAAAGACATGTCGGGAGGGTCAAAAAGACCCGACACAAGAAAAATATGTTTTCGGGTCTCCAAAACCCGAGGGCCTTCAAAATCGGGTTTTCGCGGAAACGCATGACGAAAGAAGCATGTCGGGAGCCCGCCAAAACCCGACACACAAAAGACATGTCGCAAGGGGTAAAAAACCCAACGCACAAAGGAAATCGGGGTTTCGGGGGCGGAACGACATGGCGCAACGAATACATGTCGGGGGGTCTTCAAAACCCGACAGCAAGGGAATTCAGGTTTCCGGATCGGGAAAACACGCCGGAAGAGCATGGAAAGGAAGCATGTCGAGCCAGTTTCCAAGCCCGATGCAAATGCACGAGGAAGTTCCGAACCCGACAGGTCGTTGGGGATCTCATCTGCCACCATGGTTGTTGAAGAATTGAATGCAGTTTTGGAGGTGGTTGGGGCAGTTCGAATTCATCTCTTCTCCCTCTCTTTTCCTCCATATAAAATGTAAGGAGGGGGGCTGTTTTTTAAAAGGTTGAACATTTTTGTTTTGTGCCTCCTCCCTTCTTCTCTTTGGCAGGTGGAGTTGTGGAGCTCAAACCTCCCATTTGAAACTGTAATGCACCTTTGCCTCTGGGCATTTTTTGCAGTGTATTGTATCAACCTTCGGAGCAAATAAATACATGACTGTGGATGTTTCTCAACCCTCTATGTGTTTCATTTTGCATCCTCCTGATCTTTCACTGTGAATATGTTTATCTGTGCATGATATTGCATTGCATTTCTGTGGTCTGTGTTTAATTGGCAAAACATATGTTCTTCATTCCTCGGTGCATCACCTCCTTAGCTTAGGTTTATTTTTATGCATTTCTCTCTCCCTGTCTCCTTGGTAGTTAGATTAGGTTTTTTGGGGTAAACCTCTGCGTTTCATTGGTGCATCTGAACAGAGGAATAGGAGCCGGCCCTTCATCCGGAGAGCTTTTCCGATTTCGCGAGGTCCCACACTTGGGAAAAGCTCCATGTTGTGCAATCGCACTGGGAGTCTCAAACGATCGCGTTGCAGAGTCCCAGGGGTGCTGGCGATTCAACACCAACACAGTACCTACAAGAACTACTAGACCAAGGGGTGATACGTCTAGAGCACCTGGACTCATGCGGTTAGCAACTAGCTATGATGGTGCCAAAGATAGGATGGTTCTTGAAGAATGTGCATCGGTCTACAAAACTTTGAATTCAAGATCACCATTCTAGCAATAAATTATCCAGGTTCCCCACATAGATGATCTCTTGGACCAACTGGTAGCATGGTCCAAATTCTTCATGAAGTTGGATCTCTAAGTCAGGTTATCACCAAGTTAGATTGAAGGAAGATGATATATGGAAGAATTCCCTATCAAGTTACAAAACAAGGTTTGTAATGAATGGTTAGTACTTCATTTTGGGTTGCATTTCATGTGCACCTGTACCAACATGTACTGAGAAGTCTGATGAATGATCAGTACATGTGGGATCTTTCCATAGATAATCTATTGTGTACAATCTTGATAGCTATCTAGACGATATATTGAAAATTCTTTAGTGCCATATGGGAAGAACATCTAACTTCATTTACGACAAATCTTGCAGAGATTCTCAAAGGGAGAAACAACTACTTTGTAATATGAAGACAATGTGAATCAGTCCAAACAATCACTTGATCTATCTGTGGGCACGTGGTTGGAGGAGGAGAGCTACGAGTGGATCCAAATAGGTTTGAAGTTCAAAACACTAACATTTTCCAACACCAATAGGAGCCATAAAGTACTAGTAACAAGTTGTGGGAGCTAGTACAATACATGTGGAATCTTCATTCATGGGCTTCTCCATAATTACAACACTCTCTATCACAGAAAACAGTGGCTAGTCAAAGAGTACCCGACCCTTGTGACTGGGGTAAGGAACATAGAAAAATCATTTGAGTTATTGAAATACAAGATTAGTCATGCTCCAGTACTTGCTCTTCCTAATGGTTGTAGCAACCTTTTGAAGTACCAGATAGATGTCAGTGAATTGACGCTATGGGCGCAGTGTTGCTTCACTGAGGTAAACCTGGTATGTTGATCATTGGTATAAACTTTCACTTTAGCATTTAAAGGATATTCAATTTGCTATGATAAGGAAATGCTATGACACTAGTTTCAGCAGAGAATGTAATGTGCTAACAATGGTTAGACATTATAATGTGATTGGGTAAAGAAACTATTGTACACACTGACCACAAACATCTCCAGTATCTTGCAAGCACAATCTAAATTATAGCAAGCAAAGCACTACAAATGGATGGGGTTCCTTCAGCAGATTCCATCTAGTGATCAAATAGCGTATGAAGGGTTGATACAAACTTGGTGAGCAAACGTGTTGTCTAGAATAGCCCACATTAGGAGAAGTTATCACAAGGAATGGCCACTATCTACATCAGATCGAGCCCTTCATGCCAAGGAAGCTTACGGGGACCTGTTGTATATATTCCCCCCCCCCTTTTTGCGACACCGGGAGGAAGAACAGGACGGCGCGAGAGGAAGCGGGAGGACCGGGAGGAAGAACACGGCGCGAGAGACAGCAGGAAGCCAGGCATGGCGGAAGGGTTGAGAAGCCCGACACCAGGGCAAAATCGCGGAAACCATGCGGAAGGAGGAGTCGGATAAACAAGGAACGAATACATGTCGAAGGTTTTTTAAAACCCGACAGCAAAGGATTCGGGTTTCCGGGTCGGGCAAGCATTTCGGGTTTCCATGGCGCGAATGCATGTCGGGGGGTCTAAAAAAACCCGACGAAGAAAACAGGGCATCGGGAAAAGAAACATGTCGGAGGGTCAGGAATCCCGACAACAAAAAATATGTCGCGGGCTTTCAAAATCCGACAAAGGAAAATGTCGCGAAGGCCGAAAAACCCGACGCGAATGCAATCGCGGGTTAAAACAAGTCGGGGGCGAACAGCAAAGGGAAACATGTCGGGGTTTCTTCCAAACCCGACAAAGGAAAAATGTGTCGGGGGGTCTCCAAAACCCGACGCACAAGGAAATCGGGTTTTCGGGGGCGGAAAACATGACAAGGAAGCATGGGGCGAGCCCAAACAACATGTCGCACACCAAATCCGGACATGTCGCAAGGGTTAAAAAACCCGACGCACAAAGGAAATCGGGTTTCATAGTCGGGTTAACACGTCGGAAACGCATGGATCAAAGGAAGCATGTCGAGCCAGTTTCCAAGCCCGATGCAAATGCACGAGGGAGTTCCGAACCCGACGGGCGTTGGAGATCTCACCTACCACCATGGTTGTTGAAGAGTTAAGTGCAGTCTTGGAGGTGGTTGGGGCAGTTCGAATTCCTCTCTTCTCCCTCTCTTTTCCTCCATATAAAATGTAAGGAGGGGGCTGTTTTTAAAAGGTCGAACATTTTTGTTTTGTGCCTCCTCCCTTCTTCTCTTTGGCAGGTGGAGTTGTGGAGCTCAAACCTCCCATTTGAAACTGTAATGCACCTTTGCCTCTGGGCATTTTTTGCAGTGTATTGTATCAACCTTCGGAGCAAATAAATGCATGACTGTGGATGTTTCTCAACCCTCTATGTGTTTCATTTTGCATCCTCCTGATCTTTCACTGTGAATATGTTTATCTGTGCATGATATTGCATTGCATTTCTGTGGTCTGTGTTTAATTGGCAAAACATATGTTCTTCATTCCTCGGTGCATCACCTCCTTAGCTTAGGTTTATTTTTCATGCATTTCTCTCTCCCTGTCTCCTTGGTAGTTAGATTAGGTTTTTGGGGTAAACCTCTGCGTTTTATTGGTGCATCTGAACAGAGGAATAGGAGCCGGCCTTCATCCGGAGAGCTTTTCCGATTTCGCAAGGTCCCACACTTGGGAAAAGCTCCATGTTGTGCAATCGCACTGGGAGTCTCAAACGATCGCGTTGCGGAGTCCCAGGGGTGCTGTGATTCGACACCAACAGTTTTGGCACGCCCGGTGGGACCAAGAGGTCATTCCATCAAAAAATTTGAAGGAGTTTTTATGAAATTTGCACTAAAAATTGCAGTTTTTTACAAATTTCGAATTTTGCATCTCCCAGCCTGAACCCCGAAATCATTTTTCAAGGGCTTAACTTGCTCAAAACAAGTCAAAATTTCAGCAGTTGGTAGATCTGAGGGTAATCTTCAAAAGGGTATCTTTAGATTTTTGAGATTTTGATTTTCAAAATTTCATGGTTTTTTAGTGATTTCGGGTTTTCGGGATCCGAGAGCATCAAAGCAGGCACAGTAGTCATTTCGGGTTTTGGGAGATGCATTGCATGGTCCTAATCCCGACAGCAAAGAAAATCGGGATTTGAGGGATGTCGGACATGTTCCAAGTTCCGACACATAGCAATTCGGGTTTTGTGAGTTGCATCGCATGACCTGGGTTCCGACTGTACCTTTCAGGGAATCCGCAGCTGCACAACATGACATGAGTTCCGAACTGAAGATTGCATCCTCCGGGTCCTTCAAATTTTAAATCTCGATTTCGATATTGTCAAGTTTGGTGTGTAACTTGGCAACATCCAGCCTTTTAGAGGCATTTTCAAAAAACACATCTGGCGACTCCACCTGATCAGCAACCCATTTCTCTGAGTTGCAGACCCGTTCCCATCCATTTCCACCCATCTTTCTTTCCATCTCTTTCATTCTTTTCCGTTCCATGAAGTTGTGCAACCATGACTTCATTTCCATCATGGAATCCACATCAACAGCAGCAATATATTACACCTCCAACATGTTTTACAAATCCTCCAAATCAGCATTTTGGTCAAGTTCAGGATCAACATGCATACCCATATGAGCAGCAATGCCAAAATCAGTTTGGCTATGGAGCTTTCCAAGAGCAAGGGTACGCATGCAATGAAGACCATGAAGAAGAAAATGCAGATCTGCTGGAGAAAATCCAAAAGATGGAGGTGAACATGGTGCAATCTAGGGCTCAGGCACAAATGAAAGCATTTGGAATTGGTTGCAGAGCACCTTGTCCATGGGTGGGACCTTTTCCAAGGCATTACAGCTCTCAAGAGAAGTTAGACTTCATGATTGCAACACTGCCATTACTTACAAGGTGGATTGAAGGAATAGAGGTATATGAGAGGAGTATTCAGCAACCTTGTCAACGGGTAAGCACACCATCTCATACTCTTTCTTTTCCCCCCTCTCAATCTATATCATTTCAGCAGTATCAAGTTTTACATTCACCATCAGCTGTCCTAAATGTTGATTCCATCCCTCCACCCCCTAGTCTTCCATCCCATCTCAGTTTTTCTGCCCTCTTCTCTTCCAAATCCAAACCCCCTCCACAAGAGCTAAATGAAGTACCTTCCACTCCAAAGAAACAAGAGGTTTCACCGCCTCCACCACCACACAAAATTGTCAAATCAGTTGAGTTTCAACCTATCCCTCCTCTTGCGTTCCCAAATCCATGTTGGGAGGATGAAAATCAGAATGCCAGCCAAGGAAAACCACAGCAAAAAGAGAGTGCCAACAAAGAGGAAGAAATTCAAAGTCTGAAGAGTTGGGCTCTTAGATTTGGGATGACAAAGATCCCCTTGATGGTTAAGCCTACAGAAGAGGTTGGGGTTGGAGAACAAATGGTGGTCAGGACTGATTCTGTTGCAGCAGAAGAAGGAGATCTTGCAGTCCCAACTTGTCCTCTAGAGCAGCAGATCGAAGAGTTTGACTTGACAAACTTCATGCTAGAGGAGGAGCTCATTCAAGAGCAAGATCGTCTTCGAAAATTGGAGGAAGAAGAAGCTGCTCCAAAGGCAAAAGAAGAGGAGCACATCCTAGTTGTGGAGGAGAAAATTGCGGATCCAAGGGCTTTGAGCGCAAATCAGGCTATGGGAGAACCTTCAGTTCTTCTTTCTATTTCATCTCTCTCGAGTTCTAGTGCTGAAGAAGAATTTTATCTCTCGAACTCAATGTCGGAGAGTGAAGGAAACCATGGTGGTCAGGTTACAGAACAAGAAGACACCATGGAGGAAGTTGAGCATTTGCAGCAGGACAGCCATGAGGCAGTTTATCTGTCAGATTTGGAAGATTGTTTTGATGGGGAAGAGCCGGTTGAGTTTCCACCATTCTCTCTTTCATCATCCCCATTCCAAACACTCGAGCCTGCTGTCATGAAGGAGAGTGTTCATTTGCAGCAGCCTGCATCTTATAGCAGCTCTTTGGAACCAAGATTGGAAGATTTTAATCTTTCACAATCAGCTTCATTGGAGGAAGAGAAAGGGAAGAGGAATTTCACCATTTCTTCCACGCCATCCATTCAAAGAGGTCTACAAGAGAACTCCATTCCTGGAGTTGAAAATCAGAGCAATGGGCATACTCAAAGGATCATGCCGTGCCCAATCAGATACTTGGCTTCATTGGAGCCAAGGGAGAAGCCAAAACCAGTCATGCTCGCTTCTGAGCATGAGGATGAGCTACAAAGTACCAAGGATCAGCTGCCATACCTCTCCAATCCAAATGCAGAGCAACTAAAAGAGGTATTGAATTTTTCAGTTGATACCTTGATGATTTGGGTGGAAGACCAGCTTCTTGTTGATTTTCCATCTCATCCAAACAGCCATGATCAGTGCCAAATCAATTGCATGGCTGCCAATTTTGAAGAAAGGAAGCTATTTCTCACAACCAGTTGCAGGGTTTGTTTAGCTTGCCTTTGCTTCCAGTAGAGTAGAGTAGGTAGATTTGCTTTCAGTAGAAGAAGTGCTTGTGCACACTCTGCATGTCCCATTTTGGGGCATGTATGATTTCCAGTTTTGTACATAGTTTTTGTGGTGTTGGTTTTGCTCTGGCATGGTTCATTGCAGCGGTTTTTGGTGAGAACAACTCTTAAGTTCAGTGTGCTCTCAGAGAAGGAGTTGCGGTATCAGGTTCAGGATCGGATATCGGGTTGGTTCAGGATATCGCTTATGACTCCATGCCCAATGGATTGCTAAAAGGCCACTGATCTTCTACCTAGCAGGCAGGTAACCCCGTGAGTCGCCAAATTGTTGTATATATTTCCCCCCCCCCGACACCGGGAGGAAAACAACACGGCGCGAGAGGAGGGGTCGGGAGGACAGGAAGAACACGGCGCGAGAGACAGCAGGAAGCCAGGCATGGCGGAAGGGTTGAGAAGCCCGACACCAGGGCAAAATCGCGGAAACCATGCGGAAGGAGGAGTCGGATAAACAAGGAACGAATACATGTCGAAGGTTTTTTAAAACCCGACAGCAAAGGATTCGGGTTTCCGGGTCGGGCAAGCATTTCGGGTTTCCATGGCGCGAATGCATGTCGGGAAAACGAGTCGGGCACGAACAGCATGTCGGGGGGCTAGGAAGGCCCGACACAAGGAAATATGTCGGGGTTTCTTCCGAAGGAAATATCAGGTTTTCGACAAAAACCCATGACGCGAATGCATGTCGGGAGCCCACCAAAACCCGACACCAAAGGACATGTGTCGGAAGGGTCAAAAAATCCGACGCACAAGGAAATCAGGTTTCGGGGGCGGGAAAACACGATGAAAGGAAGCATGGCAGGAGCCCACCAACAACAACGAAAGGACATGTCGGGGGTCTTCAAAACCCGACGCACAAAGGAAATCGGGTTTCATAGTCGGGTTTGCACGTCGGAAACGCACGGATCAAAGGAAGCATGTCGAGCCAGTTTCCAAGCCCGATGCAAATGCACGAGGGAGTTCCGAACCCGACGGGCGTTGGGGATCTCACCTACCACCATGGTTGTTGAAGAATTAAGTGCAGTCTTGGAGGTGGTTGGGGCAGTTCGAATTCCTCTCTTCTCCCTCTCTTTTCCTCCATATAAAATGTAAGGAGGGGGCTGTTTTTAAAAGGTCGAACATTTTTGTTTTGTGCCTCCTCCCTTCTTCTCTTTGGCAGGTGGAGTTGTGGAGCTCAAACCTCCCATTTGAAACTGTAATGCACCTTTGCCTCTGGGCATTTTTTGCAGTGTATTGTATCAACCTTCGGAGCAAATAAATGCATGACTGTGGATGTTTCTCAACCCTCTATGTGTTTCATTTTGCATCCTCCTGATCTTTCACTGTGAATATGTTTATCTGTGCATGATATTGCATTGCATTTCTGTGGTCTGTGTTTAATTGGCAAAACATATGTTCTTCATTCCTCGGTGCATCACCTCCTTAGCTTAGGTTTATTTTTCATGCATTTCTCTCTCCCTGTCTCCTTGGTAGTTAGATTAGGTTTTTGGGGTAAACCTCTGCGTTTTATTGGTGCATCTGAACAGAGGAATAGGAGCCGGCCTTCATCCGGAGAGCTTTTCCGATTTCGCAAGGTCCCACACTTGGGAAAAGCTCCATGTTGTGCAATCGCACTGGGAGTCTCAAACGATCGCGTTGCGGAGTCCCAGGGGTGCTGTGATTCGACACCAACGAATAAAAGATATTGGTGGTATGCCTTAATTCATAAAAGTAGATTTGGTGTCAACAAGGGAGTTTTCTCAATGAATCCTAGATATGAACAAGATAGTTGAGATTATAAAAAATAAGAGGTGAATTACTTGGTATTTAAGGAGCCTTCAACTACCAACAAATATCTCACCTATTCTAGAGGAAAAAGTGGTAAAAAAATACCAATAAAAAATTTTCTACATTTACATCCTAGCTCTTTGTACTGATGGTTAACTATTGTTTTATGTTTCTTTAGGTATATTATTATAGATTGAGTAATAATCTTTTATTTTTTTCTATATGGGTTTAGTATGTTGTGATTTTTTGTAAGGATCACTTGTGTAACGTTAAGTTAAATTGGTAAGAGTTATGGTGACATGTAATTTTTGACCAACTTTAGATTATAGCTATTTATTAAATTACACATGCAAAAAGGAAAATTTAGACAAAAAGGTTTTTTAATATTTTCCATGTTTCTTTATTTTTTTTCTCTGCACAATTTCCAATTATTTTTCCAAATAAAAATTATAAAACACATTTTATATAGTTGAGCAAATTTTTTAAAATTAAATCACTAGTTAAATTGTAACTTACACTGAACTAACAACATAAAAATGTAAAATAATTTGTTCGCAATAACATTATAATCTTGATAGCACAAAAACCTTTTAAATTTTTTGCAAACATTGTACACTTCATGGAGATTACCAAATGTTTTTTAGTTTTTTTGGTCTAGCATTGACATGCTTATAAAGTTCACAATGTGTAAATAGTTTCCAAAGCTAGAAAATAAAGAAAAGTGTTGTCCTTTTATCATCGTATATGAAGAGTTGGACTTTGGCATTTTCCTAATAATTGCATTATGTAAGATAAAAATATTCAATCCTAAAAAAACTTTGACAAAATAAGTCTTTATATTATAATAAAGTGATAGTAAATATGTGGTGATATGTTAGAGAAATTGTATTGAAACCAAATTAATGGTTGTTTTAGGAGGAGCAAGGCAATGTCAAATGGTCCTCCTTCATAGTATTTGAGACTCGAGGGATAGTTTATATGACCTTTCACATTCTGTCTCCACACCATCTTACTCAAAACAACTTACATTTTCTCGAGCTCATCTTACATGAAGGTTATTTATTCAACTTCCTTTTGCTTTTTTTTGGCTTTTCTGCCTTTTAGACTAGGGGTTTTGACTAAGAATGGGCTTTTAAATTTCTTACTTCGAGATGGAGGAAGCAATAATGTGTTTGTAACTTGTCATAGGCTCTTGACCTTATCCATGAACTTCGAGCAAGGTGCATTATCTCTTCAACTTCTCAAGAAGTCCAAACAAACACTTCAACACCTCAAACCCATTGTACATAGCCTAGAGATTCACAACTCTACAATGAGCATTATTGTGAAGAGATAAGGACCTTAGATTCATTACAATACACTCCATTAGATGTCAAAGGAAGCTTATTCCATTGTTTCAAGATTCTTGTGAAGAGAATTTGCACTTAATAACTCCATTGAGAATGAAATCAGGAAGACTATGTTTGTCTTTAACCATTGTCATGAACTGTGCACGCCTTTAATTGAAAAATAGATCAAATTAAACTACCATGATTCTTTCCTTGTCATTTAGATGCATTGTATGAAGGTTTGAAGTTTAACCACATAATATTTTACATTTATTGAGCTTACCCTACCTACACAGTAATGAAGGACATCTTTGTAGAAAACTATCATGGAAATATCACTCATTCTTTGATGAAACTTTTTGCAACATGCTCGTATGCCTCATACAGAGATATCTACAAATTTTTGGGAATTTTTTCGTTGGCTAGAAATCAAGATTCGATCATTTTTCAACATCAAACCCTAGAATCATTTGTTAATCGGATAACTCAGACGTTCGAGGAACCAATGGTACCAAGGAACTTGGGCCATCTCCTCTTGGTTCTCACGCACCCATCCTATCCCACACTATTTGCCAATTTCTTTGAATTACGGGTCATGGTGTCTTGTAGGGAACACCTATTCTTGTGGAACTAGTTCCATGTTTACCTTGTTCTTTTGATGCCTCATGTTTCCGCATTATGTGTTGTGAGTCATAATGACTTACAGGGAACTTAAGTTCCTATGGAACTTGTTCCACCCACAACTTGTTCTCCTGACTCATCCATTATCCATAATTCACACCATTTGCTTTGTATTGCGACTCATACTAATTTTCGGGGACCTTGTCATTTCACGGAACTTGTACCACCTTGGCCCTTTGTGACCGCATCACTCACTCAATTCGCACTACATTGAGTTTTTTATCCTATGGATCCAATACCTATGTGGGGAAATTTGATTCCTGGCGAACATGTTTCATTCGTTCCCTAAAATTCTGCAATACATTAAAAAGACCTATTTTCTCAAATTTCTCAAAAAATATCTAAGTAATTGAACTTTTTTCTTACAATAGACATACCTTGTAAGAACTTAGAACATATGAATATGAATTTCAGATCTATTGAACAACTGAGTCAAATGTACCAACCTTTTCAATACCTTCAGTGGACTCCTATCTCACTGATCAAGTTTGTATTGTTTTGAGTTCATCCTGAAACCATTCTGAAAGCTCATTGAAGTAGCCTGGAACCACTACACACCACTAAAAGACCTCATACACCTAGGACACTTGTTACAGAATTGTTAACACATGTTTCACATATGATTGACCTTATTTGACCTTGAGAAGTTTTCACAACACCTAGGAGGACTTACCACACACCTTGTTTACTTGATCGTGCACCTATCACTGAGATCTTGTTTTCTGACTTGAAACTTCGTGGAGCCACCTAGATACCAAGCATTACCAGTCACACATTTTGCCACCAATGCCACTTGACATCAATGACAACACCAATGACCAAGGTTCAACACTAGACACTTGTAGTCATTTTTACACCCACCAAAGAACAAGGGAATCCCATACGTGCTGGCATATCACCCAGCGGGTGCTAGGCGCTCACCCGAGGCATAAGTGGGTGCCAAGTCTCTCTTTTATGTGAGTTAAGTGGGAAAACATCATCTATGATCCAAACTTAAAGAAAGTGAGTGGAAATGAGACATGCAAGCATCATAGAGCTCAGAACGGCTTCTAGATCAATGCAGTCATTCCAAACAGAAAAGTGCTTAAATGATTAAGAACTGGATCAAAAAAGAAAGGAAAATGCGCAAGGATTTAGAATCATTCCATAAACATGCATAAAACAGAACCATGAAGATATGTAAATGCACCAGAGTCATTACTGATCATATTCATATAAACTAGTAACCTCATTACATTCATTAGATTCATTACAGAGCATCATAGAAAGGCAAACCAAAGTCATGTATCATAATTGGATTCCTATCCTTCAGCTCTCAAAACGAAAATTTAAACATCCAAGCCCTTGATACATCCATCTCCTATGTTTTATATACCCAACCCAAATAGAGTTCCTTACAGCATTTCTGCAAAGCTTCACCCTTTATTAATCTACCTCTCCTTCATCTCTTCTTTTTCTTCTATAGGCGCATGTATTTATAGGCCTCTTGAACTGCCAACTCACCTTATGTGGCCTTAGATCTGGTGCCAAGTGTCTAAATGTGGTCCTCCATGGGCGCATGCTCCTCCAGGCCTGAGCTCTCCACTCCTTTCCATGATGATATTCTAGAAGCTTCTATTGTAGGGCATATTCCTTCCAAGCCAACCTATCGCCAGGCTGGCACCTTATCCACTCGGGTCATGTTTTTCTCGTGTCCTGCCGAAATGTCGAATGTGGATAAGTCCCGAAACCTTGTCCTGCGGTCACACATCATGGGTTCTACTAAAACCCTCCTAGAACCCTGCCTTGCGTGCCCATTGCTTAACTTCAGTCTTGCACGCCCATGCGCCTTTTTGGACTTAGTCAATATTTGAGGGGCCCAACATCACCCCATACTTTACCTGTTCTCCACCCTTGGAAACTTCTTCAAATAATATAGAATTACGAAAGACTTACCATGTTGGAAAAAGAATAAGGGAATAAAGAATTGGGAAAGATGGAAGAATGGGGAAGTGTTGCTACTATAGCAACAAAAGAGGAAAATCTCTCTTCAAGTTGGCCTCCAATTTGTTCCAGGCATTGACTTCATTATGCGCTCTCTGGAAGAGATCACCGACTAGGGCGCTTACCTCCTCAAAACCCAGTCCATCTCCTTGAGCGTTCATAGTGTCAACAATGTTTTCCCACTCCTTTTCCACGTCCTCAAGCGCATCCATCCTTCCAGTAATATGTGGGTATAGATCCTTTAGCTGGTTTTTGATTGTACCCCGTAGGGCCTCAATAGCTTCTAACTTCTTTTCAACCTTGGCCAGGATTCTATCTCACTCTGTTATGTTCCCTTTGTTCTTTTCTTGGAACTTTTTAAGCTATGCTTCATAGTTGGTGACTAGAATGCTTGCCAATTTATCTCTGTCTGTGCAGTTGTCATATGTGGCCTCAGTGATGTGGGCAACAATCTTCACATCAGCAAGGACTTTGATGTATTCATCCATGATTGCTACCATCTTTAATTTGTCCTCCTTCTCTAGGCGCGCTACTACTTCCTCCACGGATTCTAAGGCTAGTGGTTGCCTCTCCATGGTGAGGATGCGTGTTAAGTCCTCAAGGCATTCTAGGGAAGATCCATATTTTTGCGTGGGTGGTTTTAAGTCTGGATGCTTCAATGTAATTGCATACGTGATGGATTATACCTTCTTATATACTTCACGCACCTTATTATTTTCATCCCTTAACTCATGCTTTAGTTGGGTGCTAACCAACTCTTCCTGCTTCAACTCTTTTGCTCTCTCAGCTAGCTCTTCTTCCTTCTTTTCTAGTTCAGCCTTTAGAACTTTCACCCTGTCATTTTGTCCAAAGATCCTAGCTTCAACCTCAATTGATACCTTGTTGAGCACGTTACATAACTGCTCATTTAAAATCTTCTGAGCATTTACTAAGGGGTTATCTCCTTTTGACTTCGACAATGTTATTGCTACCCCTTGGCTCACTTTGAACTCTGGTTCATCTATATGGGACTCAAATGCCCATGAGAGCATCTTTCTTGTCCACAGGTACGTACCCTCCACATCAAAAGATGTCATCACCAAGAGTTGTTCTGTTAGAACTGTACTCTAGAACCACGTGCGTAACACCTTTTTGGGGTCATCAATATAACCCATCATTTGCCCTTCACTTTCTGTGTGCCTCCCTCATGTGCATGTGCCCTTAGGAACAATTACCTCTAAACTTGGGCCTCATGTGCTATCGTGGTCCTTTCCTGCACTTTCCTCTTTATCCTCATTCATTACCATCTCAGCGTTGCGTTCCAACTCTTCTACCACCAAGCTCACAATGATTTTCGTTGCTTCTCTTTTCTACCGCTTTTTTTGCTTCTTCCTTTGTGAGGCTTGGGGTCCTCTAATTTTTCATGTTATCCTCCTCACTTCCTTCCCTATCCTAGGAGCCTTCCTCCTCCTAGCTACCCTTGCGCCATACGAAAAGGAACTCATTTTCTTCTTCTCTGCCCTCTTCTTCTGAATCGTGCACGTTGAAAATAAGTGGTTCTTGGCCTCCTTCAGGTTCTTCTCCTTCATCATCATCCCTCTCACCCCTATATTTATCTAAGCTCTCTGTGTCCTCTGAGTCAGTCTCCTTTATCACCTTTTGTTTCTTCCTAACTAGGGATTCCAATAATGGAGATTTTTCTTTCTCTTCCTCCTCTAGTGATTTCTCCTCTGTGATTATCTTTTCTTGCATTAACGCCTCCTCTCTGACTGGGGACCTCTTCCTGCACATGTAAGTACTTGTTATAGCACTTGTTCCTAAGGCTCCTTGTCTGTGTATCTTGGACACTTGGTATTTTTTATGCATTTCTTCCTTTTCCTTCTTTCTTAGCGTGGGCTTCTTCCTACCAATTGGGTCCTCAGGTATAGATACTTCATTTTTAAGAGAAGCACCCTTCTCAAACTTGGGCCTTATGCGAAGGTATACTCATGTTGTGGACCTTCCTGCAATAGGTAGAGTCAGGGGTCTTACCATTTGGACTTCATGCGACACGTACTTTTCCATGTACGCGCGCTTGTTGGGGTAGACCAACCCTTTGTGCATTTCCATGTGATCCTGATCCACACTTCCAAGGTCAAACTTTAACTTCTTGGACTCCTTAAATTTGTTAACTCCCGCCTGGCATTAAGCTGTGAAGGCAAATGGGAGCTTGCACCATGGGCTCATGGTTTCATCAATCAAATTGAACTTGCCAATACAAAAGTGTTAGTATACAACAAACTCAGCTTCTCCTACTGTAAGTGTTGGCAGTTGTTCCGGTATTGTCCATTCTACCCCGAACGCATTCCTTAAGCGTGTATACCACTTTTCAAGATGCACCTTGTGAACAGGCATCATGTTATTGCAAGTGTATTTTTCGAATCTCTTGGCAGGCAAGGGGTCTTCTTGTGGGTACTCCCAAATGAACTTATCTGCCTCATTTGTCACTCTGATCTCTGAAATCACAATAGTTAAGAGGACATTACCAAAGAGAATCTTGTCTCCATCCTGTGCACTGGTGATAATTTCATCTGCAATGTACGCAGACAGATTGTAGATGGTGCCCTCTGATATTCTTCTACAAACATTCAACCAGGACTTGTTTACCTATGTCCATATTTCTTACGCATTAAGTTTTGTTACCAGACACGTGATCATTCTCATCACTAGGTCTTGGATATCTGTGATATCAAAGTACCTTGACCCCTTCTTGTATGCATATGTGGCCATTATTTCCTTAATTGCTTCCTTTTCGCACAAGTCATCCTCTAAGATTTCTCCTTCACTGATAAGGCCTATGAATATTGAAATTAGTTGAGGGGTTATGCGCATCTTGCACCCCACGAAGTGAAATTGATCTTCATGTACGCACGATATCAACCACTAATAGAGGTTCTTTGGCTTTTCGAAGTAGGGAAACTCATAGATTTGTAATAATCCCGCCTTCTCCAACTTCACCTTGACTTCATCGCTATAAATTGGTAACCCCTCAGGTGTTCTCTGGTTAGTCAGGTGCACTAAATCCAGCACCATTTCCCTTTCAATAGTGTTTGCGTGATGATTATAGTCACTTACTGTCATTTTTCTTTAGTGGGATTCCCATTCCATCCCAAGCAAAACCCCATATGGGTATTGCATTTCTGCATACCATTCTTCGTTGGTACTTGTGGTAGTCTCTTGTTGTTTTCCCTTACCCTTGCCCTTGCCATTCTTAGGTGTTACTATTAGTTTCTTGGGTGCCATTGCTTGGGTTATCACGTCAACTTCTCTTCTTTGCTCTACTCTTTTGTCCTTTCCAAGTTCAAATCTCCAACCTGCGAAGAATACTCTTTTTCAATCCGTGCCCTAGTTGTCAAACCCTAACTGGAATATCTATTCACAAGACGACGCTTCTCCATAACTCTTCCCAAGCTCGTGAATTACTTCCCTCTTGGTTTGCAGATCCAAACTAGTCACTCACAGTTAAAAATTTTCATTTTTTCTTCGTACGGATCAACTTTGGAAACCCTAGTTCACAAAATCTCTTCTCTCCTCGTATTCGCAAAGTAAATAATGAAGTGCCCAACCTTCTATTTATCATTTTTCTCACTTTTGAGCATTAAATGCCACTTCACCTACCACCATACTTTAACACTTAATGTGGATTTTTCAACAAAACCCAACTTTAGCGTCTTAACTCACGCGCCCAACCTTATGCGGACACTTCCCCAACCTTATAATGCACAACCAATCCATCTTGACAGGAGATTCTTATGCACGCGTAACCAACACCAAAGGCACTTCTTCTTTCCTCATTATTTTTTTCTCTCGCCTACCTCATGTTGCTTTTGTGCTTTTTCCTCTCTTGTACGTGGATTCAAAATGTAGCCTTATCCTGACACCAACCATCCTTTTTCACCTTTCCTTCCATGCTCTTCCTTCAAAGGGCCATTCAGTCGGGCTTTCCAACACAATCCTTCCTGGCACTTTACTAGCACTTTCCTCCACATTATTCCATCCCACACTGAAACAATGTGTGGTCCTCTGCGCATTCACAACCTTTGAAAAATTAATGAGGTTACCAGTGCCCAATGTGCAACACAAAACAACAACAAGAAAGGGAAACACAAGAAAGTAAAATGCACTAAAGGAAATCCTAAACTAACTGGCAACACTGCCTTATTAAAAACACAAAGAAGACTTATTTATAGTAGGACTTCAGCCTACTCCCATTAAAGTGTCCTGGAAATCTCGTCCCATCTAGTGTTTGCAATTGGCACACACCTGAATCATGGATGTACGAGATGATGTAGGGGCCCAACCAATGGACTTTCAACTTCCCAGGATGGCGTAGAAACTTGGAATCATAAAGAAATACCATCTGCCCAACCTCAAACTTCTTGTTCTTAATGTGATGATCATGTCATGCCTTTTATTTTACTTTTTCAGTTTTCTGGCTCCACCTAGCTAATGATCATCTCTCATCCAATTGCATTAAATTGTCAATTCTTTCTTCTAGCGCTTGTTCATCATCTAGTCCTCCTGTGTGCGCTATATGCAGAGAAGGTAACATGAATTCAACTGGTAGGATAGCCTCCACGCCAAACACCAATTGAAATGGTGTGGTCTTATTTAATCTCGTGTAGGTTGTCCTATATGCCCAAAGAACGGCTGATACTTTGTCATCCTAATCCTTTCTACCAACATCACAAATCTTAGTCAACGTGTGACTAAGTATTTTGTTAAATGCCTCAGCAGTTCCACTTTCCTATGGATGGTAAGGGGTAGTCTTGTGATGAGCCACCATTAATTCTACTAACAGAATCCTTACTGTTTCATTTAAGAAATATGTACCCCTATCACTAGTCAAAGTCAAAGGGAATCCATACCTTGTAATAATGTTTTCCCATATGAACCTTGTTGTAGTAGCTGTTGTACAATCCTTAGTAGGTGTTGCTTCTACCCACCTTGTCAAGTAATCTGTGCAAGTGATTATATACCATGATCCAGTCCTACGCATGGCTGGTGCAATAGGGCCTACAAAATCTTTAGCCCACTTTTCGAATGGCTTGGTGCTGGGAATAGGGTGCAAAGGCATTTCATATTTTTTTCCTAGTTTGCCAAGGCACTGGCAATGGTCATAGGCCTTGCAAAACTCAATGCAATATTGATAAATGGTCTCCCACCAAATCCCTACGAGTAGAATCTTCCACACGATTGTATTTCCTGCAAAGTGTCCTCCTGCAATCCCATCACGTGCCTCTTCCATAATTATAATGCACTCATGTTCTAGCATGCATCGGCGTAGAATTGTCAACACCAATCCGGCACTATGATAATTCTTCACCGGGAACTCCTCGTGCTATGATTATTTACTAATGCACAGTTTTTAGTTTGGTGGATGTAATATGGAAACACAACAACAAACATAACACAAGAATACCAAAGACTATGATAAGAAGGAATGATGATAAATCTGAAATATCAGTGTAAATTATAATATTAACATGAAATTGTTACAATCTCACCCATGAGGTACTTCAAGTGTTACTGACTTCACTTGCCTTCCACAAATACTATGGGAAAAACTTCACAATTACACCTCTTAATGGCTTCTTTAACACACCTTCAAAATGATGGCTTCCTTTACACACTTACTCATACAATATTTCTCACTACTTCCTTCTATGCTAAATGAGGGGGGTGGCCTCTCTATTTATAGAACTTCCAGGCTTATCCATCTTATCTCTAAGATAGGATAAGAAATCCACTCTAACGAATCATATTCCATACCTTAACTCTTACATGTACATGTAAGCTTATCTTTTAAGATAAGATAAACCTTATCATTTCACATGGGTTCCACATTTTTAGACTTTTTACAAATAAAATACACAAAATATTTATGACCTCACTCCTTGTCCTTATTACCAATATAATATTTCTAATTCCTAATCATGTAGACCCTACTTCTCTACTTACCCCAACTTTGACATTTTAACATTACCAGACCACTTACGACAAATATTTACTTTTTACCACAACATTCCTTTTGTACTTTGACTGTTACCATACTCTACTTTATTGGTGGCACCGTACTGACGACGCCGTTATCTTCTATTAGACGCTACTACTAATTATACTTAACAACATCCTATTCCTAATACATACATTAATGAAATAGAAATTACGGAGGAAAATTTTAATGTCGACATCTTCCCCCTTCCTAGCTTCTACTCCGTCCTCAGAGTAGACTCTTATGGACATTTTGAAGCTGGTGCTTGGAAAATCTTTAACTTGTCATGGTTGACCCATTTCGTAATGGGAGTGCCATCTAATTCCTCTAGTCGGTATGTACCATTTTCATGCACAACTGCTATTTTGTAGGGCCCCATCCATTTTGGAAGAAATTTTCTCTGTCTTCTTTTTTTGTATCTGGAATCATATACTAGAACCAAGTCATTCACATGAAATGGAGACCAACGGATCTTTTGATCAAAGTATTCCTTCTGCTTCATTTTCTTCTTATAGCTTGTATCCTTCGCTATTTCCCTCATTTCCTCTAACAAATGAAGATGTACCAACCTTTCTTTTACTGAATCACTTTCATCCATCCTTTCATTTTTCATAACTCTCACAGTGGGAATATCAAACTCAATAGGAAGAACTGGATCAATGCCATAAGCCAACTGAAATGGGGAGTATCCTGTTGCTGACTTTGATGTTGCCCTATATGCCCACAATGCTGCATGAATCCTTTTATCCCACTTATGTACCTGCAAGGCTGCATCTTTTGCTAGAATTTGACACAACACAAAAAAATTTCATTCCACCTGTCCATTTGTGCTTGGCTTGTATGTTGTTGCCTTCCTGTGCTTAATAGAAAACTTATTGACTAGGGCTTCTACCACCTCATTAATGAAGTGGCTTCCTTGATCTGTTACAATTTCTAATGGACAACCAAATCTGGTGACAATGCGTTCATATATGAACCTTGCCACTTCATCCATGGAAGTTGTTTTCAATGGCCTAGCTTCAACCCACTTGGTTAAATAATCTGTGGCAACTACAATATACTTATTTTGGCATGGGGTAGTTGGAAGTGGACCTACAATGTCTATTCCCCACTTTTCAAAGGGACCAAGTGGAAGAATAGGGCATAATGGAGCTGATGAAGTCTTACGGTTACCATGTGTTTGAAAAATATCACATGTCTTACAATAATTATAACAATCTTTAAAAAGAGTGGGCCAGTGATAACCTGCATCCAAGATCCTTCTTGTTGTAAGTTGTCCAGAGAAGTTCCCTCCACATGTACCATTGTGGAATTCTTCTATCAGCTCCTTCCCTTGATCACGTCCAACTGCCCTCTTATACTGTCCATCAGGTCCTATTCAAAATAATACTCCATGCAGAATAGAATATGGACGACTGGCTTGAGTAATCTTCCTCTTAGTCTTTGCATTGACACCATTAGGAAACTTGAATTCATTCAGATAATTCCAAATATCTATGTATTCACTAGGGATTGTGTTAAGGGATAACAATGCTACATCTGGGAAATCATCATCATCACAAGATGAACCTAAACCATCATAGGCTCGAGAGAGTGCATCTGCATTGACATGCTTCTTTCCTGGCCTATCTATAATATCAAATTCAAATTCTTGTAGCAAAATTATCCATCTTGCTATCCTCCCTGATGGGTTAGGCTTATTTACAATATATTTTAGAGCCTGATGATCTATTACAACTATAAATTTTTGCCCTAGCAAGTAATTTCTAAACTTCTTTACAGTAAAAATGATAGCTAGAGCCTCTTTTTCAGTTATAGTATAATTTACCTCAGCACTACTCATTTGTCTGCTCCCAAAGTAAACTGGATGTTCATTCCCATTTTCATCCTTTTGGCTCAGAGTACTTCCTAGTGTTGCATCTGAGGCATCAGTGTACACAATGAATGGCTTGCTCCAATCTGGATTCTTTAAAATAGGTGAAGACACCAGGGCTTCCTTCAGTTGTTCAAAAGCTTCATGCGTCTTATTTCCTGGTTCATAAGTAACATCCTTCTTCAAGAACTAGGTTAGTGGCTGTGCAATCTTTGAGAAATTCTTGATGAACCTTCTATAGTAACCCACATGGCCTAAAAATGATCTCAACTTACTTCTATTCATAGGAAATGGTAACTCTTTGATTTTTGAAACTTTATCAGGATCAATACCAATACCATCTCTGGATACAACATGCCCTAACAAAATTCCTTTAGAACATCCAAAGACACACTTTGTAGGGTTTAGTGAGGCTTGTGCTTCATCTAACCTTTGAAATGTTGTCTCCATCTGGTGCAGGTGGTCCATCTTGCTCCCATAGATGTAAAAATCATCCAGAAATACTCTGATGAATTTCCCAATGTAGGGTTCGAACACCCTATTCATCAAATGTTGGAACGTTGCCGGAGCATTACACAACCCAAAAGGCATAACTCTATAAGCAAACGTTCCCCAAGGAGTGGTGAACATGGTCTTCAGCTGATATTTCTCTGCTATACGAACTTGGTTATATCCGCTATATCCATCAGCAAAACTATAACACTCCTAGCCAGCTACTTCATCCAAGATCTGATCTGAGAATGGAAGAGGGTAATGATCCTTCTTTGTTGCCTTATTGAGCTTCCTATAATCAACACAAATGCGTAGCTTCCCATTCTTTTTTATTGAGATCACAATGGGAGAAACCCATTTTGAATTCTCCACAGCAAATATGAATCCTGCATCAAGCAACTTATCTATTTCTTCTTTTACAGTCTTGGAAAAATTAGGATTCATTCTATATGGCATTTAGTTTATAGGCTTAGCACCATCTACCAACTCAATAGAATGTTCTACCCAACTTACTTGATGGAGTTCCTTGTAATCAAAAGTGAATATGTGTATGTACCTTCGAAAGAGCTAGAGGTAGGATTCCTTCTCACTCTCCATCATAGCATCACCAATCTTTATTTGTTGGAGATGATCATCAATTTCTTCTTCAGATAATTTTATGGGGTCATGAGTTCGGTGTGACTGGAAGGATATCCATGACCGAAACATCAACCTCACTTTCTTCATCTTCTGTGTCCACTTCACTGGTACTAGAGTAATCAGAGGATGTCCAATCATCAGTTTCATCACTTGAATCCACAGGTTCTGTCTTATGATGCCGAGGGATCACGTTTATCTTCACCCTCTCTCTACCACGTCCAAGTGTCATGAAACCTTCATTCTAGTAGTTTCTTGCATGAACTCTCCTTAGCCATGGTCTTCCCAACAACATTGGGTACGCAATAGTACCATTTTTCATCACCTGAAAGTCTACCACACATACAACACCCATAACAGATATTGCCACATTTGAAACTACACCTTCTGGTTTAGTTTTTCCCTTATTTAATGACCTTAACATAAGTGTTGAGGGGCGATCAATTTTTAAACCCAACATATTCATTACAGACTCGGTCATTACATTAACTGCAGCACCTCCATCAACTAAGACATCATGAATTGAAATACCATTACATAATACCTCAGCTTGTGGAGCATAGGGATCTGCCTCTGCCTCCAAAATAGGGACCTCAACCTCCTTCCTTTGTCGAGCATTGAGTCCACTTCGCAGCTCCCGCCTCTTCTCAGAAGACATAGCCAAGAGTTGACCATATGTAATATTTGCAGGCCTTTTGGACAGATCTTCTAAGATGGAGTATGGTCCTTGTCCCTGTGAAATCAGAAAATCCTGCACACCCAACTTTCTTCTCCTATGTTTCTTACTAGTTTCTCCTTTCATCTTCTTAGGATCATTTCCATCTTGATTATCTTTTTCTTTCTTTCTTTTTGTTACAAACACATCTACTTCATTATTTATGTTCTTATCTACTACATCAAAAGAATTCACAGGTGCTTTTCCTTTATCATTATCTCTTGTACCAGATGTAGAAGCTCTATCTGGACAATTATACTTATAATGACCCTTTTTATAACAACCATAACATACAACTTCAGAAATATTTCTTTTTGGACCTCTATCTCCTCCCTGAGAACTAAATTCTTTTCCTTGAAGAAGATTAATAGTTAACTGACCCATCTTCCTGAGTAGATCTTCATACTCAGTAGATGTACTAGGAGAAATATTTGTGCTCACCGAGAGTGGTTGTGGATTCTGGACCAAAGGTGTTGGTGTAGGCTCTACTTTAGCAACAATTTCTTTGGGCTCCTCTTCCATGCTTTCTTCTTGCCTTCTTGCAATCTCCTTTGCTTGTTCAATGGTAGCTGGGCAGTCATACTTCACTCGTTGTCTGATCTCTGGCTTCATCCTAAGAATGAAGTGCTTACAGAGGAGATTATCCACGCCATTCATCAACCCATCCGCTAATCCTTCCTTCCGGATCTGGGCATCGAGCTTCCTCCTTAGCTCTAGAACATGAGCATGATAATCCCTTATCTTCTCCTTCTCTCCTTGGGATAGCTTTGTGATATCGATCATGAGATCTGCATATTTCTGTTGTTCACCAAATTCTTCAAGAAAAATTTCAGTTAATAAATCCCATGAGTTTTTCACATTATCACCTAGTGTTTCAAACCACCTAAGGGTTGAACCATCCAAAAAGGTAGGAAAAAATTCAATCCATTGTTCCCTTCTTATAAGGCCATTACAAATACAAGATCATTTAAACTCTTGAATGAAAGAGGAAGCATCTTCATTAGATTGGGCTGAAAAAATAGGAATCTTCCCCATTTTCAAAAGTAACCACAGTGAAATACCAACCCACAAGTACAATCAACAAGACTTATGTGCACAAATAATTGGAATCACTATAATAGAAAATAGAAATGACCACGGTAAACTATGGTAAAACTTGACTTACTGCGGTAAAAACTGACTTTACTGTGGTAAACACTATTCACAGTAAAAAGTGAAGTTACTGCAGTAAATACTATTCACGGTAAAAAGTGACTTTACTGCGGTAAATACTATTCATGGCAAAAAGTGACTTTACCATGGTAACTACTATGCACAGTAAAAACAAGGTTACCCTCCAAATGTTTTTTGACTAAGTGGGAATATCTCTCCAGAAAATCCACCAACGAGGAATGGTCCCGACAACGGAACCAAAATGTCAACACCAATCCAGCACTATGATAATTCTTCACCGGGAACTCCTCGTGCTATGATTATTTACTAATGCACAACCTTTAGTTTGGTGGATGTAATCTGGAAACACAACAACAAACATAACACAAGAATACCATAGACTATGATAAGAAGGAATGATGATAAATCTGAAATATCAGTGTAAATTATAATATCAACATGAAATTGTTACAATCTCACCCATGAGGTACTTCAAGTGTTACTGACTTCACTTGCCTTCCAACAATACTATGGGAGAAACTTCACAATTACACCTCTTAATGGATTCTTTAACACACCTTCAAAATGATGGCTTCCTTTACACACTCATACAATATTTCTCACTACTTCCTTCTATGCTAAATGAGGGGGGTGGCCTCTTTATTTATATAACTTCTAGGCTTATCCATCTTATCTATAAGATAGGATAAGAAATCCACTCTGACGAATTATATTCCATACCTTAACTCTTATCTGTACATGTAAGCTTATCTTTTAAGATAAGATAAATCTTATCATTTCACATGGGTTCCACATTTTTAGACTTTTTACAAATAAAATACACAAAATATTTATGACCTCACTCCTTGTCCTTATTACCAATATAATATTTCTAATTCCTAATCATGTAGACCCTACTTCTCTACTTACCCCAACTTTGACATTTTAACATTACCGGACCACTTACGACAAATATTTACTTTTTAACACAACATTCCTATTGTACTTTTGACTATTACCATACTATAGATTATTGGTGGCATCATATTGACGTAGCGTCATTATCTTCTATCAGACGCTATTACTAAGTATACTTAACAACATCCTATTCATAATACATACATTAATGAAATATAAATTACGGAGGAAAATTTTAATGTCGAGCGAACCTCATCACGACCCATTTTGTATAGTTCCCCACTAATCAACATGTAGGGCATGGAGCATATAGCTAACCACTTTTTATCCAATGCCTTCATCCCTTCCGGTGCTACACCTATCTTGAGAAATTCTGTAATATATTCTAAGTCTGAGGTTGCGTGTCGTAACCTAAATAGTTGTGCATCTGGCATGGTATCCTCAATTCTTTGTGTGTCCTCCCCTGAATCGATTCTAGATAGATGATCTAGTCTGGGATTACTTTTTCATGGTTTGACAACCACCATGAACTTGAATTCTTAGAACAATAGTACCCACTGACATATGCGCCCTTGTAGAATGGGCTTGTTCACTAAATACTTCAATGCCATATGGTTAGTGTAAAATATTAAAGGGGTTGCCAATAAATATTGTCTGAACTTGTGAAGCGCGTAGATCATTGACAATGCCTCGCGCTCAATTGCAGTATAATTCTACTCTGCTAGTGTCAATTTCCTGCTTGCAAAGTACAAAGGATGATCAATAATACCTTCACCAGGCTATGCAAGTACTACTCCAATGGTGGTTCGTGGGGCATCAACATGAACATGGAAGGGCTTATCCCAAGAGGGGAATTGTAGAATGGGTGTGGTGACAAGCCTATCCTTCAAAGTGTTGAATTCCTTCTATTGATCCTCTCCCCAATGAAAGACACTTTTATGTCTAAATAACTCTTCTAAAGGTGTAGCGATCTTGGCATATCCCTTGATGAACTTCCTCTAATACCCCGTATGCCTAAGAAATCTGCGTACTGCACTTTGGCTAGTAGGCTCCCCCAATACCACAATTACTGCAACTTTGGCAAGATCTACTAGCAATCCCTCTTTACATATTATGTGTCCCAATAATGTTCCAAATGGGGTAGCAAAGACACATTTCTTAATGTTGAGGGATATCCTCAACTACTGACATCTCTCAAATAGCAACCTTAAGTTGTCATAATGGTCCTTTACTAGGCCATATACTATCCAATCATCTAGATAAACCTGAAGAAACTTGTGGATAAAATCCTGGAATGCCTATACCACGATGCGCGAGAAAACAACAGGTGCATTCTTTAATCGAAAAGGCATGACCGTATAGGGAAAACTTCCCCACTTAGTGGTGAAATTTGTCTTCAGCTGGTCCTCCTTTGCAATTCTTACATGATGATAGCCCAAAAATCCATTTGTGAAAGAGTAGACCTCACATCAGAGTAGACCTCAGTAAATGGGGTTGGGAAAGGATCAATGATACATACTACATTCAGGTCCCTATAATAAACACATATCCCTATCCTTCCATCCTTCTTGATATTAAACACCATTAGGCTTATCCACTCTGACTCTTCAACAGCTTCAATGATGTCCAACGCTATCATCTTATCTATTTATTCTTTGAACTTCACGTGTAGGTTAGGATTAATCTGATATGGTCTCTTCTGAACCGGGTGTGCACCTTCCTTCAACTTAATTCTCATTTCCCCTAAGGAATGGTGAACACCTTTGAGTTCATGATACCTGCGCAGAAATAAATCCTCAAATTCACGTAAAAGATCAATGATCTTGGAGACTTCCTTCTCTGACCAATAGCATTCGATGATAGCCTCTTTAGGCTCTTCTTCTGAGCTGATGTTAACCTTATTTGTCTTTAAAGGTTCATGATAGCCGCGTGCCCATTCATCAACATTGTCTAACACCTCGTGCATCCCTTCAAAATGGTCAAAATCCAAGTTTTTTGCCTCTTCTCCATTAATAACATACACCATCTTCCCCTTTTATTTCTCTATACATGCGAGCTCAAATTGTATCTCTTCTACTTCTTCTTCTTCAAATCGTGCCTCTAGGCCAAATTCACCTAGAAACTCTTGTATTTTTTCTTCCTCCGTAACACTATCCCCTGATGTAATGCGCTTGACAACCTGCAATGCTTTTATGTACTGATGGCTTTGTACTTTGGTACTCGAATGTTTGAACGAGGTCAACCACCAGTTCTTTCCAATTACCAGTTTGGTGACGCATCTCTGAGTGGGTATACCATGCACGTGCACAACCTTGCAAGGTGTAGTACAACTTGTGAACCCATAATGAAGGTCGCAGGGCTTTCACGCTTACCATCTAGGCTGCCTGAAATGCTTTGATATGGAAGGAAGCAGTCCCTTTACCATGGTAGTATTTTATAGCCATGGGAACACTCCTACAAAACCTTATAGATAAATCAATCCTTACCTCACACCATTCCAAGAGGTTCTCCCGATGTGTTTCCCACAAGTGCATAGCAGTCCCGAGTAGTTTGTAATTAAGCATTTCTCTTCTTTCGTTTTCATTTCTCCAATGGGCCTCCATTTCTCGCAAGAAATATTCTAGATTAGCCCCTCCTAAGTAACTTGGTAGTTTCCCTCCTCCTAGGCACCGGACTATACGTGCCTTTGTCACTTTGGTTATCAATCCTCTTAAATGTCGTCCGGTCAACTCATAGGTCCCGTGTGCCCAATTGTCACATGTTATGCTTGTGGTATCACTCACAGACTGGGAATTCTCAAATTGGATAACCCCTTCTGTAGGGTGAATTATATTAGGATCCCTAATTGAGCGCGTGTATATTCTATCAAGGACTTCTTCTCCCAATGGCTCTGTGTAGGGTGCTGACTTCCCATCTGTCAAAGGGATGATTACTCGTTCTTCTTTATTTTCAAAACTTATATATCCCTTGTTAAACCTGATGTCGGTATTATTCTTGTAACACCATGGGCATCCAAGTAATGCTGGGAAATTGTCTACCTTGGCGAGCGCCAAGACCTCAAAGTCCCCAATAAACTTGGCCCCTTGAATGGTGATAGACGCATCTTTTAAGACACTAATGGGCATCGCCTTTGTCTTATTTGCCATATACATCACATTCGAAGATGGCTGTAATGCGGGCCTTCCCATCTGATGCCAAGCATCTAAGGTAAGAACATTCACTTTCATGCCTATGTCAATGAGGATGTTACTAAGGAGCCATCCATCCATGACTGTATTTAATGTGATCTCCTTGTCATACTCAAGGTTGTGCGGGGAAAGGTTTGCACGTAAAACATTCCTCTCGTGCTCCGCTCCGACACATGGTACTTTCTCCCTCAGCCATTCCCCCAGCAAGGGAATAATATTCTCTTTCCTTAACATTTTACATACTTCATTGAATTCATCCAGGTCACTTCTTGGAACCTCGTTATCCTTCTATTTACTCACTTGTCCTAATTGATCCTTGAGACACTATATCTCCCCATTGTATACTCTGAATTACATCCATAGTCTCCTAGTATACTTCTTTCTGATAGATAGGGTCTGGGTACTTTCCATGTGGTACCTCCTCTCTAGAAATTAATGTTCTTGGTTTTGGAATTTCCTTGGAATGCGCAGTCTCTGCATGCGTTATCACCAGTACAGGTTCTATCTCTAACTCACGCGCCACTTTTGGCATCCATTGTGGGTCGGACCTTTTTACGCTCACCATAGCAGCGCCCTTATCTTTCCGGTGCTGGTCGCTCATATACTCATAGAGTTCCGAACACTCTTCATACTTGTGCTTTTTCCACACCATGATCATTGTAGTAGATCCAGACATTCTTGTTTGTAATGCTCTATAGATCCACAATTATAACATGTTCCCCATGGGTACTCATTTATTCCTCCTCCATAGTTACCATGACCATGGAATCTTCCACGAGAACTTCTTTCGTGCACACCCCCATCTGCGTGCTCCTCATAATGATGGTCATCATCCTTAGAGCTACTAAAAATGTTGGTCCGGCGCACACCATTATCAATGGCCTCATAGATCTGGTCAATAAGCCTACAACTTAGTATCATGGGTTGTAGAGGTGTAGATCTTACAGTAGTAAGATACATACTTCTGAATTGCACACCGTAATAAGGGGCATCTACTCACATCATGGTCCCCTTGACAAACCTCACAGTCTACCGCTATGGCACATACTGTCTTCCGGGGGCAATTATCCTTGGCATGCCCCTTTACTTCACAATTCTTACACCACATTCCACTGCGAGTCTCATGAGCTGAGTTCACATATAATTTTTCTAGCTGCTTAGCCATAACAGTTATTTGATCTTCCAGGAATGGGCTAACACTAGTATCAACACTTCCAACAACTTCGGCACACAGGGCAGCCTCTAACACCTCACGTGGATCTGTGAAAGTCTTATGAGATAAATCTCTTCTAAATGGAGTTATCAACCCTCCCAAAAACCATAGAGCATGCTGCGAAGGGTAGATGTCATATGACAATTTTGATAGGAGAGTCTTAAACCGTGCGTCATACTCCGACACACTTTCTGCCATCCTCTACTGAATCTCCTTGAGAGTGTTGATGGTCTTTTTCTCAAACTCAGTGATGTGGAACTCTGCTAGGAAAGAATTTTTCAATGCGGTGTAGTCTACCACCGTCTGATGGGGGTCATACTTCCTATACCAGTTATGCGCGCGCCCTTGCAACGTCATTGCAAACTGACTAACCTTCCATTCTGGGGTTGTAATCCCCTTTGCACGCCATAGTAACTCACAATTTTGAACATTCTCTGGAGCATCTTTAATACCCATGTAGTCTAGTAAGTGCAAAGACATCTTGAAAAATACTTGGGGGGTGGTTGGGGTCCTTGTCCTCTGAAGCTAGAGCCTTGGTTTCCCCCGGTGTTTCCTCCACCGCTAGATCCACTAGGTCCTGTGCCTCCTGACCCACCAGATTCACCAAGTCCTGTTCCCCCAGTCCCACTAGTTTCACCTCTAGATCCCCCTACAGCTAGTAATGGGCCTGAAGCGGTCACACCTAGTGTCCCCACCGTCCCACTGAAATGCACACCAATGGTTTATGAGATTGTTCCACTGCTAGATGTATGCCCTGCGCTACTCCCTGATGCGTTACCTAAACCTTGTGTACTTACTCCTTATCTAAAAATCCCTCCAAACACTAGAATAGTGTGTGCAGCCATAGAAGTAGGAAATGAAAAATTGTATCTCATGGGCACGGATCGGTCACTTCCACCGATACCAACTGGGTTAACAATATTTTTCCCTTGATATGGAAAACCAAGTGCCAGATTTTGGTCACTAGGTGGTTTCAGATGTGCACTAACAACTCTTCTCTCTTCACACGACGAACTCTCATTAGATGCTAAAGGGGTATCTCTCCTGCGCTTGCTAAGATGGGGTAGCACAGACAGCTCAGGTTCCACGTCCTCTACGTGAACCTCAAATCCTTCCTGCAACATCTGCCTCCATACATCCATTGCACTTGTAACCTCGTGTTGTTTGTCAATCTCCCGCTCACACGCTTCACTATACTTGAGCCATCTCTCCTCCCTTTCTTTCTCAATCGCAATTTCTTCCATCTTCCTCTACCTTAGCTTCCTTACCCAGCACTCAGAAAGTTTTATCCGGCCATTGGAAATGCCTCTAAACTCAATGTAATGATCAAGATATTCATAGCCAGAGGGATAACATGTAGAAATGATCCTCTGGGCTCCCGCAAAAACTCAAACTTAGTAACTTCTAGACAAGAATATGTAGAAATAGCGTACTCCAGGGTATGGCTAGCCAACACAACTTTCCAACAATGATCCATAGCATGAGTCCATGTCAGATTTGCATCCTGCAGCCTCTGGTATTCTTCTTGGGTCCACACGCGTGATTTATAATACCAACTTGATATAGACGTATATGTTGAGAGCCATTCATACAACTCTACTGGGAAGCAACAGAAAAAAGTTTCATACAACTCATGGTAGAGGTTTTCTTCTACCCATCTACGCGCATCAAACTTAGGTCCAACGCTGAATCTCTAATAAAATTCTTCCTCCATGTTCTTGAACCATGATTCAATACTCTCCAGAGTTAGGTGGTATGTCATCACTTATTACACAGATCATGATGTATGTCATTTCCCACTACAACTTTGAAAAGAATTCCAGGAAATGGAACAAATATGTAGTCATTTTTACACCCACCAAAGAACAAGGGAATCCCATGCGCGCTGGCCTATCACCCAGTAGGTGTTGGATGCTAACCTGAGGCACGAGTGGGTGCCAAGTCTCTCTTTTATGTGAGTTAAGTGGGAAAACATCATCTATGATCCAAACTTAAAGAAAGTGAATGGAAATGAGACATGCAAGCATCATAGAGCTCAAAAATGATTCTAGATCAATGCAGTCATTCCAGACATAAAATTACTTAACAGATTAAGAACTCGATCAAAAAAGAAAGAAAAATAAGCAAGGATTCGGACTCATTCCATAAACATGCATAAAATGGAACCATGAATATATGTAAAAGCACCATAATCATTACTGATCATATTCATATCAACTGGTAACCTCATTACATTCATTAGATTCATTACAGAGCATCACAGAAAGGCAGACCAAAGTCTTGTATCATAATTGGATTCCTATCCTTTAGCTCTCAAAATTAAAATTTAAACATCCAAGCCCTTGATACATCCATCTCCTATGTTTTATATAGCCAACCCAAACAGAGTTCCTTACAACATTTCTGTAGAGCTTTGCCTTTTATTAATCTACCTCTCCTTCATCTCTTCTTTTTCTTCTATGGGTGCATGTATTTATAGGCCTCTTGAACTACCAACTCACCTTCTGCGGTGTTAGATCCGATGCCAAGTGTCTGAATGTGGTCCTCCATGGGTGCATGCTCCTCCAGGCCTGAGCTCTCCACTCCTTTCCATGATGATCTTCTAGAAGCTTCTATTATAGGGCATATTCCTTCCAGGCCAACCTGTCGCTAGGCTGGCACCTTATCCACTCGGGTCATGTTTTTCTCGTGTCCTGCCGAAATGTCAAATGCGGCTAAGTCTCGAAACCTTTTCCTATGGGCGCGCATCACATGTTCTACTAAAACCCTCCTAGAACCCTACCTTGCGTGCCCATTTCTTAACTTCAGTCTTACACGCCCATGCACCTTTTTGGACTTAGTCAATATTTTAGGGGCCCAACAACACTAGCGCCTGGGCGCTCCTGACCCTTCCTGGGCTCCTATGACTAGGGGTAGTTAAACAATTTTTCTTAGTTTGGCACAATTTTGGGTAATGTACACGGTGTTTTTATTGGATAGGAACAATCCTTCAGCACTCGACATGTATGCATTCTACTTTCTTCTCTACTTACGCATTGGATCAAACTAGATCGAAATTGATCAGATTTGAACACACCATCTGCAGTGGTGTTTTACACTTTGGGAATCATTCAAAGGTTGGATAATAACACTAGACCTTTCTCCCTACACTTCTTCCACACTTGGAATGAGATCACCAAAAAAAACTTGCACTCACTACAACTGGCATGAGATCGCCCAAAAAACTCGCACTTAGCGCAACTGGTGTGAGCTCGCTCGAAAAAATAATTCTTCTACGAAATCTTTAGGATCCTTTCTATCTCTTTCCCTCATCACAAATTAGGTGCACATGTTCCTTTTCACATTTTTACATACCTTTTTACACACTTTTTTGCTCATTTGGATCAATTTTTTCATATACACATATTTGACTACTCGTTCGCTCTTCTCTTTTGCAAATTCATCCTTGTGGGAAGTAGTAGTCACATCAATCACACATCAAGTGAAATTAATAGGTACAACATGACATCTATGTATATGCTCTCACCCCTAGGTTAACTTCCACTTCTCTAGCTTCCACGCTTCATTATTTTATCACTCCACGCTTTTCCTTGTCTCTCGACACGATTTCGTCGTCGATCTACATAGTTATCAGGTACCTATCTCTTATCTACTCTATGTTACTGAGAATTCTCTCAACAATATAAAGTGGGGGAAAATGTAGACATTAATAATGCACTTTGGGTATATTTCTAGTCTTGATCACATACTATTCATATGATTCCGAAGCGAGAAAAGTACTAATTGATCACAGTCTTTGGCCTCTTTGCTTGCCTTCTGGTTTCCTTCTCAGTCTTACAAACCTTCTTGCCCAGTCTAACTTTTGACACTTTAGTTTTTCTAAGTTTGGACACTAGCACCCAGCCAGGACTCCAGTGCCCAACCAAGACGCCAGTGCCCATGCACCCCCATCCCCTATGGGTGCCCCCGACCTCTTTATATCTTGCTCACATCTTTTGGGTCTTTTCTAGCCATTGGCCATATTTATTTCTTACTAGTCGGTCTTTTAGTGGTTAATTAAGAAATTCAAACAAGGGAATCATATAAATACAAAGCTATGTGATCATAATAAGGGACCAAGCTCTAAGCATTACTATCACCACTTAAGGTTGCATGCAAAAGGAATTTACAATAACATTCAAGCATACATCTAGCATCCATACAAGGGCAAGAGAGTGCATTTTTTTCATACTCTTCATAGGAGGGGAAGTTAATTTTTCCATGTACACATCTATCTACATTTTCTACATCTAGCTATTACTCACTATCAAGTGCAACTTGCACAAGAGCCACCAAGGGCATGATTTTACACACACACACACACACACATAACTACATGGAGTCTGAAATGTAGTGCATTGCCCAAATCATAAGTTCACTCAGTCAGGTAACTGTGGGGTTCACTTGACTCCCCATTTGTATTTTTTTTTATTTTTAGAATTTGACGTTATTTGGGGTTTTACAGGTGTTCTTCCTCTTTATAGGTTTCATATAGGTTCAGTTATCTTCCAGCGAAGTACAAGTGACAAAAGGCGGCATCCAACAAACATCTTGTGACCCTACGAAATTGGGTTTATGAGGTTCTAAGCAGTCACAAGCACCTAGAGGAGGTCTGCAATGCCCTAGGTGCCCTTGACCTTGCACAAATGCCCTAGTCCTAATGTTTCCGACACTCTTGTAATTTTTTGGGCTTGGTTGCGACATTTTGCTTCTCTATTGCATCAATTTCTCAACGTGGCACAGCTTCAGGATTATTGTGAATCGAATAATTATTTTATCGCCTCACTTGCAACTATGTTTTTATAATTTTCTAACTTACTTGCTTATGTAAAAATCTATAATTTTATTGTTTATATCTACATTTGTACTTAATTTAGATTTAGCATTAATTTATTTCAATATTTACTTAATTGAAATCTATGCTTGAAGATATGATCAATCAAATTTATGTCTATGGGAATATCATGATTGACATTTGAGTTGCGTGACTATAATATTAAATAACACATACAAAAAGGAAGAATTAACAAGGTCTTTAAGGTTTTTGACATCTCTGTACTTACATGTGTTGACCAACATGAGAGAGAAACTACCTGATGAACAATTAAAAATGAACAAGGGCACTCGGGGTACATACCACTATCACTATGTACTTCTCCACTATCATCCATGAGCCCAACAACCCTGAAACTCTTATATACCCATGACATTACTGCCAAATTATACACCAGAGAGAGCAACTGTGAAAAAATATTATTTAAAGAGAAACTTTAGACAAAACTAATACTCATTTGTATTAAAGCAAAGGGAATCACCCCCAAAAAACCAAAACCCTAGTTACATCGCCTAACAAATACACATATTTGTACAAAAGCATAAGAGATTTGTTTTTTAAAAAAGATATACGCTGGTAATGAAGTTGATAAATTCTGAAATGCATTCCTACATGATCTCTTTGATGTCCTTGGTGATTTTTTCATTAGTAGTCAGTGCCCATTTCATAATGCGGCTTGTGTTCGCAATGGGTTGTAACATGTGTTGCTTAGGCATATTCGATTGGGGGCTCTGCTCACTAAAATGAGGGCTTTCTTGGTTGTTAGGGCTGCCCTATTTTGTCATGGAATCAATAACTCAAAAGACTACCTCACATTTTTTTAGTTCACAATGGTATGAAATCTCAGAGTGTGTGTGTGTGTGTACACACACACACACACACACACAGATATATATATATATATATATATATATATATATATATATATATATATATATATATATATATATATATATGTATATACATATACATATATATATATACATATGTATATATATGTATATGTATATACATATATATATACATACAGACACACACACACACACACACACACACATATATATGTATGTATGTATATATATATATATATGTATATACATATACATAAATATGTATATACATATATATATATATATATATATATATATATATATATGTATATATATATGTATATATATATATGTATATAGATATACACATGTATATATACACATATGTGTGTGTGTGTGTGTGTATATATACATTAAAGATATATATATATATATATATATATATATAGACATTATATATCTGTGTGTGGGTGGGGGGAAGGGGACCAGGGGAAGGTGGGTGTGTGTGTAAATTTTTATATCAATCTAATCAAGAATTTTTATTTGTTTAAAATTCAAATATAATAATAAAGATTGTATATGTGTCTCTCTAATAATTTAGTTTTTCTTTTTAAATTGAACAAATTGGTGATACAATAAGAGTTTATATTTGTCAAATAAAAAATGACTAGCCAATAGATAGATAATTAAATAGTTTTTCCCAATTTTTAAAATTAAAAAAATATTGAAATAAAATATAAACATCAAACAATTTCATAATTACGCCGAAGGCGTTCCCCCTATGGGAAAGGCCCTTCCAGTCGTTTCGGTGCAACTATGTTAAATTTGTCGTCCGTTTGGACGTTTCCCCAATGCGATTAATTTTGACAGGCCTAAATGCATGTCGTTTCGACTTTGCATGCAATTCTTGACGTCATTTCGGTATTCCTTAAGATCCTATTTTGAGCAATGTTCGTTTTTTTTATTCCGCAACTATTTTCAGTAGACGCGGCTGTATGGACTTTAGTAGTATCATCAATGAACTTTATAGGCTTACATAATTTGTCAAATACAACTGGAGTAATGTCTTCAAGATCCTCATATATTAAGACGCTGCATGTCTCTTGTGAATCATGGATCTGAGGATATCACTTCGCTAGGGCTTTGTCCCTAAGCTCTTTAGGATGTTTTTGCTAAGGTCGATCACACATAGCTCTGTTCTGGTATTTAAAAATTCCCAGCCACCATCTTCAATGAAATTTATCAATAGATCATCTTGTAATAGTCCCTTTCCCAAAATTGGCCACCAGCTATTATCCAGTTCATTCTGGGAACTTTCATAATACTTAATATCCATGGAATTTAAATCATTCCTTGATACCATCAAGGGAGGCTTGAGGAATGGCATTCAGAGTACGGAGCCCATAGCCCTACTCTCTCATATTAGATTATACAAATCTCAATCTCACTATGATCAGAATTTTATGGTTACATAATTTGAAAGAGTCTTTCTACCAACTTCCTACCAAATAGTTTACCGTGGGAACAATAAAAGCAGAGGCTTTGAAAGAATTTGACTCCATGAAAACCAATCTGTAAATGTTCAGCCTGAAGAAAGTGAAATTGCAGGAGTATTAATTAAACAAGAGGTATGTTTTTTAATTTTTGAAAATTCATTGCATACGGAGTTATCGTGCTTTAAGATCCATTTTTTCCTTCCCTTATTTGAACTGATATTTACTAGGAGATTTCGAACATATTGTCTTCCTAATATTTGTTTACTTACAAGGTCCTCGGGCTTAAGGTGGACTGAATCTTGCTTTTGAGACTCTATTTTGTAATCTAATTGAGGTTAATTAATAAGCTTTGCATAATTGTATTTTCAGGCTATCAGTTTTTGCCTACCCCCTTCTAGGTTTCTAGTACATGATATCTTCACATTCTGCTATCTGTTTATAGGCGTTCCCCCTATGGTAGAGGACCTCCAGAATGTTTCTGCAACTGTGCTAAATTTGACAGTACCTTTTAGACGTTTTTCAAACGGGATTAAATTTGACAGTTGTTTGCACGTCGTTTTTACTTTGCATGCAATTTTTGACTCATTTCTATTTTTAAGATCCTATTTTTAATTGCTTTTTTTTCGAATCTGCCCTAATTTCAGAAGACACGGCCACGTATAAATTAAGTAGTATGATCAAAATTTTATAGTTACATAATTTGTCTAAAACAATTTGTTTGTTGTCTTCAAGATTCTCATATATTAAGACGCGGTTGTTTTTGCGAAAGAGGGATCCGAGAAAGTGAAGGGCATTGCATAGGCAGACGAGGATTTTGTCTGAGTCGGCAGACAACGTTGTTTGGTATGTAAAATCCTCCTCTGTTCCATGAAAGACCAACAGATTGCTTGCAATACTCCCTTTCCCAAAAAGGTACAGCTGGTATCCAGACAGCTGGAAACTCTGTTTTTGTTAAGCCTGATTTTAATATTTCAGATCAAATTTAACAACCATTCAGAGTTCTGACAATAGTAATCTATGATATTAGATTATATAAATTAAGTAGTATGATCAGAAGTTTATAGTTACATAATTTGTTGGAGTTTTTCAAATTTCTTAGCACAGAGCCTCCAAACAGGAATATCAAAAATGGCAAGAATTTGACCTCAAAAGGAATATGTAAATGTTCGGCCTAAAAAACTAAAATTGTAGGAGTATTAATTAAACAAGAGGTATGTTTTTTAATTTTTGAAAATTCATGGCATACGGAGTTATATTGTTAAAAATAGAGCTTCAAAAGCAAGATTCAGTCCATCTTAAGCCCAAGGACCTATGGTTATCTGTGTTTCTAGGGATTTAGAACTACAAACACGTCTTTTTCCATTGTTGGCTTTGTGTTTGTTGAACTCGTGCTCTGCCTCGACCTGGGTATTGCTTTGTTTACTTTGTTGTGCTAGCTTAAGCCTAACTGAGCACCTATTCAACACGACCTCATTCTGTGTTAGTTAGGTCACTTCTCTATGACTGGAATGACTGAAAATCCATTCTAAAATAGAAGTAAAATGTGCATTGAACAAAACTTGTGCTTGATAGTTTGTTTTGATATCCCATGGCTTTGAAGAAAAATATTCACTGAACATTTCTTACTGCTCACATTCAAATTGTAGCCAAACTCAGGTTTTATGAAATAATTCCGTAATAATTGCTAAGGATGACAGGTCTTAAACTTACCCAATTCTCTGATGAAAGTTTGTAATTTCAATTTGAAAGATGCATATGTTTTCCATTTGATAGCTTAAATTTTAACTATAGAAATATCCTGAATGCATACTTTTGGTCTCTCTACATTCTTAATCAAATCTGTTTTTCATTATTACCTGGATAGTGGAACATAAAAATCTTGGCCTGCATTTGTTTAACTGTTTGTATTGCTTCCTCCATGAGCTCTGTAAACAGGAATATCAAAAATGGCAAGAATTTGACCTCAAAAGGAATTTGTAAATGTTCGGCCTGAAAAAACTAAAATTGTAGGAGTATTAATTAAACAAGAGGTATGTTTTTTAATTTTTAAAATTCATGGCATACGGAGTTATATTGTTTCCTTTTATTTGAACTGATATTTACTCGGATATTTCAAACATATTTCTTAATTTTTTTTACAAGGTCCTCGGGCTTAAGATGGACTGAATCTTGCTTTTGAAACTCTATTTTTAATCTCAAGTTTTAGGATTTCTCTGGCCTTACTGTTTCTATTTATTTTTTATGATGGCCTATCTCTGTTGATTAGAGTTAGCAGAAATTTTACTTTATTAGTAGCTTGGAATGCTTTGTGTGCATCACCTGAGCAGACAAAAAGATGCAAAGTCTGAAACTATAATATATTCCAGATCTGGATGTCTAGAGAAATGACTAAACACAACCTGTGGGGAAACATGTACTTTGAACAATCTCCAACCCAGAGAGACTACAAAAATGACAATTCTGAATATTTTATATCGATATTTCTTTCAACAAATAAAATGTATATCACAATCTTTTTCTGTATTGTTGAAAGCATGAGTTGTAGCCCAAGGAAAAAAAGAAATAGGAGATGTATGTCTCCACTCTCCAATATTTGATGCCATGAATATCCACCTTAAGTCTATACTGAATTAAATATCTATATTGCAATTTCTACCTTGAAGTAGATTGATAATCACCGTCATACATGTTATTGTAGGAGATGTTTTAGCCATTTTATTTTTCTTTACAGTTTAGTGTGGGCAATGCAAACAATCAC
This sequence comes from Taxus chinensis, assembly GCA_019776745.2. Classification (NCBI taxonomy): domain Eukaryota; kingdom Viridiplantae; phylum Streptophyta; class Pinopsida; order Cupressales; family Taxaceae; genus Taxus; species Taxus chinensis. Next base: position 726,821,016 of record CM034151.1, on the reverse strand, counting down.
ATGAATAAGAGGTTAATTTTCTCTTCTTTTTGAAATTATTTTGTTTATAGAACCTGATGTTCTGTGTGACAGTGGTATTGGAGAAGGAGCTTTGGGCAACAACAACTATCAATGAAGATGTTGTCAGGGCTATTTATGTTATCTTCAATAATTTTTCTAGACTTCGTGGAACAGAAGTGGCTACTCTCTGCATCCCACATTTGGTTGGTGCTCTACAGGCTGGAGTAGAACAAGCTCAAGAGGCTGCTTTAGATGCGTTATGCTTTGAAAAAATCTCCAAAACACCCATAATTAGAGTAGCCTGTGTTGGAGTAGATACTGTCTTTAGGAAATATCCATCTGGGTTCTTAAGTAATTCATCATATTCAGGAGTTCCTTTTTCTGGAATTAAGCGTCTTGTCATGGTGGGCATATTGGGCATGTATCCTCCATAGGAATACTATCCAAAGTTAATGGCAACATGATGAGCAGATGTGGTCCAGATAATAGTGGTCATTACCTAGATTGCATCATCCAATGAATCCATCTTGTACCATCTACTTGGATCATCCTTTAGATCTCTGTGCCCCACATTTACTATTTCATCCCACCATGCCTGCAATTCCTTGTCTATTTTAACAGAGGTGTCTTCCTTGTAAAACAAAGACCGAACCGTATATGTTATTTGTTTTAGAGGGATAGTTATTACTTTTGTAGTTGATGTTTTAATAAGGGGTGTGATTGGTTTTATAAGTGTAGAAATATAGATGAACCACTTCATTTAAATGTTCTATCTCTACATTTCTAACTTGTTACAAATTCGTACATATACATTTACCAATTTTATATCATGAGTGGTAGCGTTTTGCAGATTTGTTTATTTGAACTAAACATGAATACATGAAGATTTCTGTACATGTGCAGATTTAATATCATGAGTGGTAGCCTTATGTAGTGAATATGACATTGGCAGTGTAGATATATTTAGTTTTATTAACTTCTTTTTCACTTTTTTGTAGGGTATTTGTGATTCTCATTCTCCTGCGGTAAAGAAGAGAGCGTCGTCTCTAAACAAACTTGAGGTGGGTTTCAATATTGATTCAAGTATTTATTCATTTGTTTTGTTTATTGCATGTTATGGTTTAAAAAATTATTGTAGAGTGCTTTCATGTTATTTTCTTTTGATTGTTACATTTATATTTAGACTCCAATCCTTTTTCTGAAGTGACATGTGGGGGCACATGCCTTCGTCAATGACAGGATTCGTTATGTGCTGAGGGGCTCGTTCCCCAATGAGGCCATTTCGAAGCGTCCCAAGTTGGATGTTAGACTGATCAGTGACAAGGCTTTTAAAGCTGCCCGTCATACCTAAGAACATCTTGGTGGACTAACATACTTATTTTCCCTCTCCAGTTTAATATGATGCAGACTAGAAACACAATTCCCCTCCCCACAACGGGATTGACATTAACTACGCCTCACTTGTAGAGGGAGGAAAATTTTAAGCGTATTCAATGTGTTGTTAATGTTTTGCATTGTAGGCAACCGAAACCACCTAAAACAGTGATAGCTGAAATGATCAGAGATCGCCTCCACCTGATGCCAACATCCCCAATTTTTCTCTCCAAAATCCGAACGATTGGAGATCATTCACGAGGCTTCTGCTTGATTTATGATTCGAACAAAGATGCACTGAAATATGAACCACCCCACAAATTGAGGAGAATGGGAATTCCAATCGAGGCATCTGCAACTGGACAAAACTACAAGAAACGTGCAAAGAAAATTGCACAAGCAAAAAGCAAGAAATTTGATTTTAAAAAATAGCTTGTAGTGGTTAGTTTATAAGTGTTTGTTTATAAGTATTTTTGAAATAAACTGTAACTCATTCCAAATATTCCATGTATGTATTGTGGCAGTATATATCCGACAGAGAATCAAACTTATCAAACACATGTTCATTTTTTGTTATCCAACAACTATGCTTTCCTAATTTCTTTATCATTGTGTTTCCATACAAATACCTATAGTCTTCTCACTTCAAGTGTACATATTGTTCTTATTGTTTTCCATTCTATTTTCTTAACATAATAATCTGTAATTCATTTCAAATAAATGCATGTATATATTGCGGTGGAACATATGGAACACAAAATCTAACTTTTCCACAAACAACAACAACAACGCATTTTTAATGTGTTATTCATTATATCTTTCCTTTATACAATTTCTCGCTTCTTTATGTAAACCAACAACACATTTTTAATGTGTACTTCATAATATTTGCACACAAATACATATAGTTTTAAAATGCCGACAAACAACCATACAAATTTTAGTTGTTTTCAACCAAAGCTTTGTACATTATATCACTTTTTTGCATATTGAATTGTTAAAGGGTTAGACTTCATGTTTGCACTTTTTAGAAAATATAAAATAATAAGGAAGCCAACTTTAAAGGTTCTCATTCTTTACAAATGCATGATTTCCTGAACAAATCCTTCATTTCATGATTGACTGCCCTACAAGTTTACATTTTCCACCATATATTTGCAGAATTCTCACAATCTCGAGCATCTTTTAGTTGCCATGGAAATAACTTTGACACACGAAGGCATTTCTCAATTGATTGAGGGCAGTTCCAATGTTGACCCCACATTTCAGATACTGCACTTGAGCTCTCTAAGGTCCATTCTCAACATGGGAGCCCAACATCGTGTTGACCTTTCAGATGGGATACATTTTCAGACAACACTTCTACCCTCCAAATTTGCAAGTCGTGTAACCAAAAAATCAATACAAGAAGGCTCCATCGTGTGCTTACACAAATCCCTCGTTAGAATGATCAAAAGTGAACTGTAAGCTTCATCTCTTGCTCAATTACCAATGTACATAAACTCCCTATATCAATTAAAATTTCTTTCTGTTTGTTTTTTCCATCCATTGCTCAGTTCTAATTCTATCATGTTTTTCTTTTCCATTGCAGCACCATTCTTATCATTGAAATGGATGTTGTTGTTGAAACACATTTGGTAATCGGTGCTCCAATCTGACTACCAACAAATGCTCTCGAACACAGTCAGTTGCCGCAAACAGATGCAAGTGCAAACCGGGTTAACAAATATTTTGCGAGAACACCAACTAAAATAAGTGCTTTGAATACATCTATGCGCATGTGGTCCATAGAGGGTTGTGCCCTAGCAAAAAAAACCCTTCGCCAATATCACAATGCAAGGGGAAATGGATCCATGTTTGGGTTTGATTTTGTTGATCAGGAAGGAGGGGAAATCCACATCACTTGTTTCAACGAGGCCATGGAAGCATTCTATGAGCAGATTGAGAATGGGAAGCTATATACAATTTCCAATGGGAGGATTGCGAGGATTGCTGATGCAAAGCTATGTTACAACCATTTGAACAATGCTTTGGAGATTTTCCTGCAACCTTCCTCAACCATATCTCCACTCATAGCAAATGAAGATACAATACCTTCCCATAACTTTCACTTCACCAAAATCAAGGAATTACCTGCAAGCGCTGAAGGTTCTATAGTTGATTTGATTGGCATTGTTGTTACGATGTCACCATGCTCAACAATTCATAGGTATGACAAGTCTGAAACAAAGAGAAGAACACTGCAATTAAAGGACATGTCAGGTTTCAGTGTAAGTGTCACATTGTGGGGACAACACTTAGATGATATAAGCAACGAACTTGAAGACATGCTTTCTATACCACCTCTTCTGGTCCTCGCCTTGAAAGCTTCCCACGTCTCCAGTTTCAATGGAAGCTCAGTGGACACTGTTTCAAGAACCAAATGTTACAAACCCTCAAATTTCAGAAACAAATACACTTCATGGTTGGGTTGATTCCGATGACTACTTCCTTCCTGCGCCCTCTATCACAAGCCAATTTCTGGGCCCTCCAAAAACCCTGACCTCTCTAACGATGATTTCAGAGGTACTAAATATGGGGAACACTGAAAGAAATGAATGGGCCATGGTTACTGCAGAAATCACGAATATCAGCATGGACAATTTTTTTACAAGGCATGTCCTCTTCAAAAAGGTGACAAACAATGCAGGAAAAAGGTGAGAGAGAATGGTAATGGTTCATGGTTATGTTCGAGTTACAACAGACAAGTTCAAAACTATGATTATAGATATGCACTCAGAATCAATCTAAAGGACCCAACAAGAGAACTTCAATCAATTACCGCTTTTGATGAGACAGTTGAGTTAATCATGGGTGTTGCAGCTAGTGACCTCCATATATTGTCTATAGATGAAGATGCGACTAGTGAAATTATAAGTAATGTCATCGGCAATGAATACTGCTTCACACTTTCACTGAAAAAAGAGACATATTGTGGAAACAACAGATTGAAATGTGTCATCCTCAGTTCAAAGAAAGTGGAAAACAGTGCAACTCCTCCATAACCTTTACGCAAGGATTTCCAACCCACCCGTCCCTTCAAACATTACACCCTCACTCATCCCATTCTATACTTTGAACTATCACTGCTATGTTTCTTATTTCATATCTATGTTTCACTTTTTTCCCTTGATTCAAAAGAAAACTGTTGAATTCCCTTATACAATGACATACTATTGTCTCCTTCTATTATGCAAATTGTTAGTACTTTTAAGAAAATAAATATAAAAAAATGCAATTTTTTTATGTACGTATTTACATCCTTCTGTAGTATGTGAACACATTGTATATTTCTATATATCTAATACTCTTTTCCTTAATAAAAATAGTAGTTTCTCAAAACTCAAATTGTTACCTCTTATGCATATTTCCCATTGGAACTCCACATGCATTACAATTGAATTTAGTTTTACATTTTCACTTATTTCTACATTTGTTTGTCATCAAACTATGTATCGTTCCTTGCTAACCCAAAATGATCTTTATCCAACAGGTGGTACTCCATAATCCTATGACTTCGCAATCATGTTGACTCCTGCAAAACGAGCCCAACGAAGAGAGAACTACACAAAAAATAAAGTACACATAACTGCTGAGCAATGACGTCATAAATTAGAGCATAGAACAATGAAAATCTCTAATATCTTTCAACTTACAATGACCAACAACCTACAATCCCCCAACATTCCAATCTTGCCATCAAATACAACTACTGAAGAATTGCCAACCAACATTCCACATGTAACTTCCATGGAAAAAAACTTTCAAGAGCATACCACTTCCTTCCATACGAACCCATCTTTGCTAACAACTGTCACTTTCCCCCAAATGTCTGGGATGCCACATGAAACTGTCTCAAGTACTGACCTCTCTTCAGTTCATCCCACATATACAACCAGTTTCTCCTCTCCTTCAGACTACTTTCCACCTTGCAATCCACAAACGACTGAAACAGAACACCCCACCCCTTCCAATACATAGAGATTTCCCATATCCCCACTCTCTTCACTGAATTTAGAAGCCCAACGTCGGTTTCACAAAAGAATAGATTTGTTGGCGAACATCCAAACTTGCTCAATCTATTTGGAAAATTACCCTGGAATTAAAACAATTTCCTTCGAAGGCTTTCCCTCGTGTAACAGATGCAAAAGTGAAAAACAAGGCCACCGCTTCTCTTCATGGAACAACATGGACCCTGAAAAATAGCCTATCATTCTTGCGTCTTTAACCCAAATCGAGGAGATGCTTATCGCATGAGTTAATCCATTCATGCAAGTAACCCAAGTATGTGGTGGGCAATACAAATACTCAGGAAACACCATAAGCTTCCCGCAAAACATTACTTCAATAGCAAATACCCTACCCCACCACCTTGGAGATTTGGACATAGTTCTCATACAAAGGGAAGGATCTAATTTAAAACATTATGATTTCTACGTCAGTAGATCTCATGTTTATACAGCCTGGCAATATAAAATCCAACATGACCTCTATTACAAAGATGTCTTAATCGATGATGATGCCCTTTCCTCACTACCATCTGAATCGTCAAATGTTTCCTCCTCTCTCAACACAGCCACAATGGAACTACCCCAAATGCAAACTTGCTCTAGAACTCATGGTAGTGGTGTTCCCACCCACTTTAATGAAACATATGAACACTCATCGTCTTTCGTGCCAACACCTCACAATACAGGAACAAAAGAAGAGGAAATTGAACAGTTCTTGCTTAACCATGATGGTAACACTCCATTTACCATGCCATGGCTAGAGCTTGGGATTTTTCCAATAAATGAATACAATACAGAAGGCATGTTCTCAATGGCTTTCCCAACTTTATTTCTGACAGGAAAAGCAATGTGGCAACAACCCCGCATTAAAGAAGTTCCAATGCATGAATACGCACTTCATTTGATGTGTTACCATGATGGGTGCTTCGGTTCCCACCCAAGATTTCGTTACTTCCTTCTAAACCTCATAATGCGACACAGAAGCAGTCCATGGCAATAGTTTTTATGAAACAGAACACCGAATCTAGAATCCCTCCAACAATTAGAGAGCTGCGAAGACAACTACTGGAATGCCCCAAAGACAACCTCCCATATAGCTTAATGCACTTTGGATCGAGCCTTCGAGGGACACGTTCATTCTGGGCAAAAAGTAGAAGCGAGCTTTCAGATATGGTGGAACAATTGGGGACACCAACCTTATTCTTCACTCTAAGTGCTGCAGACACTAAATGGCCAGATCTCCACAATATTATGTCTGGTGAATGCCCAACAGATCCTCGAGCTGCACAATGTTGGAGAACACTTAACATTGTCTCTAACCCTCATCGAGTATCAGCATACCTGCATCATAGATTCACAATATTTTGGGAAGAAATATTGCAGAAGGAACTTGGAGCAGTAGACTTTTGGTACAGGTAATCAAATCTACTTATTTCAAAGTTTTTCCCAAACTACATATCTAATATTTATGTTCCCTCATCTCGCAAGTATGAATGGCAACATAGAGGCTCTGCACATGTCCACATTTTATTGTGGCTCGAGAATGCACCAAAATTTGATGAACTAGACTGGGAGGACACATCAGTTATTGAGGCAACAAAACAATACTTTGATAAGTTCGTGTCTTCCTGGAACCCCCGCCTGGCTTGCAACCGCTTGGATTTCGTTCGCAAGGTCACTCCTAGATGACCCTTGCTTGCTAGATCCAACATAAATTCTATCCACCTCCCCACATGTAGACCTTGAAGAACTTGCTTAATTGAGTTCAGCGCCACACTAAATGTTTAGAGCAGACATGTTTGCTCTGAAAGCAATCACAGTTGTAGTTCAGGTACAATGCTCCTTGGCCACGCAACCTACTTCTTCCTTGCACATTGAAGGTGATGGGAAAATAAAGTACCTCCCTTCCAGAAACGATGACAGATTGAACATCCACAATTGAACAATGATATACATATGGAGAGAAAATGTCGATTTCCAACCTGTACTTTCTCACCATGTCGTTCTTAAGTATATTGCAAAATATGCTTCGAAAGTCGAGCAATTCAGAAACATATCACCAAATGCTATCCAGATTTTCAAGAGACACAGACGTAGATTCTCCAGCACATATCGTGATCCGTAAAATGCTCACAGAAAGCGTTGTTGAACATGACATAAGCACACAAGAAACATGCCACATGCTGCAAAAAATGCCACTTGTTATGTGCAGCCATCCATTCGTATCATTAAATGTTGGAAAAAATATTCTGAGACGTGTCGTTGAAAGTGATGTCGATGCACAACAAACAACTGCTTTCTTGGATGCATATAAAGTTCGTCCAACTACCATGGAACACCTACCACTTATTCAAGTTGCTCGAGATTGGAGCTACAATAAGAACCGTAAAGGTGATCAATGGAAAAAGTGACTGACACAAGTAATTATTCGGGTCCACCCAAGATTTGTGGATGTCCCTGCTCAAGAATCAATGTCATATGACCTTTTCTATTGGTCAAAACTCCTATTACACAAGCCTTTCAGAAATATTTTGTTTGAATTTGGCTCAACCCCACATGACATCAACGACACTTGGGACATGTACAAGCACAACTACAGACCGTGGCATGTTCTACGCACTACCGCAGACACAGGACTTGCTACAGATGTTAGTTCTGACTCAGAGCCCGAATGCAGTATTCAACAAGAACCATTGCAAGAATGGCAGATCTTCATGCACAACTTCACCCCGGAAACAACACGGGTCTAGACAGTCTTGAAATGTTGGGGAAACGAGATTTCAACATACACAATAATTGGACCATACACGACGTTCCCCATGATTTACAGATAACTGGTTCATCATTCATCAAGAGAGAGAAGGCAGACACAATTAACAACAACATACATGCCACACCACCATCTTCCACACTTCCTTTGTCTCCAAAACAACAAATAGCTTTGATACCATACTACACCATTCAGCAAACAAAACCCTTCTACCTCCACTAAGATTGATAATTCAAGGAACGACTGGCACAGGAAAATCATTTCTGATAAATAAAATCAGGAATTCATTCACAACATCAATCACATCTCCCTCACCTCTACTTGTGCTCGCCCATACTGGTGTTTCAGCATTCAATATCTCCGCATCCACAATCCACGCATCCATGCGTATTCTAATCAAAGAACTAAAACCTCTTGAATGCAGTGCATTATCGTCTTTTCAAGAATCGCTGAAACATATAGAATATGTTCTTATTGATGAAATGAGTTTCATCAGGCCAAAGTTGCTAAGAAAAATTAACACTAGGCTCCGCGAAGCTTTCCCACACTCAAGAACATTTGAATTTGGGAACAGATCAGTCATCCTCCTTAGTGACCTCGAGAAATTACTGCCGGTTTTGGACAATCTTGTTTACGCAAGTAATTCCTACGGAATAACCCTTTGGAAGGAATTTTAGTCTTCCATTACATTGCAAACAATATTTCGGCAATAAGGAACAACTAATGCACAGGTTTCATTCTGGAATTTACTTCTCCACATGCAAGATTCTACCCCTCTAATTGAGGATTGGGAACTCCTAATGTCTTGCACAGACACACACCTAACTCAGCAGGAGCTAAACATTTTTAAGGACGCACCACATTTGTTTGCAAAAAATGATCTAGTGGACTCCCACAACCTACAGATGTTGAAGGCATTGAACATTCCAATTGCCCAATCCATTGTTGAAAGTAACAGGTACACTGGACCAAGAAATCCTGATGATGATCAGTTAGAACAAAAATTTCTATTGTGCAAACAACAAAAAATCATGCTTATTGCAAATCTATGGGTTAATGCAGGCCTCGTGAATGGTGCCACAGGAACAATCACCGACATTATCTACGACGCATCAATGCAACCACTAGCATTACCTTTATTTGTTGTTGTAAAATTTGATAGATACAATGGCCCATGTTGGGATCCCTCCAACCCGTTACATATTCCCATACCCTCTATTTCGAGAGGGAATCGAAGACAGTTGCCGATTAAAATGGCCTACGGATTAACTATCCACAAGTCACAAGGTCTTACTTTGCACAGAGCAACTGTCGACATTGGAACCACTGAAAGGTAGGGTCTGACATTCACAGCTTTCTCCAGAGTTCCCTCACTTTCAAATCTACACATTTCACTTACTTTTTCATTTGAGAGATACTCAAATATGGTGCACGTACCAGCACTCGGAGCAAGAAGAAAGGATGAAGCAAGACTACTATCACTCAACCCATCGTAAATACTACCCTCTGTTTTCATAGCACCTGCGCTACTACTATACTCAACAGTTATTCTATCCAAAGCGGCACAGACGTTCAAGGGGTATCAAATGTAATCATGTTTATTGAAACTAAATTTTCCCACTAAAGACAACCATTCATGATATAAATACTGTAAATGTATACATGTCTCATTATGTGTAAGTATACCTTCATTTATTTGATGTTTCCAAATATGATATGTAACTTTAAATGTACAAATCTGTAACATAATTAAATGTACACATACAACAATTCAATGTAATGTTTCAACTAAAGTCCTACACTACAACTATCAATCACACACATCATCAATTGTATAATAAATGTTTCTCCAACAAAAAACCAACTGAACAACTGATGCACAACTAACAACATCAACTATAAAATTAATTAACTATCAAAAACGGTATCCCAAGTAATCATGTACGAATTTATAACAAGTTTGAAATGTAGAAACAACCTTCAGATTAAGTGGATCAATAATAACTATACCTCTAAATCAAATAACATATACCGTTCGACGTTCACATCTCATGAAACACATGCGATTACTAGTGAATAAAAATATTAGCATTTGATTGACACATTTGGAAACAATTAATTGTTTGCGTTCCCCCTATGGTAAAGGACCTCTGGATGTTTTTGCAACGATGTTAAATTTGACGGCCTCCCAGACATTTTTCCAACAAGTTTAATTTTGACTGAGGTTTGACGTTTTTGTTTTTAAATTTTTGTACGGGTTTGCTTTTTTTAGCTGTTCCAGTTCCGCATGCCATTTTCTACTGCCTGGTTCACTACTACCTAAGACACCTTGAAGAACGGGCACATATTTAACAACATCTAATTCCCTACAGACACCTTGAAGAACGGGCACATATTTAACAACATCTAATTCCCTACTGAAATTGATTGGGAAACCCTAAATCTTTCGAAACACTAAATCTGGAAATACGAAGGTTTTTGATGTATTTGCCTCAGGATGATGCGGTCACAACAGGGTTGGGAGTTGCAGATGGAGGTCTTGATACAGAGGAGACTTAGGTAGTGTTGTATCTTTTGAGCCATGATCTACCCACATTATTGAATATGAAAACAATAGATTTTTGGAAAGCAGTTGTTACAGATGTTTCCCTTCATCAATTTTTAGACACCTATCTCCAATACAAAAGAAGATGGTATGCCATAAATCATGATACCCAATTTGGGGAATTTTATGGTTTGGTGATTGGTGATCAATAGCAATGTGATACCCAATTTGGGGAATTTGTTGGTTTGGTGACTACCGATCAAGAGCTATGTCACCGTGTGTTCATGATTTTATATCGGATGTCATCAAATTAGGGCAAACTTCAGCTATTATGATTTTCACTATATTTGTTTTCACAATTCCAACATCTGCATTCAACTATCAAAATATTGCACTTTTTTATTGGAAATTTAGCCATGTAATCGTATGAAGAATCCCCAAATATAAACAATTTCATGAAGATTTGAGCCAAATCAGGATATCGCCTAAACAAATTGGGGACAAAAACAACCATTTAATAAACATTAGCCATAAAATTTTCACTGCAACTAAGCTGGACAACTAAAACTTTGAAACAACCAAATGGCCTAATTAAGACTTTTGTCATTGCTGATACATAATAAGTATAGATAAAGTTTGCAATTTCTCATCATGTTTGATAAATTACATTCTGGCTAACTGTTTCTGAAGATTTATGTAATTTTTTTTGTTTTGTTGGGAAACAAAAGGAAATTTGCATTGCAGTTTATTCAGAATGTAAAAAATGTATAGAGAATCAGTAGATACCAAATTACAAAAAGACTCTTTGTCCCAATACTATCCTAAACAGTGAAATTGGGAATACATATTGCAGGGGGTAGTTATCCCTACAAAAAACTAGAACAAATCACCCATATTCTTACTATTCCAGGACAGTCTCTAAAGGAAACAGTTGACCTTCCGTTAAAGAGCACATAGACATTATTAACAACAATTTTTCTACCACTGCCACCCATAACTTAAACATTATAACAAATAAGTCATGACAATACTCATCAGGAAATTCAATGAACAAAATTGATGTGCTATCGGTTCCCTTGCTACCAAGATCTACTTTTCTACTACTTGTGCCAAATGGGATGCAGATTTCTATATAAAGGTTGATGATGATGTCCATGTAAATCTAGGCCACTTTCAAGTAGCTTGGAAAATGTTCATCTATCTCCATATGAAGGCAATGTTTTCTATTCTGATGCCATAATCAAATTTCTTGTTCTTTAGGTACACTTGCAGAAACTCTTGCAAAACATCAAACTAATCCTTGAATCTACGTTGGATGTATGAATTATGGGCCTGTTATAACACAAAAGTAAGTAGTAAGCACCGAAAATAAATATACTATAGTCTAAAATGGGAGCTCATAAGATGCAGGACTAAATTCATTTTCTCGGAGCTTACCCACCCTTTTTTGTTGCACATTGAACTCTGAAACCTTGAATATAACTTCATCACTATTTTCTCTATGTAAATATGTCATATAATTATTGGCTTGCTCTCTATGATCTCATTTTTTGTCTTATTTGGATCTTACTCCTTGTGTCTTTAATGGCTCTCAACTTACAACCCAATACTCATTCTTTGGGCATACACAAATGTCAGGCAACACATATACATAAAAGCCTATAAGTATGTGCAACATCCAAAGAGCAGAAAAACCCAATAGTTATAGTACTTGGTACAGGAGGAAACCAGTTAGAAGCCAGGCTGACTATAGATTATAAACCCAGTGGTCTGTTTTATAGGAGGTGGCACTGAGAGAAGGATTGGTTCAGAATATGGTTTGACATATTGTTATCCAAAATTCACCCCTCATGGTAATTTTGATAACATGCATCAAATTATTTAGTCCCAAGAAATTATATTGATTCAGGATGAAAAGTCATGTTTCTAGGGTCCCCTCAGATTTTTTCTAACTCCCCTATCCAAGAAGAAGAGAGCAAGTTCTGAGAAAATGTGAAAAAATTGCAAAAAACAAGCTCGGGCCCAGAAAAAATCATGAAAAATGGCTAAGTCCTAGTCCTCGCAACAGTCGGAACAGTTGGGACAAAAGGACGCGAACCAGCCAAAAGGCCGCCAGGCAGTCTGTGTAGCATTTGGGACATTTGGAACAAAGGGACGCGCGGGACGCGGAAATCCGAACCGGCCGAAAAGTGGAAAAAATTGACTAATTGTTGAAACAAGCAGTCTGGGACATCTAGGCAATTAGTACGCGAACCGGCCGGATCGGCCGAAATGGGTCAAGGCAGCCCAGAACAGTTGGGCCGAAGGTACGCAAATTGGCAAAATTTGTCCCAAACGGCCCGAAAGCAAATGGAACATCTGGGCCGTGAGTACGTGAACCGGCCGGTTCGGCCAAAATAAGAAATTTCAGCACTGTGCCAAGTGGGGCAAAGGGACGCGCGGGACGCGAAAAGCCGAAGCAGCCGAAGGCAGAGGAGAAAAGTCAACATTTGACTCGTGGAACTTCAAACGGCCATAACTTTTGACTCCGAGCTCCGATTTTCACAAAATTGGACTTTTTTGGAACGAGCACGACATCCTCTATGCCAAAAAAACTGGATTTCTTAATTTTAATGAGGGTAGATATATTTAAATAAAAGAAACATATTCAGCTCTAGTCAATCAATGCTCATTCCCGTCAAATGACAGAAAACGCCTGCCAGACCCAAAATAGCTGCCCGCACTCAGGAGGCCATAACTTTTGCATTTCTCAACGAAATCACACAAAATTGGTACTGTTGGAATCGTGGTTCCGAGCCCAATGTAAAGAAATAAATAAATTCCATATTTGATCAGAAATTGATTGATATTTTTAAGAAAACGTGGCCGGGTTCATAACAGTGTTTTATTTGGTAGCTGGGAGTGCAATTAAGAGGCATGGTCATCATTCTTTCTCTGCTGCAGCACATGGGACAGTATGGGGAGCATTTTTCAAGTAATGTATAACCATTTCACTCAATTTAATGCCTCCTATAGGTGGTTGAAGCACAGATTTCGGGATTTCCATTTTCCCTTCTCTTTTCCTTCTCTTTTTTCTATAAATTGGAGTGTTGGGCTCATTGTAAAGCAGAGAGTTTTTGGGTAGAAAAGCTCTGCCAAAATTTCTTTGTGAAGCCAGTGTGTTGCAGGCCCTTGTAGTGGACTCCTTGCATGGTGATCCAGGCCCTTATCTTGTAATAGACTGAACTGTGCATAACAGGAAGCAATAAAATACAAGTTTGTGGATGTATCTTCCCCTGCTGTGTTTTCTTGCATTCTTCTTGCCCCTTTTATCTTTCTACAAGAATATTGTGTCTTTTATTATGTTCTTGCAGAGATTCATTATCATTGTGTATGCTTGGAATATTGTTGTGAATGCATTTTGCTAGATTATGGTGAACTGTCATCACCTCTTCTAGTGTGCACTTTGCCTCTGTATTTCACACATTTGGAGACTACTCTCGCACCCTCCTTTTCTAGTGTATCACCGCTTTCATGTAGGCTTTCATTTTATGCATTGTCTCTCCCTGGTCCCCTTGGAAATTTAGATTAGAACATTTAGCTTATCCTGCATTAGAGTAGATTGTGGCAGGTAGTTTAGGAGCAAGAACCAGCTTTCTCTGGAGGTCTATCTCAAGTAACAAGTCCCACAACTTGGAGATAGTACCCGTGTTATCCAATCACTCTAGATGCTTAGAGTGATCAAACTAGAAATCTGATCAACATCCAGGGGTGCTGTGACTTGGTGATAATAGTTTCTGGCACGCCCGGTGGGACCTTAGAGGTCTTCACTTTCATTGCAACAAGATTGATGTGCACTTGTTGTAAATTCTAGCTTTGAAAGAGCTTTAAAATCACACATCTGGCGACTCCCAAAGAGGCATAACCTGCTGGTTTCTGCAGTCCAAGCCTGGCAAATTTATGAGAAGAATACAGACCAGATCAAGAACTAGGGAGGAAGGATTGTTTGTTTATCTACATCTATCTCCAGGCAGAGAAAGAAGGGGAAGAAGAGATCAAATATCTGTGTGTCCACCTAATAGAACTTTATCTACACCTCCACCTGGTAGACCTTTTCTCGCATCAACAAGGGTTCTCAGGTCAATCAGAATGGCGCAACCACTAAATCCCTTCGTTAATTTCACTGGCAGCAGCCCACTTGCCCCTCAATGCACAGAATCCAGTTCCAATTGCAGCATTGAAGAACATTCCATTTTTCACTGGAGAAAATCATACCACTCCTGGTGATCACGTCAAAGACATTGCTAACGTCTGTGCAATCCATGAGATAAATGAAATGGATGTGGCTGTCAAATTGTTGGCATCATCGTTCAAAGGGATGGCATTGCAATGGTTTAGGAGCCTTGAAGCTGGTTCTATCACAAATTGGAATCAGTTGTGCATAGTTCTCCACGAGTAGTTTGGAGAGAAGGGAGACAACTTGTCTCTACTAGAACAATTGACAACTATCAAGAGAGCCCCCAACGAGAAGCTAACCGACTTCAACTTCAGATTTCAAAGGTCTTGGGATAGGATTCTGGGTGGCAGTCAGGCCAACAGCAGAAGGTGCTTTTCTATATTACCTTAAAGCTTTGAATTCTGATATTTCTATGTTAATTCAATCTATGGGAGGCACAACCTTACCTGCTGCTTATAGCATTGCCATTAGGGCTGAAAACTGTCTTATTCAAGCTGGTAAACTAGCTCCTAGGCCTCCCATGCCCTTGTATCCGAACTTAGAGAATCCAAGCACTAGTCAAGCACCCACTTTGGCTCCTATTCCCACTCCTAGAAATCAAAGTTCAAATGAGACTTCTACCTCATCCTCTAGTGCTTCAAACGAACTCCAAGAGGTCATGAAACAATTGCAAAATTTGGGAAATGAGATGGTTACTATCAAAAGATAGCAAGCTCAAAGTGCTAGACCGTATCAGCCTTAAGCTCAGCCTAACAGGCAACCATATCAACCTCAAAGAGCACCCAATCCAGCTGCAAATCAGAATCAAGCAAGGCCTCCTACCAATAGACCATTTCAGCCCTACAACCCCAATATTGCATCCACATCCAAAGCCTTGGTGCCAGTCCAAAATAACATGGCCCAAGAATATGATTGGTGTTTCCCGTGCAGTCAGCCACATAACCAATCAATGTGCTTTAACGGTGCATTAAATCAGGCTCTGATGGTGCAAACCATCAGTGGGTCGCAAGAGTCCAGCCACGAAGGAGATCAGTAGCAGGAAGCACCTCAGCAAGGAACATCTCCAAATGAAACTACTCTTGTCAATTGGCAGGCCGAAGATTTCTGTGGTATGAATCAAATACCCTCTCAAAGTGTTGCAGCCAACACAAGGTCAAAGAGGAGAAATTTGGGTGAGGAACAGCCATTAGCTTCAAGTAATCCACAACCTTCTACCCCTCCACAAGCCGTTGGTAAACAAACTGTAGTTCCAAACATACAAGGAGCATCTAAACCAGCTCCTAAACCAACTCGGATGCCAGTTGCTGCTGCCCAGGTGCAAGGAATGAATGTGTAGGCCAAGGGACAGCAGAGGGATACTTCATCTCCATTTAGTATCATTGATCAGATGAAGAAGACAAATGTAAACATATCCATGTGGGAATCACTATCTATCCCAGGACAGAGAGATTTGCTACAAGCTGCCATGAAAGACTGGTCAACTTCAAATCAGCAAGTCCAAATGCAAGAGATGCCATGAAAGACTGGTCAACTTCAAATCAGCAAGTCCAAATGCAAGAGAAGGTGCTCACAAATGCTGCCCAACCTAAAGGAAATAATGGAGGACAACAAGGTAAAATGTTGAAGCCCCCTCCTTTTTATGTTTCATTAATCATTGGAATCCAATTGGTGCACAATTGCATGATTGATTCTGGGGCAAGTAGCTCAGTCATGCCAAAACAGATAGCTGATCAGCTAGGACTCCAATATGAAACCATCTCCAAGGGTGTGTAGTGCAATTAGACGGGACAGTAGTGACAACGGTTGGAGTAATCAAAGGATTGAGCCTCACACTACATGCATGTCCCAACGTAACAGTGTTACAAGATGTGTCAGTCATAGACCTGTCATCACTCTTTGCATTATGTTTGTCAAGAGACTTCACTGCTAAAATTGGAGGCTATCTTTCGGTGGATTGGTCACACATGCTGTTCAGAACGAGGTATGGAACTAAGGCTACAATCAGGTCTGAACCTATTGCAAACTTCCACATTGAGCCTTACACTCCAAGTCAGATCAATGCCAATTGTTCAGCATTTGATCACGAAGATTATCCAAGCACTGATGAAGCTGACACCAAAGTTGGAAGCATCCCAGATTTGACTCTTGATGAATGGGCAAGCAAGGTGCATGCTTTTGATCCTTATCAAGAAATAGAAGAATCTAAGCTGGGAGTCTATTGTTTACATGAAGAGAATCAACCTCTCCCCAGCATCACCAAGCCAGATCATAAAGACAAGAATGAAGTATGGCAATTGTTCTTCGATGGGTCAAGGAGCAGACAAGGTGCAGGAGGAGGAGCTATGCTCATTTCACCGCAAGGTATTACTCAGCCTTCTGTTTCTAGTTTTCCTATTCAAACAACACAGCTGAGTATGAAGCCTTAATTCATGGATTGCACTAGGCAAGGAAGAAATGCATCAGGAATTTACAAGTGTTTGGTGATAGTGAGCTGATCGTAAACCAAGTCAAAGGAAAAAATTCTGCCAAAATGATCTATTGAAGAACTACAAAAATCAGGTATGGGATCTTATTGAAGATTTTGAAGCTTTTAGCATCATTTCCATCCCAAGAAAAAAGAATGAATCCGCTGACAGACTGGCAGCAATTGGGGCTGTGTTTGATGTTGTAGAAAGTATCAAAAGTGAGAAAACTCAGCCTCATATCAAAGTGGTTGTGAGACCAGCTGTCCCGGATAACAATACAAGTTGGCAAGTCTTCGAGAATGATCAGAAAATTGTTAATTTCCTACAAGAAGAAGCTGAGTTCTCCATGAGAAATCAAGACAAGCTGGAGCAGCAGTATGGCGACCAAGTGGTGCAGCTGAGGACTAAAAAATTACCAAAAGGCCTCATAACGCTGGAGTCAATCTTCAACCCAAATGATCAGTTCCGGAAGGAGAAAGTGAACATTCAAGTAAAAGGTGAAGATTCAGAACCTATTTTAGTGGAAAAAGGCAAGACATTGTAAATCGGCAAAGTAAGTACTCCACAAGAGAAATCTGATTTTGTTCAACTTTGTCAAGAATTCCCAGATGTTTTTGCTTGGACTTACAAAGATTTAAGAGGTTTCAACCCAAATTTGGCACAACATACTATTGAGTTGGATCCGGAATCCAAGCCTGTCAGGAAAAAGCAAAGGCCAGTAAATCCTCATATCGAACCTCTTATGAGAAAAAGAGTTAAGCAAGCTCATTGAGGCTAGTATCATAATTTCCCATAAAACACTCAAGTTTGGTTGCAAACTTGGTGCCTGTAAGAAAAGAGAAACAGAGAAATAAGATTGTGTGTGGACTTTCACGATCTAAATAGAGCGTCACTCAAAGATCATTATCCGCTTCCATCAATGGAACAAATATTGCAGGTTGTAGCTGGTTCAGAAAGGTTTTCATTGCTAGATGGATATTCAAGCTATAATCAGATAATGGTGAAGGAAGAAGATCAATTCAAAACGGCCTTCACTATAAAATGGGGCACGTATGCTTACAAGAAGATGCCATTTGGACTGTCAAATGCCGGAGCGACATTTCAGCGAGCTATGGATATGGTGTTCAAAAGCTTGATCAACAAGATAGTGCTGGTATACCTAGATGATATCACTGTCTTCTCAAAGAACGCAGCAGACCATCTCTTTCACCTCAGACAAGTGTTTCAGAGGTGTAGAAGGTTCGGAGTGTCATTGAATCCAAAGAAGTGTGTATTCTTGGCACACGAAGGCAAACTATTGGGCCACATTGTCTCTAGGGAAGGGCTAACAATTGATCCTGAAAGGGTTAAAGCCATCCGAATGCTTCCATTTCCACACCACAAGAAATCTCTTCAAAGCTTCTTAGGAAGGATAAACTTTGTCCACAGATTTGTGCCTAATTTTGCCACTCTTGTGAATCCCCTAACAATGATGTTGAAGAAGAGTCTGGCATTCAAATGGATAGCAGAAGGCAAAGAGAGTTTTGAAAACATCAAGCATGCAATATCACAAGCTCCGACTCTTATCAACCCAGACTTTTCAAAGGACTTCATGTTGTATGCATTTGGAGGATCGGATGCAATCTCAGCTATCTTGACACAGCTGAATAGAGAAGGTTCAAAACAGCCCATAGCATTCTTCAGTCAAACCTTGGAAGATTACGAAATAAAGTATTCTTTCATCGAAAAGCATGTCCTTGCTGTCATCAGGAGCTTGAAGAAGTTCAGAAACTTGGTCTCAAACAATAAGATTCAATTGTTGGTGTCTCATGCTGGTGTCAAGGACTTCCTCCTAAACAAGGATTTAAATGAGAAGAGAGCAGGTTGGATCACTCGGGTGATGGAATATGATATTGAAATCAAAGTGACCAAGCTAGTTCATGGCAAAGGCTTGTGTGAGCAGCTCACTTCCAAACAACCAGACGGGTCAAAAAGTGAATAAGATGTCGTCCTACTACTACAACATGATCAAGAACAACCAGTTGATGATGCACCCATCCCATGTTGGACTCAAGACCTTGCGCATTACCTCCAAACAGGATTGTGCCCTCCAGAAGTGAGCAAATCAAAGAGGAGATACTTTAGATTACAAGCCATTCCATATGTGCTTGTTGATGGAGTTTCGTTTAAAAAAGACATCAATGGAGTTCTATTGAGATGCATTGGAACAGGTCAAGTTGAGAAGATCTTACATGAGTTCCATGACGGGGAAGCAGGAGGCCACTTTGCTCCGTGAGTGACAGCTCTAAAAATCATGAAAGCTGGTTACTATTGGCCTACTGTGTTCAATGATTGCTACTCATTGGTCAAGAAATGCAAGAGATGCACATTCTTTACAGGAAAAGAAAGGTTAACAGCGCTGCCCCTTCATCCAATTTCAGTAAATCAGCCATTCATGCAATGGGGATTGGACTTCATTGGGGTTATCAATCCCAATTCAAGTCAAGGCCACAAGTGGATACTTACAGCGACAGACTATTTCACCAAGTGGACCGAAGCAGTGGCACTCAAGGAGGCAAATGAATCTAATATTTTAGATTTCTACGAAGGGATAGTCATGAGGTTTGGTGCCCCTGCCACTATCATATCAGACAATGCATTGGCATTCCTTGGCACAAAGATCACTGAATGGGCTATCAAGAATTGTGTGTATCTCAACACTTCATCGAACTATTACCCTCAAGGTAATGGCCAAGCCGAGTCTACAAACAAGAACCTACTAAGAATCATCAGGAGGACTCTTGATGAGAATCAGAGGACTTGGCACGCAAAGCTCAAATCAGCCCTATGGGCTGATAGGATCACACCCAAGAGGTCTACAGGAAGCTCTCCATACAAGCTTGTGTACGGGAAAGAAGCAGTTCTACCCATATCACTCGAGTTGCCAGCATTGGAACTCATGAAACAGTTGGAATTAGCTGAGTTCGAACCTATGGAAATCAGGTATGCAGAGCTGATGGAATTAGAAGAGACAAGAGAGCACGCAATACAGATCATAGAAAAGGATAAAGCATTGGTCAAAAAGAGTTTTGACAAGAAAGCTAAGGCCAGGATATTGCAAACTGGAGATTTGGTACTGAAGTGGGATGTTGATCGCGCAAAACCAGGAAATAACTCCAAGTTTGATGCCATCTGGAGTGGCCCATATATGATCATTGAATGCAAAGGTAGCAATGCTTTCCGACTGGCTAAGTTGGATGGTGAAGAATTGCAGATTCCAGTCAATGGGATCTATCTCAAACATTGCTACTAGAAAGAAAGCTTCTCACCCTTGTAAATATTAATTTAGAATTTTTCATTCCTCTAAGTGATTATGCACATTGTACTTCTGTTAGAATAGTTTTATTTCCCTAAGTGCTTGTGCACATGTCCTATTGCTTCTAGTATGTGCATGTTTACAGTTCATCGAGCTCCTGGAAAAGAATTTGCAGCCACAGGAAAACCAGCTCAACGAATGTTTCGATGGCTCAAGGACACAGGTTTTCAAATTTCAGATCAGCTGAGAGGTTATCAAATAGACTCCATGCCCAATGGATTGCTACAAGCAGCTGGCTGTTCTACCTAGCAGGCAGGTACCCCGCTGAGTCGCCAAAATTGTTATCCAAAATTCACCCCTCAAGGTAATTTTGATAACATGCAAGAAATTATATTGATTCAGGATGAAAAGTCATGTTTCTAGGGTCCCCTCAGATTTTTTCTAACTCCCCTGTCCAAGAAGAAGAGAGAAATTTATGAGAAAATGTGAAAAATTTGCAAAAAACAAGCTCGGGCCAGAAAAAATCATGAAAAATGGCTAAGTCCTAGTCCTCGCAACAGTCGGGACAGTTGGGACAAAAGGGCGCAAACCGGACGAAAGGCCACTAGGTAGTCTGCGCAGCATTTGGGACATTTAGAACAAAGGGAAGCGCGGGACGCGGAAATCCGAACTGGCCGAAAAGTGGAAAAAATTGACTAACTGTTGAAACAGGCAGTCTGGGACATCTGGGCAATTAGTACACGAACTGGCCGGATCGGCTGAAATGGGTCAAGGCAGCCCGGAACAGTTGGGCCGAAGGTACCTGAAGTACGTGAACTGGCCGGATCGGCCGAAATGAGAACTCTCAGTCAGGGACGCGCGGGACAAAAGTACGCAAACCGGCCGAACCGGGCGAATCGGGAAAATTTGTCCCAAACGGCCCGAAAGCAAATGGGACATCTGGGCCGCGAGTACGCGAACCGGCCGGTTCGGCCGAAATGGGAAATTTTAGCACTGTGCCAAGTGGGACAAAGGGACGTGCGGGACGCGAAAAGCCGAAGTGACCGAAGGCAGAGGAGAAAAGTCAACATTTGACCCGTGGAACTTTAAACGGCCATAACTTTTGACTCCGAGCTCCGATTTTCACAAAATTGGACTTTTTTTGGAACGAGCACGACGTCCTCTACACAACAAAAACTAGATTTCTTAATTTTAATGAGGGTAGATATATTTAAATAAAAGAAACATATTCGGCTTTAGTCAATCAATGCTCATTCCCGTCAAATGACAGAAAATGCCTGCCAGACCCAAAATAGCTGCCCGCACGTAGGAGGCCATAACTTTTGCATTTCTCAACGAAATCACACAAAATTGGTACCGTTGGAATCATGGTTCCGAGTCCAATGAAAAAAATAAATAAATTCCATATTTGATCAGAAATTGATTGATATTTTTAAGAAAACGTGGCCGGGTTCAGAACAGTGTTTTATTTGGTAGCTGGGAGTGCAATTAAGAGGCATGGTCATCATTCTTTCTCTACTGTAACACATGGGATAGTATGGGGAGCCTTTTGCAAGTAATGTATAACCATTTCACTCAATTTAATGCCTCTTACAGGTGGTTGAAGGACAGATTTCGGGATTTCCATTTTCCCTTCTCTTTTCCTTCTCTTTTTTCTATAAATTGGAGTGTTGGGCTCATTGTAAAGCAGAGAGTTTTTGGGTTGCAAAGCTCTGCCAAAATTTCTTTGTGAAGCCAGTGTGTTGCAGGCCCTTGTAGTGGACTCCTTGCATGGTGATCCAGGCCCTTATCTTGTAATAGACTGAACTGTGCATACCAGGAAGCAATAAAATACAAGTTTGTGGATGTATCTTCCCCTGCTGTGTTTTCTTGCATTCTTCTTGCCCCTTTTATCTTTCTACAAGAATATTGTGTCTTTTATTATGTTATTGCAGAGATTCATTATCATTGTGTATGCTTGGAATATTGTTGTGAATGCATTTGGCTAGATTATGGTGAACTGTCATCACCTCTTCTAGTGTGCACTTTGCCTCTGTATTTCACACATTTGGAGACTACTCTCGCACCCTCCTTTTCTGGTGTATCACCGCTTTAGTGTAGGCTTTCATTTTATGCATTCTCTCTCCCTGGTCCCTTGGAAATTTAGATTAGAATAGTTAGCTTATCCTGCATTAGAGTAGATTGTGGCAGGTAGTTTAGGAGCAAGAACCAGCTTTCTCTGGAGGTCTATCTCAAGTAACAAGTCCCACAACTTGGAGATAGTACCCATGTTATCCAATCACACTGGATGCTTAGAGTGATCAAACTAGAAATCTGATCAACATCCAGGGGTGTTGTGACTCGGTGATAACACATATCTATGAGTGTGCCTCCTTTCACAGAATGTTTTGCTAACAGAATGAAGCTTATATATGATTCTCAAGAGGATGATTATATCAATGCTCCTAGAGTTGAGACCAGAGTGCCTCACTTTGGTTCAAGTTTCAACCAAAGGGATGGTGTACTTAGACCCAGACTTAAAGTATGCATTGCCCTCTTTTCTTCTCCCTCCTCTTATTTATTTATTTTTTCATGGAAATGTACTAATTAACAGTAACTTCACAGACTTATCTTTTGGCACTAAATCGATGTTTATATTCAAATGAGTAGAAATTTTGCCAAAATATTTGGATGAATTTTTTATTCCGAGTAGGGGCAAAAAATTATTATTGATCAAATATATTTAGGGAGATTTTGACTCAAAGTAACAATTGTTTCCTACACCTTATCTCCGATCAATCTGATAATTTTGACGATACTGCTAGGCAAGAACCAATCCACCTACATCCTATTTTACAAACTCAAGTAGATAAGTATTACAAACAAACGTGTTAATTAATAAATCTTAGAAGAACTTGTAAAGAAGAAGCTCAAGACTTGACAAGACCATTTGGAGAGTAAGGCCATATCTAAAGGACTGTGGCCTTCTTTGGACTTGATATCAGTGCGAGCTTGTTTACAAAGTAAAAGGTCCATGTAGTTGTGAGAGTGAGAGTAAGCAGTGTGATGAAGTGTTGTTTTACCATATTCATCCAAAGCATTAATAGGCAAGGAAGGACAACATTAGGGTACCAAACTCCAGGGAAATCTTCAAAGCGGTTCTTAATCCATGTCCAAATTTTTAATGTCACACACCTGGTGTGATTTTCAAAGCTAGATGGTTGAATCGAAAGCTCCTTCTTTATTGCAGTGTAGTTCTCTCTCAGAATATCCTCTCATACTTGCAGCATCTTCAGAAGGATAGGAATTTTTGACTGCCATGTGAATTTCTTCAAGTAGATCTTAATCGTTTTCCTGCAGTTTATTGTTTTAGAAACTTTTTAAATATTTACTATGATTTACAGATTCATATCCCCAGAGAATGTTCCCATACAGTATGGTGGACTGAGCTGGCCCAAGGATGGAGAGCTTGGTCCAAACAAACCTGCAACACAGTTCACCACCAAGGGTGGAGAAAAAATCAATCTTGAGATCGAGGGCGTGGAGGTTAAATATCTAACTTCCTTTAAACTTTGCATAGTTTGAATGCTCTTAGCAATTCCCTAAAAGGCTTTGGTTTTCATGGTTTTCCCTTTTCCTCCAGAGTTGGATTGAGGTTTAAGTTTGTGCATGAACTTTATGCGTATGGAATATGAGATTGATTTCTATCTTAGGATCCACGAGTTCTGGATATATTTTTTAATGCATTCTTGAAGTTTTATAGGTTTTCAACTTTTATGGAAATCTAATAATTCTCCTGTTTGGATCTGTTTCAATCAGAAATTTGTCTCTAATTGGTTTTGGAGGCTTTGGCTTGCAAAATCCAGATTCAAGTTTTGTATATATTAATGATTATTAATAAATCTCTTTATAAGTTTTTTTGGTGACTATCATATAGAATTTCACCACTCGGACGATTCGCTTTGTTGGATTGGAGTGTCATGGGCATTCCTTTGCAGTTGGTTGATTCCAATCTGACATCTAAAACAACTTCCACTAAACCCTACGTAATCAGTACATGCACAAGATATAAAGGTATGAGTTGGCATTTTTGAGGGCCAAATCTAGGAAGAATAGCTTGCATCTCCTCCATGTTCCATATCAAGCTTTTCCAAGTCGTCTAGACAGTCACAAAAATCATTTCCAATCCATGCAACCACAACAGAAATCTTTGCATTACCCAGAGTGGTACAACTGTCTGTGGTTGGAAAATTGCTTAAGGAACAGTCATCATCCCCCTGTCAAAATAGCTACCCCCCATGTTGTCATCTGACCCTGCGTTGCTTGGTTTTATATTCTCCACCGGAAAAAAAATTACTCCTTTGTTCAGAAATTTCTCCTCCATCCACATCATAGTGAGATTTGTGTTGATCATGACAAACCATGACTTGAAAATTTGTTTTGGAAACTTCTTCGCCTTTCTTAATATCTTTCCATGGTGCAACATTAAGAAAATGTGATATCTTAGCCCCTGAGTTAAAGTATGCATGTTGCAAGATAAACTTTCAGGTTCTAGGTCCACTGTCATTTCAACCAAGGGCTTCCCATTATCTACCACAGATGACTCACCACTCCTTACAACAGTAGCAAATGACTTATCAATTTGATCTATAGTAAAAATTTGAACATTCTTAGATCAATTTGATCTGTAGTAAATATTTGAACATTCTTAGAAATATCAACAAAGGCAACATTTTGAATATGCTTTCTTTTCTTCTTGTAAAGTTCCATTTCTCGCTGCATTTTCTGCATATTTAAGCACTAGTAGTTAGAATAACATATTTTGTACAGAAAATTAGGATGATATTTCTATGCAACACTTGATATATGCTCGTCAGAACAAAAAGGCTCAACTCTCTTATTAAACTATTTAAATGTAAATAACAAAAATAAAAGGGGGTAGAAGATGAGCATAATGTACGTTCTTAGGCAATGTAGGCAAAAATATGCTCGCTCTGAATCAAAATTGGAAATGATATTCTCTACATTAGTATTGACCTAGCATTACATATGATGATGGTAAAAAAAACTTCACTTACTAACAAAAGGAAAGGTCAAAGTAATGTATCAAATACAACAAAATCATATCAATGTAAATAATCATCCAATAAACAAATATTAAAATCAATGAGTGTGATAAATAATGTAAGGTCAAAGGATTGTATCAAAGACAAAAAGTAATCTCAAAATAAATAATCATCCAATAAACAAGTGTTAAAATCAATGAAGAGTGTGATAAATAATGTAACACATCTAACTGGTGGTCTTCAAAGGGCATATTAGTGCTGAAATTGGCTTTGCAATAATCAACATCGCATTCTCTGCCAAGTAGAGAGATACATTGACTATAAATATTTGGACTTAACAATTCTTCTGATATGTCCAATTTTGATAAATAAAACTTTACTACATCAAATGCATACTTCTTCGTCTTCTTTGCTTCAGACACCAGAGATGGTGGTATTGTTGGAATGACCTTTTGGTAGACATCAAATCTTTTAATTTGAATCCTTTCACGAGACTTTTCCCTTCTGAGTTTCTTGTGCCTCTCTTGGGAAATTGTTACCAATGATTGCTCACAATGTAATTTAAAATTATCATTAATGTAATGCATTTTGAAAGTATTATTAAATACAATTTAATCTTACAAAATTATAAGTTGTCTATTTCTATAAAAAAAAGTTGTACTTTTTATTTTAAAAATATATTATGCAAAATAATTTTAATCACAATTGTTTACATTGGTTTTTTTATGGACAAAGTTTTCATATTGCCCTACAAATTCGTTTTCACATGAGATTTCCAATAGCCATGGATATATACTACCTAATAATCATTCATCCCATCTGCTTACAAGTTGTGTTTGGCATACCCTTCTGCACTTTTCAAGCTTTTATTAAGCATTTTGACAAATTTTTAAATTGACTTGCCCTTCCTCGCAGGGTTTTAGATGTGCAAGTCATAGAGGCTCTGCCTTTGCTTGTGTATTCAGCTACACCATCACAAAGCTTTAAAGACCAGCGACTCTAGTGTGTAATTTACCTCTTTGAATTTGAGGATGGCGATAAATGCAGGCACTTGCTCAAATGAATTTAATTCTTTTATATGAATTGTATTAATAAGTGGCTTCATTTGTACCATTATATTAGCCCTCATAACATAATAATTTTACTCACTGTGTAGAATGTCCCATAGACTTCCATTTACCATGTAATCATAAAACAACAAGTTTCCATGTGGAGAAAGCAAATATCCATGCAGATTCACAAGATTGTGATGTTGATGCTTCCAACAGTTTCTAGCTTAGTTTCAAATTCATGCAAGCTTTGTAGATAGTAACTGTACAATGTTTTTATAACAATTGGCTTACAATTCTTTAGAATACATTTATAAACATTGCGTGTAGCACCATAGCCAATTACAATATCACCTATTATTAGGGCAAGGGAATTAAATTTACAAATCCTATCTTTCAAAACTTCACAAAGAAACAAGTGGAAAAAGGAATCATCACAATGTAGTAAGATTGAAACAATTGGCTAACTGCAATGGCACTTCCCTTGATAAATTGTATAAATTCAGCTAGACTATCCATTTCTCTATAAATTCTAATCCACAAAAATGCAAATTGTTCTCAAGGAACAATGCAAACCCTTACAATCAGTGGGTCATTACACTAGCAGAGTTGTCACTAAAGAAAAGGGTGTCT
This sequence comes from Taxus chinensis, assembly GCA_019776745.2. Classification (NCBI taxonomy): domain Eukaryota; kingdom Viridiplantae; phylum Streptophyta; class Pinopsida; order Cupressales; family Taxaceae; genus Taxus; species Taxus chinensis. The sequence continues at coordinate 726,793,575 of CM034151.1, read as the reverse complement.
TGAGAATATTATCAATGCTTTTGGGAAAAAGTAGCAGAGCCAATGATCCCAAAACATATGGTTTGGACCAATGCTTCAAACAAAAAATTTAGGCTTAGGCGAAGTTGAATCCGGATTTCTTTCCTCTGTTAAAATAGTCTGAATCCTTGATGAAGATTATGATGCCTAGGCAGTTCTCAAAAAGGCTATGACCTTTACCAAGCTTTTTCAATGACAGTTTTCCGAGACGGAGATGCACATTTTTTGGTGGGGTTTGACAGAGCTGGTAAAACTACCATTTTATACATGTTCAAGCTAGGGAAGCTCGTCACCACCATTCCAACTATTGGTCATACTTCTTTACTCCAATGAATAATTATTCAAGGGTGCTATGTTTTTTGTAGCATGATTTAGAAAAGTTGCTCATGTCGGCGAGAATTATTTCTTTTAAAATTCCTAACTATACTAATATGACACTCACAAAAGTTGGCTCTTTATATGTGGAGGTTAGATTCTTTTTTGTTGTCTGGTTTCATCTTTACAATCACATAAGAGAGCCTCCTCTCTACCCCCCTCTTTCAGGCTTACACACACACACACACACACACACACACACACACACACACACACACACACACACACACACACACACATCTTGCAAATAGAATAAACTATACTAATAAGCAGTTAAAGGTATTCAATTATGCAACTTCTGTATCAACATTTTCAGCCTTTTTTGTGAGTGCAGATATTTTTTCATATTTGATTTGTGAGTGTGGAAAATAGTATCAAATGTATTCATGTTTAGTGCCAAAAACGTTGGTCACAAAAGACTACCACTCATGATATAAAAACTGCGAATGTACGGAAATCTTAATGTATTCATGTTTAGTTCAAATAAAATAGTCCGCAAAATGCTATCACTCATGATATAATATTTGCAAATGTATATGTATGAATTTGTAACAAATTTGAAATGTACATATAAGCTTCATTTATATTCCTACACTTCCAGTATCAATCACATCCCTTATCAACATCAACTACAAAAGTAATAACCATCACTCTAAATCAAATAATATATACCGCTCGGCATTCACATTGCATTGTGCACATGTGATTGCTAGTTTTAAATTAATTTAAAATATGATTCTCTCCACCCAAAAAAAAACCTCAAGATATAAGTCATTGTAAAATTCGTGATCTTAAATGACATACATTTGGCTATATAGACTCCTCAACTTAACGTATATGCATTGCATTTTGGTGTGATTTTTTTCCCTCCACATGAAACTTTTTAATTTATGGGTCAATTGTAATTTGTAGGCTTAAATGTCATTTCATTGAAATTAACTACTTGGTGGGTCATGTTGATTATTCCTTTTTAATTTTTAAATGTAATGTAAATCAAGCACTGCTTTAAGAAACACAAATTGACTTTAATGATTTCATGGATAAAGCACGAGGTTAATCATTGAAATTTGAACACGAGTTTAATCAATCAAATATGAAGGCAATTTTAATCGATTTTATAACTATAAATTGCACGCGGGGTGTGCGATGAAAATGCTGAAAGTATGAGGCGAATGCGAGAAAAAGTAAAGTTAAATATGTAAGGAAAGACTAACATAAATGCAGGTGGGTATATAATAACTGGATGAACATGGTGAAATGAGAAATGAGCAACAAAATATGAGTCCAAGAGAGGAGAGATGAAGGAAGGGATTGAAGGCAAGATTCCACTATTAATAGTGATTGAAGCAGAGGTGCGAAGGAAATTTTTCTATAGCCGATGAATGAAAAAGGAGGAGAGGTACGAAAGGCCGAAAATAAGGGAACTCATGATATAGTTGTGAAGGTTAGGCCTTGTCTTTATATTCCTCCTATGTCAATAGTGGTTCACTGTAGTGTAAGCCCTTGATATTTGTGGGTTGACAATGCCCATGCCATTTAAAGAAGTAGTTGTCCTCAATTACCTTTGGAAAATGGAGGTACAAGAATGTGGAAGGGGTTTTTTGCATCCCAAGGAGGATGTGAGTATCGATCAAATCTGATGACAACAAATACAAGAAAACCAGGAGGAATCGGAGGAGCATTCGTTGACTATGCCAATGATAGAGCCAATAACACTATTGAAATTCCCTGTTTCCACCAACAAGTTTGTAGAAAGCATGAAGTTTTGGTTGATTCAAACAACTTTGTGTCCCAATTGATCATCATCAGCCTCTCTAAAGTCATCATGTCTGATGGTTAGTGGGATTGATGTAGACATAGGAGAGTTAAGGGACTTTAATATTTGAAGGTTGTGGTTGTTGACCAAGCCGTTTTTAGCAATAAGATGGGGGTCATCTTTGAACTCAATGATTTCTTGTTCAGAAAGGCATGAATGTGTTCCTGACAGAAGGATCTCCCAATCTAGAAAGAGAGGGAGAGAAGTATGAATGTTGAGTAATAAGTTCCGAAATGATGCTTGTGTAGAACCAGAACCATGTTGCTTGAAGATTACATTGAGGGAGATGGTTGTCGTGAAGCCTTTCGATAGGTTAGCCTCGTAGGAATTGTTTGGAAAATAGAGGAATGTCCATGATAGGTGGAAGTTGGCAAAGGTCACCAATGAGGATGATAGACCTATTCCCAAAAGCAAATGTTTTGGAATAAGGGAAAGCTTCCTGAAGGCAGTAGTCAATTTTACCGAGAACGTCTGGGCACGGAAATCAACTTTACAAAGTGACTTGGGTCGATAAAACTCCTTTCATCAATTAGAATATATTGGACATGTTTAAAGGAGTATTGAAAAGATGTTAAAGAAAGAGGATCAAGCACATCGAGATCATTTCCATATTTAGGTAGATATTGATTTCAAGAATGAAATTAAACTAAATTAATTCATGGTCCAAAAATAGGAAAATCGAATAGAAGTCCTCGATCCTATTGTCTAACACCTTCAATGTAATAAAATAGATCATTACCTCTATCAATTAGCTGCCCTCAATTTATGAACGCTAACAATTTTTTACATGTATTGAATTAAGTTACCAAGTAGTTATACAAAACATTTCTGAATTTGTTTTTCTGATTATCCTTAGGGAATTCAAGGACCATGTAAGACAAGATTAATCCTGGATTCATACCCAACATGTGCATAAGAGACATAAGCTATGGTATACTAAGGAATGATGGGTGAAAAAATGTCAGGTTGTATGATAATCACAAATTTATTTAATTTACAGAGGACACGGTTGCCTCACCATACATCATAGTCTTAATGGTGAATAACTTTAACAATGACAAATGTGTCATTCATAAGAAGGAACAAACAATGGAATATGTCTTTTGACATTGCTATGTTCCCAAGTCTTTCAACTGAATAGTATCATGATATACTACCTTGTTTTTTGAAAAGAAGTATATGATGGATGACAAATGAATGGTTTAAACATATGAAAATGACATTTAAACCGAGAAAAATTGCATAGCAACTAAGTGTCTCAATCCCTCAACCAGAAAGTAATGGCCATGTGAAGCTCAACATTACTTCACTCCTTTCAAGGTGCAAGTACACAAAAATTTATGGAAGACCTCTTAATCTACAAAAGGAAGTTGTGAATTTCAAATCAAAATCAGTAGAACCTATTGCAATAGAATATCAAAATATTTTTGGAATGTTTATTTATTTATTTGATTAGAAAAATATTTCATGCCATATAGAGTCAAAATTTCATATTACGCAAAGTTTTAGATGTTAAATAAAGGGTTCAAAATATTAGAGAAAGATCTCTAGTTAAATAACTTAAGCTAAAATTTTAGGTTTCTCAGAAACTACACGAGGCCCTCTTATGGGTATAAGTGGATTTAAAATTTATCCTTCACTCTTTTCCTATATATGTTCCAATTTCTTTACCTCTTAAGGTTTGAAGCTTTGCAACCAACCTCACGAATAAATAGACCCTTGCCTTTCCACCTATTTCTCCAATAATTATATAGGCCAATGTCTGGGGTGTATTTATTGTTGCTAATATTACATAGTTATCAGGAAACTCGACTGTCATGTACTTACATTTTCTGGTGACGAGTTTTTATACAATATAGGCTTACCCTTATTTAATTACTCATTTACCTTGAAACTATGGTATATTTTTTCTATTCAAATTTGAGCCCATCATAGCCCATCCAAGGGCTTGCAACCCGTCAGAGAAATGCAAACAAAAAATTAGCTGTCAAAATAAATTCAAAAATTGTAAATTGCGTGACAAAATAGAAGTATAAATTATTACATAAAGTTTCAAAAGAAGTTATGAAATGAAAAATTCCTTGTCACTTGTTAGTTGTAAATCCCAAAGTGGGTGTAGATGTTTCATCACAGTTAATGAATCATTGAGTCAATGGGAAGTAGGCAGTGGGATATACTATTAGTTCCAATTTAATGTCTGATATCAATACTACAATTCACCATGAAAATATAAAAGTAATGTCTATAAAAAAATAATGTGAAAATGTTTGATTTTGAATACTAATGTTAACAATCTTGCAAGATGGGATTGGGAACCGGGATTGCTACAACTTGCAACACAATTGAGAACTCCATTAAATAACTACATTTAATTTCATTTCTAATTCTCCAATACCTGATTCTCTGAAAATATTCTACAGTCTACAATGAAAAGCTTTTGAAGTCATGTACATTGCATGTCATTTGTGAGTCTCCATACTTTGAGTCTATGGTATCAATAGCACTGAGGAATAATACCAGTACCACATGAGCAAATGAATTTTTTTGGAAACAGAAAATCCAATGTTGAAGTGGTGAGTGATGGCCCATGGATGGTCTAATGAGATTTCTACGTGTGGCATAGGTATGCCTATGGTCCTTGAATGATTTTGTCTCCTCCTCTTTAAATTTCTTTCAATGCACATTTAGTTTCCTTATCATCAATGGAAATTACGCTTCCATGGTTGCTAAATGTTGTTTGGATCACACAACATCACTGGGGGATTTGTAACATGATTTTTCTTAAATGAAAAATTATCATGCTGTAGTCTGTGAAATGGATAGTCTTGGCTAGGCTGTAATTTATATCTCGAAATGGATTTCCCTATTTTCATAAAACTTATACAAACATGTGTAAATTGAGTGAATTATAAGTGAAGGATTTCAAGATGTGGTTTGTGTTCTATTTGGTTTCATACCTTCCTACACCAGAAACATACCCTTAGTACTCAAGTCTGGTGAAATTTTATATTTGAAAGGATTTTGGGAATTTTTTGTGTTTAAATATATTTGTTAATTTAAAAAATTATTATTTATTTTTTTGACGTATATTGTAGATATATTCTTGTCGTGTGAAATGTAACTATATATATATATATTACTTTTCATCATGGAAGGGTTGGTTAAATATACACCCTTCACAATGAAATTTGGAGTAGCCCTTCAAATTTGATCATTGCCAATGAATCTTGAAATTGTTTCCAGGCTATAAAATCCACTATACACATCTTTTTCCTTTGAACAAGTACAAATCTGCCATAAAACCATGTTTGTGTATTAGCATGGGTCCCACTTTATTCGCAATCGTGACCACGACTTCTTAAATTTTCAAACATTTGTAAACGATATCTTTCAAGAAATTAATATCTGTGGCTGATATTTCTCCAATAATTATATAGGCCAATGTCTGGGGTGTATTTATTGTTGCTAATATTACATAGTTATCAGGAAACTCGACTGTCATGTACTTACATTTTCTGGTGACAAGTTTTTATACAATATAGGATTACCCTTATTTATTTACTCATTTACCTTGAAACTATGGTATATTTTTTCTATTCAAATTTGATCCCATCATAGCCCATCCAAGGGCTTGCAACCCGTCAGAGAAATGCAAACAAAAAATTAGCCGTCAAAATAAATTCAAAAATTGTAAATTGCCTGACAAAATAGAAGTATAAATTATTACATAAAGTTTCAAAAGAAGTTATGAAATGAAAAATTCCTTGTCACTTGTTAGTTGTAAATCCCAAAGTGGGTGTAGATGTTTCATCACAGTTAATGAATCATTGAGTCAATGGGAAGTAGGCAGTGGGATATACTATTAGTTCCAATTTAATGTCTGATATCAATACTACAATTCACCATGAAAATATAAAAGTAATGTATATAAAAAAATAATGTGAAAATGTTTGATTTTGAATACTAATGTTAACAATCTTGCAAGATGGGATTGGGAACCGGGATTGCTACAACTTGCAACACAATTGAGAACTCCATTAAATGACTACATTTAATTTCATTTCTAATTCTCCAATACCTGATTCTCTAAAAATATTCTATAGTCTACAATGAAAAGCTTTTGAAGTCATGTACATTGCATGTCATTTATGAGTCTCCATACTTTGAGTCTATGGTATCAATAGCACTGAGGAATAATACCAATACCACATGAGCAAATGAATTTTTTTGAAAACAGAAAATCCAATGTTGAAGTGGTGAGTGATGGCCCATGGATGGTCTAATGAGATTTCTACGTGTGGCATAGGTATGCCTATGGTCCTTGAATGATTTTGTCTCCTCCTCTTTAACTTTCTTTCAATGCACATTTAGTTTCCTTATCATCAATGGAAATTGCACTTCCATGGTTGCTAAATGTTGTTTGGATTACACAACAACGTCACTGGGGGATTTGTAACATGATTTTTCTTAAATGAAAAATTATCATGGCTGTAGTCTGTGAAATGGATAGTCCTGGCTAGGCTGTAATTTATATCTCGAAATGGATTTCCCTATTTTCATAAAACTTATACAAACATGTGTAAATTGAGTGAATTATAAGTGAAGGATTTCAAGATGTGGTTTGTGTTCTATTTGGTTTCATACCTTCCTACACCAGAAACATACCCTTAGTACTCAAGTTTGGTCAAATTTTATATTTGACAGGATTTTGGGAATTTTTTGTGTTTAAATATATTTGTTAATTTAAAAAAATAATATTTATTTTTTTGACGTATATAGTAGATATATTCTTGTCGTGTGAAATGTAACTATATATATTACTTTTCATCATGGAAGAGTTGGTTAAATATACACCCTTCACAATGAAATTTGGACTAGCCCTTCAAATTCAATCATTGCCAATGAGTCTTGAAATTGTTTCCAGGCTATAAAATCCACTATACACATCTTTTGCCTTTGAACAAGTACAAATCTGCCATAAAACCATGTTTGTGTATTAGCATGGGTCCCACTTTATTCGCAATTGTGACCATTCGTACGACTTCTTAAATTCACAAGCCTATCATTTTTTTTTGCAAGCTTTTAATATGCACAATTTTAATCTAGAATTCAGTGTTCTAACCCCAAACGCGAGGAGGCAGCGGAGGAAGGGGGGAGGTGGACGTGGAGGAGGAAGAGAAGAGGAGGATGAGGGGAAGGAGGAGAAGGGTAGGAGGAGGCGAAGGGTAGGAGGAAGGAGGAGAAGGGTAGAAGGAAGGGACAAAGGAGGGGTAGGAGGAAGGGACAGAAGGATTTAAGAATTGTGGGCATAAAAGCAGATGGAAAATGTATGTTAAGAGCTCTGGCAGAACAACTGGATGGTGACAAAGAACTGCATGAAGCGTATCATCACATGGTGTTGGACTACATGATAAAACATGAGACAAAGAAAATCATGGCAACCCACAAGGCCTATTAAACGATGCTAATTCGGCATACACTGATGAGAAAAAGGGTATTATAGAAATGGAAAAACCATGTTACACATCTTTTGCCTTTGAACAAGTGCAAATATGCCATAAAACCACGTTTGTGTATTAGCATGGGTCCCACTTTATTTGCAATTGCGACCACGACTTCTTAAATTTTCAAACATTCGTAAACGATATCTTTCAAGAAATTATTCTTCGTGGCTGATTAGTGAGATTTGGGTCGATTTCTGGGGATCTGTACAAAGGTTTAGTGTGAAATTTCTTACAGGAAGATTTCTTCCTAAGAGAGATCTCAAGAGATATGCTGGCGTTCATCATTTTTACAAGCTTTCAATATGCACAATTTTAATCAAGAATTCAGTGTTCTAACCCCAAATGTGAGGAGGCGGCGGAGGAAGGGAGGAGGTGGACGCAAAGGAGGAAGAGAAGAGGAGGAGGAGGGGAAGGAGGAGAAGGGGAGGAGGAAGAGACGGAGGAGGGGAAGGAGGAGGGGAAGGAGGAGAAGGGTAGGAGGAGGCGAAGGGTAGGAGGAAGGAGGAGAAGGGTAGGAGGAAGGAGGAGAAGGGTAGAAGGAAGGGAACAAAGGAGGGGTAGGAGGAAGGGACGAAGGATTTAAGAATTGTGGGCATAAAAGTAGATGGAAACTGTATGTTAAGAGCTCTAGCAGAACAACTGGATGGTGACAAAGAACTGCATGAAGCGTATCATCACATGGTGTTGGACTACATGATAAAACATGAGACAAAGAAAATCGTCGCAACCCACAAGATCCATGGCCTATTAAACGATGCTAATTCGGCATACACTGATGAGAAAAAGGGTATTATAGAAAGGGAAAAACCCCTGGAAACGCTGTTGGTCCAGAGCGAGGAGGATAGCTCCCTTGTGCATTACACTGTCGACGGCGATGATTCTCATTATCATGTTCTCCGCTCCCCTGATCATGAAATGAACAGCGTGGATTTCAAAACCTATTATGATGGTTTCACGACAAACATGCTTATGGATCTAGTGCTTGTCCCTGTGCCTCCCACACTGTCTACAGAGAATCGATCCATGGTTTGTGCCTAAGCAGCGGTAGATGACAACAAGGACTACTGAAGCAATATGTCACCCATCTTCAACTCTCCTCACACCAACCATGTTGGGGTCCACAATATGTTTTTATATCACAGAATTCAACACGTCAATTTTGTTCTATATATATGTTCATTTTGACAACAATTACTAACATTGAAAGGTACAGAGATTCAGCCACGCATCTGCTTGATTTCTTAATAAATTGTAGTTTATTATACGAATATTAATTATGAGCATATGTTATCAAGTAGGTCGAAAATGAATGCCTGATTCCTATGACTCCCCCGTTAGACATGCCCGCCACGGTGAAGATCGCATTCTTTTGTATTAAATCTGTATTTCGCATTGTTATATTAGTAACTTTATTGGCTGTATTTTGTACGCGAAGTGTATGACGGAAACGCCGAAAGCTACAGTTCAAAATCCTCCAATTACCTGCAAATTGCAGCAAACACTAGGTACGGCATATTTTTTATTGGTATAAAAAGTCAATATTCTGGAAGATCACAACTTGCAAATAAACAAAACAGTCTCAGACTCTCAGTCCTCACAATGCTAAACCTTCATTTGAATTAATCGCTTAAATATGCGACGTGGTCAAAGTCTTCTCCGAAATAAAGCTCTCGAAACCATGAAAAAGTTCAGACAAAATTCCAATCCAATTTATGTATTCCTTGGTAAAGCAAAAAGGCCCAAGAATTAATCAGCAAGAACATTATGACAGTAAACGCTTGTCCCTTGAATTTGAGATGTATATAATTAGTCGGCAGCTATAATATCATTAACAATTTAACAATTGCTGTTGAATCCAATGAGCTCTGAAAGAAGGCGTTTTTCTATGTTCAGGCATTCAAAGAACAGAGAATGGCCAGCAGAATTCATGTGCCCCATCTTCGGTTCACCAATGGCGGATCCTGTCATTGTCTGCTCTGGACAGAGCTACGAGAGAATATGTATAGAGGCATGGATCAAACTGGGTCAGCGCTACTGCCACGTCACTGGCACAGACCTCCTCAACTCCACTGTCATTGCCAACGTGGCACTCAGGACTGCCATCTCCCACTGGCCGCCACGTGTGTGGCGCGCGATTCTGTACCAGAGCCCCTCGGGCTTTTTAACTTAGTTCACACCTATCGGCGTAATAAATATGAACACGAGTTTAAGCATTGAAATATGAACAGAAGTTTAATCGATTTTATAAACAGGAACACGAGTTTTACACCTGCAATTTGTTTGAGGGCGCTGGAAAGATCCGGTTCTGTCCTAAATCTCCGTAACTGGTACAAAAACAACACAAGTCATTGATCGAGGCACTCGTGAGCTTCAGTATGGAGTTTTCCCGAATGATGGAAACGATATCAGGTAGGGGCATTGATGCTTCTACTGTAGCTATAGCGTTCATATCAATTCTACTGTTGTTCTACATATTTAGGAAAATAAAATCATCAAGAATGCCCCCCGGGCCATTTGCATGGCCTATCATAGGAAATCTACACCAGTTAGGAAAGCTTCCCTACCGTTCTCTTCAAGATCTTGCTCAAAAGCATGGTCCCGTTATGTGCTTGAGACTGGGTTATTTTCCTACTTTGGTGGTTTCATCTGCAGAGATGGCAAAAGAGTTTCTAAAAACTCATGATTTGGCTTTTGCCAGCAGACCTGAATCTGCCGCTGGAAGATACATGGCTTATAATCAAGGTAGCAACTTTCGTACGGAGTGTGTAATACGGTGGACATAAAATATGGAAAAAAAACGGACTAACAAAAAAATATGATAAATACGGAAAAAAATACGGTAAGCTATATTTTCTGAAAATATAATAATTATTAATAATTCCAGCAATTCTTTTATAATAATATCACAATTATTACTAACATTAAAATCATATAAGTGATAATTTCACTATCAAAAAATAATCTGATGTTTCCAAAAATAAAACACTAATAATAAGATAACTTTGTTTAATTATGGTTGCTTTAAATTATAGTTTTTCATAACTCAAAAAACCATCGTTTTTAATTGTTTTTATGCGGCAACTTTAAAAAAACGTTAAAAAACGGTGATTTCTTTGGAAATCACCGCATTTGGTAACTATGCTTATAATTCTACGGGACATGGCTCTTGTTCCCTATGGACCTTACTGGAGACATGTTAGAAAAGTTTGCATGACAGAATTGCTGAGTGCCAAGAGATTGGAGTCATTCAGATCTATAAGAGAGGAAGAGGTTTATGAAGCGATGCGTGGTATTTGGGAGAAGAGTAGGCAGGGCAGTGTTGCTATCAATATGAGCACTTTCGCCCAATCGCTCATTTCTGCCATAATTTGGCGAATCCTGGTTGGTACCAAATATTCTGGAGATGATGTGGCTGGTAATGATCAGGGTAAAGAATTTAGCAATATGGTGGAGGAGGTTTCTTCTACAGTGACGGCCGTTAACCTTGGAGACTATATTCCTTATATAGACTGGCTTGATTTGCAAGGCATCAAGAAGCGGATGAGGAAGGCGAATGGCTTCTTTGACAGAGTTGTTCAGAAGATTATTGAAGAACATGATAATGTTAAGAGCAGACAGGCGTCAAATGTTAAGGACATCATTGATGTGCTCCTGGAACTCTCCGGGAATGATACCCTGAACATCAAAGCAATCATTTTTGTAAGCCCCTTACCCACTTCAATTTTTTTTTTTTTGAGTCATATACTAACCACAGTACGTAATTTGATGTGCCTAAAGGAAACAGGCAGTGGGTTCAGGCTGAATGGTGTTGAACGCACTGGCTTTAACACTCAAAAAACACCAAAAAGTGCTAAACAAACCATCTATGTTCCATGGGGACGTGTCCCCTGCCTTTTTAGGCTCGTTCCCACACAAGGGAACGTTTCGGAAACAAGGTGTACGAATAGAGCATAGAGTAATGTGTTTTCCAAAAAAGTCTTGTATTTGACTCAATGTTATGTGAAGTCTCAATTCATCCCCAATTTTATGTATTAAGGTTCTATAATGTGTGTGATGAATGCTTTATCAATGGTATCATCTAAATATTTGAAATTTCCTATATTTTTTATATTTCCCCTTATTTTTTAATAGCCGTCCCCTGCTGTCCCCCTAAAAATTGGCCTCCAAAAAAATCCATCCCGGAAACACTTCCCCCCGTCCCCTGCTGTCCCCGTCCTGGAAACTTGGTGGAACATAGCAATGCATGTGTTAACAGCCAAGGCTGATTAAGCTTCTCCAATTTAATGTATGGGTTTTTATTTTTTGTTGCAGGATATGTTCCTGGGTGGAATAGGCACAATAGGTACTGCTTTGGAATGGACTATGAGTGAGATGGTGAAAAATCCCCGTGTTGCAAAGAAGCTACAGGAAGAAATTGAATCTGTAGTGGGCAAAGACCGAATAGTAACAGAATCTGATCTTGGAAGCATGGAATACCTGAAATGTGTGGTTAAAGAGTCCTTGCGGTTATATCCACCAGCCCCATTGTTGTTCCCACACGAATCGACACAAGATTGCATTGTGGGGGGGTTCTTTATACCCCAGAAAACAAGGCTTATGGTCAATGTGTGGGCAATAGGAAGAGATCCAGCTGTGTGGGATGATCCCCTGACATTCAAGCCTGAAAGATTTATAGGTAAAGATATTGATATCTTTGGGCGAGATTTCAACATTCTTCCCTTTGGGGCAGGAAGAAGGGGATGCCCGGGTTCTCTAATGGCAGTGGGGACTATGGAACTTGTATTGGCACAACTTATGCACTGCTTTAACTGGACAGTTGAAGGCGGTCCATCCAATCTGGATATGACTGAAGCCTTTGGTGCTGCTCTCACTAGAAAAGAACATCTTCTTGCTCTTCCTTCATTAAAAGTGACTAATTGCCTCTAAATTTTCAGATTCTCTACCAAAGAGTTGCCTTTTCTAAAACTTTGGGCAACAAACTTACCCCAGGGTTGCCTGACTGATAAGGCAAGTGATCCTAACAAATTTGGGACTCTGTGTTTGGTGGTCTATAGTTGATAAATGTTTTATTTGCTTGTTTGTGTAGTGGTTGTGGGATGTATTCCTACAAACTCTGATGTTTGTAAAAGTGGGGCGCTATTTCCAGTGCTATGCCACTTCAAATTGTTAATGCAAATGTAATACGTGGTGGACACATCAGGACATCACAAGAAGCATATTCTCTTATGGTGATATCACTAGTATCCATTTTTTACTTGTCTTTCAGTTTTATTTTCTGATTCTTGCTTTCTTGTTGAATAGGAAGGATTGTAGTGGATCCTCTAGTCACCATCTATTTCACAAAACACCTTTCTTGCATTTGGTAAAGAACATAGCTTAAACACAGTTGGATTTTCTACATTTCACCCGTTCTTGGTGTCACCTAGTGATATATAGGCATGGGTGCCTCATCTAATATCCAATATACACATTTTTGTGCTTGAAGTTTCTAAACAAAATTTAGATTCCATCTCATTTATTTTGAGTATCTAATCAATATCTATTGTGGACAATACTGATGTTTCCAAGATTCCCCCACAATTTTGAGGCATCATGCTTCTGATAAATCTATTACTTATGTTAATTCCACGGAATTTCATTATTTATTTACTTGTTTGGTATATTTATGCCCTTGCTTATCACAAACAACTTTATGCTCAATCTATGTCCAAGAAGATGCAAATGATATCTCGAATGGATGACCCTGAAGAAATTCTGATTGTAGAAGATTCAAATGAGAACATTGTTAGAGACATCGAAACAGGGATTTGTCCGACAAATTTGAGCTTCAGATCTACGGGGATCTGTGTTGCCCATTGCAGACTAAGAGACTACCTAATGACTTTGTAGACTTAACCAATTTCTTCTTTTTAAGTCCATATTTTTCTCCAACAAACTACATGTCCGCGATAAATTTTAAAAGATTTTCACTTAATGGCACTTGGCTAGGCATCTTTTTTATTAACCTTATTCCCACGAACTGTAGAAAGACTTTGACAAGCAAAAGTTCCCCTTTCTTGTTTTTCTAATTACCTGCAAGACAATCACAAAATGAAGATGATGATGGTTTCTCTCTGCACTACCTGCTACTATCTCATTCATTATTCTTCTCCTCATTACAATCAACAGTGTTCTTCTGACTTTCAAGCATTCCCTCTCCCTCGACCCACTCAATTCTTTACATGATCAGTATCCCAATCACAACACCTGCAATTGGACCGGCATTTCATGCTCTTCTTCACTAGACAGCACTGAAAGATTGTCCAACTCAAGTTGAGTTTAATGGAGGGAACACACGTTTCTTATAGTTTACTACACAACTGATTTTGAACTCACCAGCTTTCCTAGTTGCAAGAGTAGGCTGAAGTCTACAAGAATCTCTCGTGGTATGGGACAACACCGGGCCAGGTCAGGGAGTTATGCTTCCTTCCCAAAGTCTAGCAACTTCCCAGTCATGTTGGATGCATCAGGAGGACACTAAAACCACTAATTCTTGGAGTTCCATGATTTGTTGGGTGCATCTCTTTCCCTAAATGCCCATTTGAACAAAGGTTAAACACTAGGTGTAGACCTCAACCATTTCATTGCAACTCTAGGACTAGTATAACACTATAGTTTAGGAAGATGAAGCAAGACCTTCTCCAGAGGTTCACCTTGAGCCCAAGTCCCACATCTTGAGAGGTGATCCCTGATATCATTGCTTTTCTTGAATCGCACAGAACGCCCTATTCACATTCGTGGCACCCTTTCGGAGGGTGCAGTGATTGTGGACGATAACTAAGCTATCCAATACTACATTTTGGGATGAGCTTCATGATAACAAACACTTGTCCCCGGCATGTTGAAGCCAAATGAGTAGTTGAACAAAGTATTTCTCAGAAGTATGTTTAAAACTGCCACCTAGAACAGCATTGCTTAGCTAGCTAAGTTTGAATCTGTCAACATCATAGTTAGCTTCACCAAAAGACCTTCTGAAATGGAGAATATATTGGATGAGCACAAGATGCAAGGAGGGAACACATTAAGAACTAGCTATTGTGATTCATGGATGGTAACTGAGATCATTAAGAGCTTCCTACTCTCTTTTGGAGATAGTGTATGTTGATCAATCCTTTTAAAATCAGGTCAATAGGATCAATTTTGGAACAGACATCCTTGGAGGCATGATAGCAAGCTGGAGTCCGAAGAAATCAGACATAATTGAGAAGCATATTGCAACTTTCAGTGTTGAGGAGGACGAACATTAGGAGCTTCAATGTTGAATTAGAGATGGTCATTGAGGACACCTGAATGAAGACAAGTTTGAGCAACTTACCAAACCCTTCTTCAAGATAAGGGTAAGTATGCATGATCACACTTGATTCATGGAATTGAAATGATGAAAAGGGATGGGAAAATCAGAAGAATCAGTCCATTGGCTCCTCTAGAGTTGGATGTCTAATCAGGAGTAGGCTAGCTAGATCAGAGCCAATTAGATAAAGTTTCCAATCAATCCCATGGTTTTGCTAGCATTTAGACCACATGAGGAATGGAGTTTTCATGCAAGTGAAAAAGAGAAAAAAAAAATCACCTAGATTGTTAAATCACCTAAAACTACCACAAAATGGATCGTTTTGCAAGTGAAACAGAAATATTTCCCAATATTCTCTAAGCATGCTTGATGTTTTAAGCAAAAATTTACAGTTACCCAAAATGTTTTAATTCCATGATTCTTGTATTCTAGTTACAACTTTGACAGTCTCATGATTGCATTTTTTAAGGATTTGATAATTCCCAGCCAATTAGCTGTTAATATGTTTAGACACAAAAATGGGTTCTATGCAACTAAGAAAAGGAGGTAATTCACCAATTTTATTTGGACAAAATTTGAAGTGTTTCCTACCCGACAGTTTTTATGTGGTATCCGAAGATATCATGTAGAAATAAATTGCCTCTGAAACTTGCCACAATACTAGTATTGATTAGAGTATATGCTTGTGTATTGTGAAATTTCTAAGTTAGAATAAATTAGACCAACTTTTTTGCAGTATTTAGTTATTTTAGTGTTGCGAGCTTTAACAGATAAACTCAAAGGCCACTACTAAATGTTACAAACTTAATAAATGTGGACAATGTACAATTTTAAAAGTGGAGATAGCTATAAATTTGATTAATTGATGGACATGGTGATCCATGCCCATTATGGATGATCCCAATTTTTACTGAATTAGTTCATCTAGCAAGTGTAGATTGTCCCTGTGGTGATAAGTTGCCATGTGAACGGTACAATTTTAATTTTTGTACATTCCATGAATAAAAATAACACATAATGGGTTTTTATAGTTGCATGATGACAGACAGCTTAAGCATTGGGACTACCTCTTACTCACATGCGGGAGGCAACTAACTTTGCTACAAAAGAGATGTATACCCTACCCCTGAATGGAATGTACTAAGGTTGTAGCCATGCTTATTCAGTTATGAATAGTTATCAATTTAGTGAAATTAATCAGGTATGCACAAGTCTTGTATTCATAAGAGGTTAAACAGGTTAGTGTTCCAAGAACATTAAAACAGGAATGCAAACGAGATTTTTAAAGTCCAGATTGTGGTGAATTGCAAGTGTCCTGCTTGAATAGTATGCATGCAGAAGACTACTCAAGCATGTAGAATTAGTTCTCCTAGCAATCCCTTTTTGAATGGAATAACATGACCAGACTGCATCTCAAGGAATTACATGAATAGTTCCCATGGATTATGCATAGACAATCGTGCAAGGTGGAAAAGGCCTTTTGGCAAATACAAACTAGCAGTCAACGCTTTCCACAATAGTCTCCAATTTAAACTTCCACTGAGTTTAGGGGCATTCAAGGCAAAGTTCCTAGTGAGATCATCATCTTAACCCAGAAAATTACTAAGAAATTTACATTAGTCCATTTCAAGTAAACGTTGAAGCCATGTAACAAATGGTTCTCAGAGTTAAGTTGTTTTCATCTAGATGGTGGTGGAAGAGGTGATGACAGGAGTGAAGTAAATCCTAGGCTTTCTGAAACACTTTAGGAGTATTTTAAGACCCACAAGTAGTGTGAATATTTTTGCAGGTTAAGTTGAATGTATTATTCACGAGGTACGAGATGAGCAAGGAAACAAGTCCGTGGATCATGTTGACAAAAATATGCCCCCGCGCTCATATTTAACCCATGCCAACTATATTGTGGTCCGAGAATTTTCTATAAGACCTCAGTCTCCATTTTTCGAAGATGTAGAAATTCAGGGCACATCAAAAGTTTCTGGAAGTGGCACCATAGGAGAGAGATAAAATATCAGAATTCCGGAAAGGTAAAACAGATTCCCCCTAAACTCATTTCAACACTTTTGTGCATAGTATACGGCTTGGCAGAGTCTTCCTTGTGGGAGATTCAGCTCCCTAGCAGGCCCGTAGCTCTAAATATGTTATAGTCTTCACGTGTCCTGTCAAAGTGGCTACGAGCTCAATACAATCTCTTTGTGTACATATTCTTCTTGTCAAAGCTATGGCTCAATACAGTTTCTCTGTGTCTTATTCCATGTCCGAGCCCCCGCCGGCGAATCAGAATGCGCCATATGCGTGTTTCTTCTTCCATGTCAGAATAATGCTTCAATAAAATATCTCTATCTGTTGGCGCATGGGAGATTTTTGCAATTTTGGCTCGCAACCATATTGAGGTGCTTCCACGTGTCCCAGGGGGGGACGGCGGGGTGTCCCAGGGGGGAAATTATCGATAACATTTGGCCATCAGAGTATTCAAGTCCCAGGTCAGATTGGATTGATTCGCCCGCCAAAAATCATGTTGCTAGCCAGTCCCCTCAAATATTTTCTAAGTCCCCGTGTCCTGAGAGGATCAGTCTCGCAAGCGTCGATGCAAGGAAAATGTAGAAGGGTTGCCAGATCAGGTTTCATCGTAGGAGGAATCAACAAGGAGAAAATCATGTCGGGTGACTTTCAAGTCCCGAGCACCTAGGGGCTATGTCGTCGGTCGCCAAACCCGACGCACAAGGAAATCAGATTTTCCGAACCGGCCGTAAACTCGGCCGGAAGTAAGCATGGTGAAGATAGCCTGTCGGGAGCCCACCAACACCCGACATCTGGGACAAGACATGTACGCAAGGTGGACGCGAAATGCCGGTTCAAGCGAGAGGAAATCGGATTTCTGGATCGGCTAAACAGGTTGAGAGAGACGCCTGGTGAAGAAGCATGTCGGGAGCCCACCAAAAGGCGCGAACTAGCCGAACCGGCCGAAATGAGTCGCAGAGGGTCCAGAATCAAATGGGACGTCTGGGAGCAAATGGACGTGAAATGCTCGATTTCCGCCGAAATCGAGCACAACAGGGCCCAAACGCATGATGAATGGGAGCATGTCGGGAGGTCGTCAAATGGAGGCGACAGCAATGGAAATCGGATTTCCGGATCGGCCGAAAACAAGTCGGAAACGCACGAATCAGAAGCATGTCGAGCCAGTCCTCACAAGACCGATGCAAATGCACAAGGGAGTTCTTGACCACCCGACAGTCAGATTGGGGTCTCATCCTGCCACCATGGTTGTTGAAGAATTCCAAGTATCCGTTTTGGAGGTGGTTGGGGCAGATCTTCGAATCGCCATATCTCTTCTCCCCCTCTTTTCCTCGTTCATATATAAGGTAAGGAGGGGCTGTTTTTTAAAAGGTCGAACATTTTTTGTTTTGTGCCTCCTCCCTTCTTCTCTTTGGCAGGTGGAGTTGTGGAGCTCAAACCTCCCATTTGAAACTGTAATGCACCTTTGCCTCTGGGCATTTTTTGCAGTGTATTGTATCAACCTTCTGAGCAAATAAATGACATGACTGTGGATGTTTCTCAACCCTCTATGTGTTTCATTTTGCATCCTCCTGATCTTTCATTGTGAATATGTTTATCTGTGCATGATATTGCATTCCATTTCTGTGGTCTGTGTTTAATTGGCAAAACATATGGTTCGTTCATTCCTCGGTGCATCCACCTCCTTAGCTTAGAGTTTATTTTTATGCATTTTTCTCTCCTTGTCCCCTTAGAAGAGTTAGTTTAGGTTTTTTGTGGCTCTGCCTCTGCATTTTATTGGTGCATCTGAATAGAGGAATAGGAGCCGAACCTTCATCCCTTGAGCTCTGTAATCCGCATTTTTGCCTTTTACTACACTTGGGAAAAGCTCCATGTTCTGTGCAAACGCACTGGGAGTCAACAAACGATCGTGTTTTGTGAGTGCCAGGGGTGATGTCCATCCTTCACCAACAGTTTTTGCTTGTCCTCTTCTTGCTTCTCTTCATTGCAGGTCATTCCTGTGCAAAAAATTTGAATGAGTTTTTTATTGCAGGTTTTGGAGCTAAAAATTCATGGAGTTTTGGGACAAATTTCGAATGTGTGAATCTCCCATCCTTGGGCCTCGTGATGCATCTGTCCAGGGCTTCCCATTGCTCACCTCAAGCCAAAATTGTCCCATGGCAGTTTTGATAGATGTCCAACATTCTCCTTCAAAAGGTGTATCTTTACCGATTTTAGTGTAGGCTTTTGTTGTTTCAAAATTTCATGGTTTCTCTACTCATCTCTCTGGTCTCCTTCAGCATCCGAGTTAGCATTAAAGCAGGCATTAGTAGTTATTTCGGGTTGCCTGCACTAGAATAGCTTGTGGCATGGTAGTAATCCCGACAGCAAAGAAAATCAGCCTTCTCTGAGAGGGTGTCCTCTCATCGGTTTTACAAGTCCCGACGCTTGGCAGAATTCGAGGTTTCCATGTGAGTTGCAATCACACTGGATGCCTGAACATCCGACCTAGAAGCCTGATGTCGGGAATCCAGGGGCTGCACAACATGACATGATTTGCATCGAACTGAAGTTTTGGCATCGCTCCGGTGGGACCTTCAGAGGTCTTGTCATCTTCATCTTCAATATTGCCAGGTTTGATGTGTTCCTTGTGCAAGATTTCATCCTTTTAGAGGCACTTGCAAAAAACACATCTGGCGACTCCATCTGGTCAACAACCCATCTCTCTGAGTCACAGACCTTCCTTTCCATTCATTTCCATCCATTTTCATCCATCTTTCTTTCCATCCCCTTCATTCTTTTCCATTCCATCAAGTTGTGCAATCATGACTTCATTTCCATCATGGAATTCACATCAACGGCAGCAGTATATTCACACCTCCAACATGTTTTACAAATCCTCCAAATCAGCATTTTGAGTCAAGATTCAAGGATCAGTATGCATACCCATATGAGCAGCAGTGCCAAAGTCAGTTTGGCTATGGAGCTTTCCAAGAGCAAGGGTGTGCATACAATGAAGACCATCAAGATCCAAGATGCTGGTCTGTTGGAGAAAATCCAAAAGATGGAGGTAAACATAGTGTAGTCCAGGGCTCAGGAACAGATGGGAGCATTTGGAATCGGTTGTGGAGCACCCTGTCCATGGGTGGGACCTTTTCCAAGTCATTACAGCCCTCAGGAGAAGCTTGGACTTCATGATTGCAACGCTGCCTTTTCTTGCAAAGTGGATTGAAGAAATAGAGGTGTATGAGAGAAGTATTCAGCAACCTTGTCAACAGGTAAGCACACCATCTCATGCTCTTTTCTTTTCCTCTTTCCCAATTTGTTTCAGTTCAGCAGTGTCAAGTTTCAAACTCTCCATCTGCTGTCCCAAATGTGGAATCCATGTCTCCACCTCTCAGTCTTCCATTTCATCTCGATTCTTCTTTCATTTTCCCTTCCAAACAGTCATTCCCTCCACAAGAGCTAACAGAAGTACCTTCCACTCCTCCAAAGAAAACAAGAGGTTTCTACCTCCTCCACCACCACACGAAAATGTAAAATCAATCGAGTTTCAACCCATTCCTCCTTTTGCATTCCCCAATTCCATGTGGGGGAAGAAGAAATTTTAAAAATCAGTCATTAAGGACAACAAGAGGAAGAGCCCAGGAAAAGAAGAAATGATTAGACAGCTTAGTAAGGTTTGGGCCGCTTAAATTTGGGATTGACACAGATCCCTTTGCTGGTGAAGCCCACAGAAGAGGCTGAGGTTGAACAAATAGATGGTTAGGACTGATTTGGTGACAGTAGAAGAAGAGCAAAAGGAGAGAAAGCTCCGAAGAAGATCTTGCTAGTCCCAACTTATCCTCTAGAGAAGCAGATTGAAGAGTTTGACTTGACAAACTTCATGCTGGAGGAAGGAGTTCATATCAAGAGCAAGATTGCCCTCTCAAGTACATTGGAGGAAGGAGAAGCTGCTCTCCAAATCCAAAAGAAGAGGAGCACAATCTTAGCTATGGAGGAGAAAAATTGCGTAGATCCAAGGGCTTTGAGCACAAAGCAGGTTACAGAAGAACCTTCAGTTCTTCTTTCCACTTCATCTCTCTCAAGTTCTAGCACTGAAGAAGGAGTTTGATCTCTCAAACTCAATATTGGAGAGTGAAGGAAACCATGGTGGTCAAGTTGCAGATCAAGAGGACACCATGGAGGAAGTTGAACATTTAGCAGCAGGACAGCAATGAGGCAGTTTACCTGTCAGATTTGGAGGACTGTTTTGATGGAGAAGAGCCGGTTTGAGTTTTCACCATTCTCTCTTTCATCATCCACTATTCCAAACACAAGAGTCTACTGTCATGAAGGAGAGCATTCATTTGCAGCAGCCTGCATCTTATAGCAGCCCTTTGGAACCAAAATTGGAAGATTTAAATCTTTCACAATCAGTTCTTCATCGGAGGAAGAGAAAGGGCAGAGAAGGGTCCTACCATTTCTTCCACACCATCCATTCAGGTGAGGTCTACAAGAGAGACTTCATTTTTAGAGGTTGGAAATCAGAGCTATGGGCATACTCAAACGGATCATGACCTTGCCCAATCAGGTATTTGGCTTCATTGGAGCCAAAGGAGAAGCCACAGCCAGTCATGGCTTCGCTTGCTGAGCCGGTGAGTGTGAGCTACCAAGTACCAAGGATCAGCTGTCGTACCTCTCCAATCCAAATGCAGAGCAACTAAAAGAGGTATTGGATTTGCCTTGAGTTGATACCTTGATGATTTGGATAGAAGACCAGCTTCTTGTTGATTTTCCATCCATCCCAAACAGCCATGATCAGTGCGAAATCAATTGCATGGCTGCCAATTTTGAAGAAAGGAAGCTATTTCTGCACAACCAGTTGCAGGGTTTGTTTAGCTTGCCTTTGCTTCCAGTTAGAGTAGAGTAGCTAGGTTTGCTTTCCGCAGAAGAAGTGCTTGTGCACACTCTCGCATGTTTCATTTGGAGCATGTATGATTTTCAGGTCTGTACATAGTTTTTGGTGTTGCTGGTTTGTGCTCTGGCACAGGTTCATTTCAGCGGCATTTTGGTGAAGGTCAACTCCAGGTTCAGTGTGCTCTCAGAGAAGGAGTTGCGGTATCAGGTTCAGGATCAGATATCGGTTGGTTCAGGCTATTGCTTATGACTCCATGCCCAATGGATTGCCAAAAGGCCACTGATCTTCTACCTAGCAGGCAGGTAACCCCGTGAGTCACCAAATTGTTGTATATATTCCCCCCCCCCCTCACGACAGACGGGAAGGACAGGGACGGGCGTGAGAGGAGTCGGGGTGAGACAGGGTCGGAGAACCAGGGCGCAGGAAGCCAGGCATGGCGGAAGGGTTGAGAAGCCCGACACCAGGGCAAAATCGCGGAAACCATGCGGAAGGAGGAGTCGGATAAACAAGGAACGAATACATGTCGAAGGTTTTTTAAAACCCGACAGCAAAGGATTCGAGTTTCCGGGTCGGGCAAGCATTTCGGGTTTCCATGGCGCGAATGCATGTTGGGGGGTCTAAAAAACCCGACGGGAAGAAGCATGTCGGGAGTTCTAAAAGGCCCGACACAAGAAAATATGTTTTCGGGTCTCCAAAACCCGACGCACCTAACAAATTGGGTTTTCGGGTCGGAAACGCATGACGAAAGAGCATGTTGGGAGCCCACCAAAACCCGACACCAAAGGACATGCCGGAAGGGTTAAAAAATCCGACGCACAATGCAATTCGGGTTTCGGGGGCGGAACAACATGGCGCATCAAATATATGTCGGGGGGTCTTCAGAACCCGACAGCAAGGGAATTCGGGTTTCCGAATCGGGAAAACACGTCGGAAACGCATGAAAAGGAAGCATGTCGAGCTAGTTTCCAAGCCCGATGCAAATGCACAAGGGAGTTCCGAGGCCTGACAGTCGTTGGGGATCTCATCTGCCACCATGGTTGTTGAAGAATTGAAGTGCAGTTTTGGAGGTGGTTGGGGCAGATCCAAATCATTCTCTTCTCCCTCTCTTTTCTCTCATATATAATGTAAGGAAGGGGCTGTTTTTTAAAAGGTTGAACATTTTTGTTTTGTGCCTCCTCCCTTCTTCTCTTTGGCAGGTGGAGTTGTGGAGCTCAAACCTCCCCATTTGAAACTGTAATGCACCTTTGCCTCTGGGCATTTTTTGCAGTGTATTGTATCAACCTTCGGAGCAAATAAATACATGACTGTGGATGTTTCTCAACCCTCTATGTGTTTCATTTTGCATCCTCCTGATCTTTCACTGTGAATATGTTTATCTGTGCATGATATTGCATTGCATTTCTGTGGTCTGTGTTTAATTGGCAAAACATATGTTCTTCATTCCTCGGTGCATCACCTCCGTAGCTTAGGTTTATTTTTATGCATTTCTCTCTCCCTGTCCCCTTGGTAGTTTAGTTTTAGGTTTTTTGGGGGTAAACCTCTGCGTTTTATTGGTGCATCTGAACAGAGGAATAGGAGCCGGCGTTCATCCGGAGAGCTTTTCCGATTTTGCGAGGTCCCACACTTGGGAAAAGCTCCATGTTGTGCAATCGCATTGGGAGTCTCAAACGATCGCGTTGCGGAGTTCCAGGGGTGCTGCGATTCGACACCAACACATTCTTTTGGGCTTTTATAAAGAGAATGTTTAAGAAGGTCGAAGCTGCTGAAAGGTGTTGGAATTTGCTGAACTCAGAAATAGAGAAATGCTGGGTAGTCACAAATCAGGTACATACAGATTGCGAGCCTTAGAGATTTCATGTTAAGACTTTTTGTAGTTTTAGGCAGGTTGCAGATTCTACAACAAGTTTTTCTAGAGCCTTGAGAGGCTCATCTGAGTGTTAAGAAGATAGGTAATAGTTACAGTGTTTGTAGATGCCGTTAAGGATTTGAAAATTAATAGAAAGGGAGTGTTTTTAATTTGTTTTCTGTTGTGTGACTCCGGGCTGTAGGATTGGGCTCTTGTTCACTTGAGACTCCTTGCCTGACTACGCCATATGAGCTCTGAATATAGCTCTGGGAGGAAGGATAATGATGCAAGAGTGAATAGATGTGGGAGAAGGAAACCAAAGAAGTTGAGAGAGTTGAGGAAGATACGAGTTGAGAGAAGGTAGGAGCATCTCCTACAGATGTCTTATTTTCACATTAAGGAAAGGTGTGGGCAGCAAATAGAGGAAGTGAAAGAGAATAACATATTCCAGCTGAATAGAGAGTTGAGGTAGAAGGTGTTAGAGTTGAGCAAGAAAGTGTTGTGAATTGTCCTCCACTGAGAAAAGTTGGTTGAGGTGAAGGAAAAGGGTTGAGCATCCTCCAGTCAACGAAAACTGGGAAGAGGATATAAAAGTGAGTGAAAGAGAGGTTTTGTGTCTTCCACTAGGGAGAAATAGTGGGTAGAAGGCATATTGTTTTCCTCCAGTTTGAGAACATTGGGCAGAGAGGAAGGAGGAAAGAGAGAAAATACAGTTTGAGGATTGCATGAGAGTGACTGAGTTGTTCTCCATCAAGCATTGGTGGGTAGAGAACAAGGGGAAGAGAACTCTATGAAGGATTGTAGCTGAGGTTTCAGTACTGGGTTAGAAAGAAGTGGTGTGAAGATTTGAGTGAGGGGAGGATAGCTTGAAAAACTATGAGGAAAATAGAGTTGTTGAGAGAGCAACCAAGAGTTGTGCTGAAGAGCAGACAGAGTGAAAGAGGGTTTGAGAAAAGCTTGTTAAGGGAAGAAAACTGTAGGGAAGAAATGGTAGCTGTGCGTTGCCGTAGAGGAGATCATTATGAAGCAAGGAACCAAAGTAGAGGAGTTAAAGACTCCATGATACAATCCATGGGAGAGAGTATGGCAGCAAAAGAGGAGAATGAAGAAGAGTAAGTCAGCATTACCCAAATCAGAGATAGGAGGGCTGAAGAAAGAGTTAGAGAGGGTGCAATCCACGATGGTCAACTTTGAGAAATACATTACAACAGCAATGGAGAGTGAAGGAAAAGGGTATAAAAATGAGGATAAGTTCCTCATATGTAGAGATGAAGATGGGTGGGAAGGAGAAGGGCTTGAGTATTTCTACCAAGGAGGAGGTTTTAGTGACTAGAGAGAGGGAGAACAATCAAGAAAAGGTGAGGAGATTCTCTTGAGAGAGGATAAAGAAAGGAGAAATGAATGTAAGGAAGCTTGCAGCTCTGTTACAGAGGTTGCACAAGGAGTTGGAGATGTGGGAACAACCCACATGAGAAAATTAGTAGTAGAAGAGTGGGTGGTCACTGCATGCCACATATTTGGTAAGGAGGCTGAAATAACGTGTGTGTTCTTAGCATCCTTGGGGCCACAAGAAGAAGTGGTGTTGGTGAATGGACACCATACAAGAGAATTTCTTCCATAAATGGGAGATCAAAAGAAGGCCTGTTGCAGAAAAATCATGAGCTACAAAGCACAGAAGAAGGAAGCTACATGGAGGAGGGTGAGCTTTTTGAAGCCATCATGAAGATTGAGGTTCGCAATGAGTAGGCTGTCCCCTTAAGAGTAAATATAGTTGTTTGAAGTTGCACTAAGGGTCACAGGAGGAGGTGACTGCATTAGCGGCAGAGGAGAAAAGCCATGGAGGCCAAGGAAGAGGAAGAAGAGGTAGAGAAGAAGGTGAAGAAAGAAGTGCATAGTGGAGAGAGAGAAGCTGATTTTAATATCATTCATTGAGAGAAGAGAAGTGAAGGAGGCGGCACCTAAAATATTAATGAGCCCTCTAATTTCAAATTTAATTGTGTTTTTTAGTTATTTATGTGCAGGTGTAGCAGAGTAGAAGGCATTTGAAATAACCTTGAAATGAGAAAGAAATGAGTTGTCTAAGCTCATGAAGCATGAAGAATCAGAACGGATTGCAGGGCTTTTTAAAGCTCTTGTAGATGGTGAAGCCACAATCCAGTTTGTGGAAAAAAGATGACACAAACAGAAGAAAATGAAGCAGCAGAGTGGAAGAAGATTCATGGAGAGACCTTCCAATGTGAAGATGGTGAGCAACTTAAGCTCATGAGCAGGTAACGAGTTGTCAAGAAGTTAGAAGAATTCATAAGCAGACAAGCATGCCCATGTGGCAAAGAGGAAAAGATAGCAACGAAGGAGGAGATTAAAGCCAAAATAATTGAGGAGCTGCATAGTTGGTTACAGAGTCTAATTGAAGATTGGACCAGTGATGAACAAAGCCAACAGGGTTTTAGGAGGATTTTTCCTGATTTTCTTGAACTGGAAGAGCTCCTTGCTCAGGACGGTCAAGGGCAAGCGCAGTCTTCGGGAATCACCCCTCGACTTCAGATTACGACTCTGATCTTGCACACAACAGTGAAACCTGATCTCTGTTACCTCCCTGTTGAGTAACATACATCATCTGTTGTATGCAATTAGCGATACCGACCCCACCATGCAGGTGGGAGTCTCCAGGGAATGCTCCTGGTGAACACCGTTTTGCTTTCACCTAGCCTTTAGGAGGAGATCGGCCACAATTGGTCTAAGCCCGCAAAAAATAAGGAAATTTTTTAGGTGGAGTTGCTTGGGTTGTGGCGGGCCAAAGCTCACAAAAAGGTGTAGAAGGAAAAGGAGCACAATTCAGAGGAATAAAGGTGGAAAAAGAGGGAGGTTCTGCATAGGTACCTGGCTTATTGGAAACACACCCAGCGACCTTATGTACACACAATATATTAACCTTTTATATAACATTATTAATGTTTTTCACTGAATTTGTCAATTTTGCACATTTATAAATTATGCTCATATGTAATATTTATATATATTTCAGACATGTTTTTTCCAAACTTCTTAAAGTGTTTAAGATTTTCGGATCTTTTTCCCTTCCAGAATGGATCTGAATTTTTGAACTTGGTAGCTATGCCCTAGGTGTATTGATGCAGGAGCCTCCAAGGCAAAGAACAATTTTGCATTACCCAAAAAGAAGATTGAATTTTTGTTAGTGTTTTCGTTGTTCGGGGCCATATGCCAAATTTTGGGGTTCTCAGAGTTGCAATTTAACGATGGCCGTGGTAGAGGTCATACTGAAGATCACCAAGTGTTCACAAGCCTCAAGAAAGTGCCACAACTTCAAGTAACAGTCATGGTGGACACAATTATTCCTTGGAAGTGTTCTAGAGGCTTTCATTGGATCACCAAGTTTATGGTGAGTTCAAATTTCTGTTTATGGCTAAGTAAATGGTTCAAAATGATGTGGACTTGCCATGATGTAGGGCGGAGTTTAGAATGGCACGGATCTACGGAGCTTCCCACAAGGAGAAAAAATAAAACTTGTGATATTTTGGGAGGCCGTGATTGGGACAAGTGTCATAATACCAATGAATCATTTCGCAAAGGTCGAGTTGGAAAGGTTCGTGTGATAAGAGACCAAGATGATGCCACATGCTATCGTCCTGGAATACCTGAGCAATGATGCAGTTATGACTGCAGATCCCAATGAAGGGATGCCTAAACCATGCAGTTATATAAACACAAACAAAAAGTACTTAACATCACAATAGATTCTCATAGTCACCATCAAAATTACAATGTGCGTAGACTAGCTCATATCTGGAATGGAGCTGCAACGACTAGCTCTTTGTTCTACAATGGTAGTGTTTCAAAAGGCTTGCACACTTCTCACTCAGATTTCTCTGTTTGGAGCTCGCTCTCTCTAGCTCGATTTGATCTACCTTGAACTCACTGAACACCCTTTTTGAGATCTTTTGAACCTATGTCATCCTCAAGCTCTAGTCTCATTAAATGTTTTGAGCTAACTTATTGTCATCCTTTACATATCTTCAAAAGAATCCAATGTCATTTACTTCATGCTCTAGATTTTTCAAATTTTCAGAGATCTTGCCTTAATTTGTTGACATTTACATACTTGTATAGTATCTCTTAACTTTGACTTGTCAGGAATGTATCCATGTAGTCGTTCTCCTTATGACATGTAGACATGGTAGTTGCCTCAATTATCTCTCCAATCTTCAAAGCCCAAGAAGTTAATTCAATTCTTCGTCCCTGTGCAATGACCTTATACAACCATTGTGCACTCCCCAAAAATCCATCTGATTCCTGCATGGTGTGTTCCATTCGCACCCTCTAAGCAGAATGCTTATGCTTAGCACTCCACATTGTTTCATATTCTTGTGCACAAATCCATCCTTCTAATGTGTCCAAGTTTCTTGTGCTTGTTTACGATCTGACTTAACATGTTCTTTATCATTGAAGTACTACCCCTTTTGCGCACCCTCCATTCAAGCTTCTTTATGATGTTTTCTTATGTGATGATCCTCTAGCCTTGTGCAATTTTTCCCATGCTTGCTATGCACACCATGCCTCATTTAAAAACTGAAAAAGAAAAAATACTTCCAACTTCTGCACACCAATTCCTACACACTCCATGACATGGGCTTATTCAAAGGTTTAGTTTCTTTTTTGGTTGATGCAAGATTGCTTGTTTTCCTAGAATGCTCTTGCATCAAACTCCCCATATAAGAAAGAATGCAAGACCCTAGTCACTCATTGATATCTTCGAGAGTATAGTCGTAGCAACCAATCTATACAAGGTCCAACCACAATACATCCTCTTCCTATTCTTCCACTCACCAAGTATTCCTTTCTCCTCTTCACAACTCAAGTCTAAAATGTCCTCTATTTGTTTCTTCTCTTTCTCTAGTACTTGTTATTTACTATCAAGTATCTATGTGTCCATCTCCTTAACATTTCGCTCATCACCCTGCCCTTTATGGTACTCATACAGATCAACCTCATTGAATATGGGCGTTATGTCCAATGCTTTAGGTAATTCAATCTCATAAGCATTTTCTGAAATTTGTGCAACACCTTGCATGGTCTTATCATCTTCCATTTCAGTTTGTTGTATGTCCCTCATGGAAATATTTCCTTGCACAAATGTGCCAACACCAGATCTTCGACCTCAAATTCCTTACGTTTGTACCTCGCGTCTGCAAGCTCCTTATATAGCGAACTACTTTGCTCCAATTTCTTGCGCACATACTCATGAATTTTGTGTATATACTTTGCATAGTCTTTTGCTTCCACACTTTGGCCTTCAACTCCTAATTCTTGCAACTCCATCACTCCACGCAGGCTTCTTTTGTCGATAATCTAAAAAGGCGTCCGCTCGGTACTATTTACTGAATTATTGTACGCAAACTCTTCTTGCGCCAATGTTATGTCCCACTACTTTGGTTTTTCTCCAACCAAGCATTGCAAATAATAGCCCAAAATCCTATTCACCACCTCTATTTGTCCATCCATTTGCAAGTGATACACAAAACTAAATTTAATCTTTGTCCCTAGGTTCTTCTATTAGGTCCAACAAAAATGGCCTAGAAACTCAGTGTCCCTATCTAACATAATGTTGTATGATAGTCCATGCAACCTTATCACCTTTTTGAAAAATAGGGTTGCAATGTTTGTCGCATCACTCGTCTTCTTACATGCAATGAAATTCACCATCTTTGAGAATCTGTGGACTACAAAAATATGGACTTGTTTCTTTTCAGCATTTTTGGCAATCCTAACACAAAATACATGCTTACATCATCCCATGGCTTCTCTGGTATCGACAATGGTCGATACAATCCCATGTTTTGGCTTCATCCCTTCGCCAACTAGCAGATCCTACATTCCTTCGCATATTTTTGCGCGTTTGTACTCATCTTTGGCTAGAAATAGTGTCCTTCCTATTGCGCTAGAGTCTTGTCACATCTAACGTGCCCTCCTAAGCCTCCACTATGCTTCTCCTTTATCAAATTCTTCAACATAGACCCTTTCCATATACACAATTTTGTTCCTTTCAACAACATCTCATCTCTCACAAAGTAGACTAACCATGGCGTTCTATCCACACTTGGTTTTTTGCACGCCTTCCATGCATCTTGGAATTTTTCATCTTCTGTGTACAACTCCTTCGTGGTGTTAGAACCTATGACTTTGACACCCATTTCATTTAAGAAGAGAATTGTCCAACTCAATGCATCTATAATCTTGTTTGATTTTCCACTTTGATGCTTCAACACAAATGAGTAGCTTTGTAGGAACTCAACCCATTTCATATGATTTTGGATCAGCTTCCCTTGACTATTAACGAATTGCAATGCATGATAATTGGTATATAGCCCAAAATCTCATCGAGATCATGATAATGTTTTCATATCTTAAGTGCTTGTACGATCGCATAAAACTCTTGGTCATAGATTAAATGTCTTCTTTTTTGAGCCATTCAACTTTTCACTGAAGTAAGCTACAAATTTTACTTCCTTGGCTTAACAATGTTGCCTATGGCAACCCCACTCAGCATCATAGTCTTTTTGGAATACTATTATGAAAATCTGGCAATGCCAAAATCTGGTTGCTCTGTAATATTGCATTTCAACTCTTGAAAGTTATCACTCTACTCGCTTCCAGTACACACAAAATCCTTGCAATCTCCTAGGCATAACTTTCAGTGATTACCACACAAGTCCCATTGAAGTATTTTGGTGAAATTCCTATAGAAGTTTGCAATTCCATGGAAACTCCTTGCCTTTGTCACATTCCTTCGTGACAACCACTCTACTATTGTGCTCACCTTCTCTAGGTCCATTCTCAAGTCCTCCTTGGGATATTATGAAATCCAAGAATACCAAATCTCTGTGCACATGAAGTTACTACATCTTCATTTATTTTGATCAACAACTCCTCCTGCTATGCAAACGCATGCAAAACCTTTTGTAAATGCTCTTGGTGTTCTTCCTTCATCCTATTGGTAAATACCAGAAGTTTCATCTAAGTATAGGTTAATGACAGACTCCCCAATGAATGGTTTTAGTACCTCATGTCTATGAGATGCGTAAAGTGTGCTCGGTGTATTTGTCCAATTTGAATGGCGTTAGCTAACCATTCATACAACCCTTCCTGTTTCTTGAATGCAATTTTCCATGCCCATCCCCTTCTTTGATGTGATTCTAATGATATGCGATCTTAAAGTCTATCTTTGAGAAATACTATGCTCCACTTAAGCAGTCTATCTAGTCATTCATTCTTGGCAACATGGATATCTGTACTTAATTCATTATCTTGTTAATGGCCCTCAAATCAATACACATGTGCTATTATCCTCCCTTCTTTCGGTGCTAGTACTGTGGAGATACTGCACATGGGCTCAAACTTTCCCTTATTAAAATTCATTAACCAACAATTCATGCACATGTCATTGCACTTCCTCATTCTCTATGGGGTGTCATCCTTTATGGTGCCTTGGTTGGCAAAAACTCGATCCTAGTATCAAGTTGATTTGATGAGTGATACCGCGCATGGGCGGACAACCCATCTGGAAAATCTTTTGGAATAATCTCTGACAAACTTGCTTCAAAAAAATGCACGCTTACTCATTTGGGATCTCCTTGCTCCCTACACTTTTTAGTTGGGCATGACCTTCGGTATAAGTTCAAAACATGTCTTCTCATGTTTCGCATTTCTCGCAGGAAACTCTCTTCTTGTCACACACGTGCAACACTCGAGTGTACAGCACTCAACTGTTGGCACTTTTTTTTCCTTGTCCTTCAAAGGAGACAAGTTAAACTTTCTTTCCATCCTTCTCGAGGTGATAAGTGTTTGTCCTCCCATCATGTACAACCTTTCTATCATACTGTCAAGGCCTTCTGAGCAAAACATTGACAGAGCGTACCCATTGGCATGATATTGCTCAATACCTCATCATGTAGTATGCGCCTATTTGAATACTTAACTAGGCTTTTTTTCATTCACCAAGATCTGATGGCCCTTTTGTAGCCATGACACTCTATAAGGGTTGGGATGCACAATTTTCGTCAATCCCAACTTTTCTACCATTTCGCAAGAAACCAAATTATCCGAGTTTTCCACAATCAATTATAACCTTATGCAACTTACCTCCCAACTTACATAACAGTTTGAAAGAGATTCTTCCTCTACAAAGGCTCACTATCCTTTTGTTTTCTTAATTTGTTTTTTCTAATCTCTAATATATGCAAATAATGTAATGAAATAATGCACATACTTATCTACTTGTGTTCCTGGATAATTCCTTTTCTTCCACCTACTCATTACACAGGTCTTTTCTTATCCTCTCTTCTTCCTCCTCTAAGGTTGTGTTTATCTATTTTCTCCAAGCCCTCCATGTTCATCTTCCACACACAATTTTCCCTCTTTCCTTTCTCTTATCTTTGCCTTTCTTTCCTCTACATTTAACCCATGACATATTTTCTACATATCTCTATTTTTTTTTACATTTTGGCAGATCACAATGACCAAGTAATAATGAAAAGGACGCGGATGGGACCGACCTTTTTTTTTTTTTTAAAGTTAGGGTTTATGGTGGTGTAAATGTGCCACAACCATGATGCTTATTCACATCACATTTGTGCCACCATTTTTTTTTCTTTTGCATTGGAAATGATGCCATTTAAAAAAAAACCTTTCTCAAATTGTTGAGAAATTGACTCCATTTTTGACGTTTTTTTGCATATTATCTATTATTTTTTGTTTTTAATATTTTATCTATCTGGTGGACATCATAAAAATCCCCTAAACCCTAATCACTATGGTAAGAAGATCAACTAGAGGCCAAGGGAAATGTTCCACCACTCCAAGGAAAAATCTTATAGAGGAGGCTTAGTAAAATTTGGAATGGGGTAGAACATATGATGTTATGTCTTCCTTTGTGGATGAGAAAATAAAACCCCTGGTTGAGAGCATGTAAACATTAAAGGGATATGTTGACTGTATGGGTTGTAAAATGAAAGGAGATGTGGCTAAGGTATCCAAAAGTATTAATTTTTTGTTATCCTCTCACTTAAATCAAGGTGGATCTAATGGACATACAAATCATGATTGAAATACTACATCATATTGCTCTAGGGAAAGTTTTAACTCTAGGTTGCATAACCTACTCCGAAAGGTGGACATCTATAAATTTGATGGAAAGTATCTGTTCAACTAGATTTTAAAATGGGGAATTCATTTTATTTACACCAAATCCCATGTAGTAAAAATGTTATTATGGCATCTTTATGTTTGGAACCTAAAAAATTCACTTGGTATTTATGGTTGTGTGTCCAAAAGAAGAAGGATTTCAATGTCACTTCGTCATGTTTTACAGAGGAGTTGCAAACACACTATAGTAGTAGAGCGAACTAGAACTAATTTTTCAATTGGAAAAGTTGGATCAAATGGGGTCAATGAAGGATCATATTCAACAGTTCCAGAGTTTTTCTTTATGTCTGAAGGCAATTTTAGATGATAATTTGAATGATATGTTCATTGGCAATCTCAAGGATCACATCTAACATGAAGTACACATGTTTGATCCAACCAATGCTTTTGATTTTATTGTCATGGCACACAAGGTAGAGAAAAAATGAATTTCCAATAAAAGGAACTAATTAATAGATCATACCATTCCATCGCAATGGCTCACTCAGTTTACTAAATTGATTTTTCAACAAATTGAAGGGAAACAAGAAAAATACTTATGTTTCAATTGTGACAACAAATACAAAGGATATATAAATGTGTTGAAAAGAAGTTGTTTTACATGGAGGTCACTACTGATGAAGTCAAATATGAAGAAAAATAACTAGATGTTATGGATGAACTAGGGATATGAGATTCCCAACCTACCATTTCTTGCCATGCAATGTCAACTGTTATCTCCCCACAAAAAGGTAAGGGGAGTTTTAAAGGAACAAAAGGTAACCATATTGGTTAACTCAAGGAACACACATAATTTTATAAATAATAAGATGGAGGCATGTTTGAATTGTTTTATTTACTTGGCCTTAGGGCCAAATTAAGGTTTTTGAGTGCCCTAGGTAGTACTTAGAGTGTACGTCCCCTGCCCCCACCCCCCAACTTCATAAACTTATAAAAAAAATTGAACTTTGTGATTCTACAACTAAAATGAAAAATCAATACCTTGAGATATATGTTGTCATAAGTTTACGGATAAATGAACACCACAACTGCACATATTCCTCTTTTTTTATGGATTCTATCAAAACTAATCTCACAGATGCAACTAATGCCAATAGGTGTATCAATTGTGACTTGAAAACTAGCTTAATCCTTCTTTTGGTTCGAGCATGGGTGATACTTTTTATTAAAATAGTACTAAGGTATTTGTATTTATAGTTTTTCCTACACCTACTAGCACACAAAAGACAATAGAAAGAGTGTCTACAAGAAAAAATTTCTATTAGAAAGAGATGGTGACTACAAATGGTTGTTAGTGACCCAAGGTTTCCTAGTAGACATTGTTGGTGTCCTAGATCAAGGGGGAATAGAGTGTCCAAGACATGATACATTGTGTTAATGAGATCCCAATTTAAACATGGCCCCATATGATAAAAGTAAAACTATAAATATTGCAATAAAAAATATTGTATCAAATTACTTATAGATGAATATTATGTTTCTCATATAAATTAAAAACTAAGGAAATATGGAAAAGAGAGGCTAACCATATAAGGAAGGAGAAAACATGTGAAAGAGAGAGGAGTTACAAAGAAGAAGAAAAAAACACCTTAGAAATCAATGAAAAACATAAAACATACACTAGTAAGAGTCTAATAAAATTTAATAATGGATAAGACAAAATGTAACATGAAAATATTATATTATATTAAAAATTATCCCTATACAAAAAATAATGTGTCTAATCTTGATGATGAGGGATCTATGTACCTCAATTTTGTCGATTGATTGTGTACTCTTGAAACATACATGGCCTTACTGATCCCACTTGAAGATATCTAGTTAGGGACAATTTTCTTTAGTTTCAACATATGCATGTTCTTTGTCTGCAAGAAGTTAAAATTGTAGGATTTTTACCCCAGTCCGCAGCTTGCAAAATTTGGCCCCATGTTGTTTGCCACATTCCAATCATGAGCCTAGACATCGAGGGGTTTTGAATTTGATTATCCTTGAACTTGCACAAAATGTGATTTCTTGGGGCTTTGACCCCACCCACAGTGTGGTTTGGACTCTTTTTTATTTTGACAGGTGCATCCTCGGGATTTCCAATATTTATGCATCCAACGACGTTGTTGAGTGAGCTCTATTTTGGAGATGAATTGATGACTCCTTACTGTTGGTGGCGAATCACAGCACCCCTGAATGTCTGCAACTCGATGGGTTAAGACTCTCAGTGCGATTGCATAACATGGAGCTTTTCCCAAGTGTGGGACCTTGTGAATCAGGAAAGCTCTCCGGATGAAGGCCGGTTCCTATTCCTCTATTCAGATGCACACATAAAAATGTAGAGGGTTTACTAAAAAACCTAATCTAACTTGCCAAGGAAACAGGGTAAGAAGATGCATAAAATAAACTTAAACTAACAAAGGTGATGCACCGAGGAATGAAGAACACCTGTCTTGCCGATAAACACAAACCATTAAAATGCAATGCAAGATCATGCACAGATAACCATATTTGTAGTGAAAGATCAAGAGGATGCAAATGAACACAGAGAGGGTTGAGAATCATCCATAGACATGCATTATTTTCTCCAAAGATTGACACAATACACTACAAAATGCTAAGAGGCAAAGTTGCATTACAGTTTTAGATGGGAGGTTTGAACTCCACAAATTCACCTGCCAAAGAGAAGAAGGGAGGGGAAAAACAAGAATGTCCAATCTTTAGAAAGAAGCCCCTCCTTACAATTTATAGGAAGAATGAGAGAGAAAAGAGAGAGGAATTCCAAATCTACCCCAACCGCCTCCAAGTTACATTTAATTCATCTCATTATGGCGGTAGGTGAGAACCCTAGCAAACCCAAAAAATGGCCAATTGTATTTTGAATTTTTTAAGAACTTTTTCTCACCCAATTAAATATATCTAGTTGTAGTTGGATAGAGGACCTCGTAAGCTTTCCGAAAAGTCCAACCTTGCATGAATCCGAGCTTCCTGTGAAAAGTTATGGCCATTTGAATATCTGCGTCAGGGTTTTCTTTCTATCGGGGTGTCAATGCTAAAAATGTTGCACCCCCTGAAGATGCACCTTGGCGCATCCATCCTTATGTCGACATACTCTTATGTGTGCCATAGGCGCTGAAAATTTTGTGTCGACACTTTGTGCCGTGCGCTAGAGGCACTTGGTGACGTAATAAATGTCGGGTTTTCGACCATGCAATGCGCTTTCAAAACCCGAAGTGAAGGATTTCGATTTTCCTTGATTTCTATATTCTTCTGCTTGGTCATATATACCCAGGGAGGGAGATATATACAACACTTACTTAATGCTCTATGGATTATCTATGGAGACTTTAATATGGTTGAATGCTCAGAAGACAAGTTCGATCATTTTCCTATGCGTTGTTGTGCAGGAGAGCGGGAGGATTGGTTCTATCTGAGCCACAAGCTTGGATAGTTTTATCCTAACACCCCCTTTAAAGGTAGATCCTCCTCTTCATGGTTCACTTAGTCCAATTTTAGACAGGGGAAAGATTATGTTGTCCAGTGTCTTGACTGTGTCTTGATGCCAAGCCAAGACTTCTTCTATCTTTACCCTAATTTTGGCCGACATGTTGTTGTTGTTAACACTGCTCTTGTTTCTGATCACACCCCCATTTTCTTTGATATCACCCGGCTTGTTCCTGCTAAAAAACCCAAGGTCAATTCTCAATTATATCTCAATATTGTGCACCTGAAGCATGCTCGAACTATGGCACACATTCAACATGTTTGGAACTTAATTCCTCACCCTAGTGGTCAAGAAGGTTAGATATCTTAATGGAATGATGCCATCACTAGGATCAACACCTTCCTTCACAATAAGTTACTCTTTTTCAATAGGTTGTGCACAATGCTTCCTATTGTGAATTCTAACGAATATCACAAGATCTTAATGCCTCTCCCTACAATCAAAATTTGTAACTCCAAGATTCCCATTAGAGACACAAACTCAAAATTGAGGAATCTTACAAAGCCATGGGTTCCCTACTTTGTGCTCATTTACATTGTCTTAAAATTAGAGACAAAGCTTCCAAAGAATTTTTTCTATGCTTTGAGCCAAACACTCTACCACACAGATCAAATATATCTTCCAAGGAAATATTTGGTACACTTCCTAACCGGACATCATCTAAGCATTTGTCCACCATTATCATGGTGTTTTTTCCTCCCAACCTGCTACCCTTGCTAGGGAAGAGGCTCTTCTTAAGTTCTTGCAAGTTGTGCCCTGCAAATTCATTTATTCTCAATGAGCTGCATGTAATAGACCTTTGTCTCTCACTAAGTTTAAGGAGGATGTATTTCAAATGGCTCCTAATAAAGCCCCATGCATTGATGGCTTCCCCTCTGAATTTTATCAAAACATGTGGGATACTATGGTACCTAATCTGTATAGTGTCTACCTCAAAGCTCTTATTTTTAAATCTTTGGGTCAACTAATCAACCAAGGTAACATTAAGTTTATCCCCAAGTCTGGAGACCCTGAGAAAATATCTAACTGGAGACCTATCACCCTCATTAATGTGTCCTACAATATAATTGCTAAGGCTTTGTCTAACATGTTTCATTAAGCAAAGGTATATTCTTGACAATATCATTATTGTGTGGGAAGGTATGGAATGGTATCATCTCTCAAACAAGATGACCTTATTTATCAAAATTGATTATGCCAAAGCTTATGACCAAATTGAGTGATATTTCATTTTGGCTATGCTTCAAGCTCTTGGGTTTAGGCCGAGGTTTACTCACACTATGCATATGCTTTTTAGAAAATGTTAAGCATGCATCACCATCGATGGAGCTCAATCCTCTAGGTTTGATCTGTTCAAATCCATCTGTCAAGGGCTCCCTTTGTCCCCTTCACTTTATGTACTGGTAGCTGAAGGCTTTAGCTACATGTTGGCCAAAAGTGTTTCCCAAGATCTTATCAAAGTGATTACATTGCCATCCATTAATCAACAGCTCATTAATGGACATTTGGCAAATGATTCTTTTCTTACTATCCTTGAAGAAGAACAATATGTTCAAACTGCTTTGGACTCTCTTGATAGTTTCTACTTGGCTTTTGGTTCTTCTATTCAATGGGATAAAACCAAGTGCTATCGGCAGTCGCAATCGTATATCCCTCTTTGGTTGGATGGTTTACAATGGAGTTAGATCCATTCAGGTATTCAATTCAAATTCCTTGGCATTCCATTTTATTTCTAGGGCACACTGCACGGATTTGGAGCTATGTTGTTCAATGAGAGGAGCACAAAATCTCTTATCGAATTACCAAACCGCTCTCTCTGGAAAGAAAATTTTGAATATTCTCCAAAGTGTTATTTTCCACTCATGTGTATTGTTCCTCTTGTTGGTATCCTTCTAATGTTTCCTATTCCAAGCTCGAGAAACTTCTATGATATTTTCTCTGGGCTAACTCTGAAGGTCACAAGGGATTTCAAAAAGTTGACTGGGACATTTGTTGCAAACCCAAAGAAGTTGGTGGCCTTAGATTTCTTGACATCAAGCTTCAACGAAATGCTCTATGTGTCAAATGGTTGATTTGTATCTTAGAAGGGAATGAGGCCTGTAATATTCTTCTCCGACATTACATCTGTCAAGGTTCTCCTCTGGGAAGACGAGACTAGAAAGGCCTCAACTTCCAGTCCCTTCTTCTCTACCTTGTTTCTGTCAAAATCAGAGGTACTTTTATAACTCAAAGTATTTGGAAATCCTGGGAGTTTCTTAAATCAAACCTAATTTGGAAGGGGGTGGCTTCAGAACTGGCCTTTCTATTAACTCCTACTCTCTCTGGTGGTCATCTCATTTTACCTTCCACGATGCTCCACTCGCTCTAGCTCCTTGGGATAAATCCATTTGGCTCTGTAATATCCCCTTCTCATTCGAAGACCTTTGGCCTATTTTTTCAACCCAACGGCCAAAGGAAAAATATAAGGGTGGCTTAAGTTATATCTAATTATTATAAAGTGCCATTAATAAAAGAAAAAAATATATAGAGCACTTATAATAATTTATATGACTTAATAATTATTAAATCAAGGATGGAAAAGGCCCAAATATAAATTGTTATCCATCCTAGGTGAAAAGACGACTTGCCTTAGAAGGGGGAATGGGAACATAGAAAGGATAAGTGCCCATTTAACTATGTATTTCCCCTAGAAAAATGCGACTTGCATTAGGAGGGAAAAAGTTGTTGGAAAAAACATTTAATATGGGAAAATATTAAATGCTTGCATAGGGAAAATCCTTGGGAACTACTTGGATATTATAAAGGTTGTTTTGAGTCTCTTCTTCCTTTATAAGGAGAAGTCAACTTGAAGGGAAACATATTCCATACCATTTGATATTTTCTAATTTGTGTCTTAAGCTTGTAGCTTATGCATATTCTTTCATGTGCAACTGTTGTTTGCAAATATCCATCTTGTGGAGTAATATCCCATGGGAACCCTAGTTTTGGTGGTGAGAGATCCATCCCTAGCTAGCAGGGCATTCTTTGGTAGTGAGAGATTTACTCTAGCTTGTCAATTTTGGAGCTGAATTGATGCCCTAAATGTGTTGGGTGACCTATTTTTTAAGGAAAAATTAGGGTTTTGTGTTTGTTGTGTGAAAACTATTTTTGAAATATTATTATTCATATTTTTGTGGCCCAAGATCCAAAGTTTCAGCTCATTTGGACTTCTCTAGCAAAAGATATTAATTTTAGAAGTTTTCAGCTGTTTAGGGCACGCTGTAAATTTCTAGCAGCATTCTGTTATTCAAAAAATTCCAAAAACAGTTCTATAATATATGTTATTGTATTAGTAAGCTCCATTTAAAATTTCAAGAGATTTGAGCAAGTATTTTTGGAGTTATCCATTATTTTCTATTTGCTGCCCTATATTTAATTTTTTGCAAAAAATAGATTTCTGTTTGGCTGCAATTTATCTGTATTTTGCATATTTAAAGTTGGGATTGCCTAAAATCTATTTAGGGGTAAAATAATGTCCATTGGGGACATTACAAATGGTATAAGAGTTGTTGTTCCTCCAGCTTGTGTGAGTTAAATATGGAAAATTGGAAAGATTTCAATATGGGTTTTATGAAGGAAATGTTCACCAACATGGTGAAACAATAGGAAACCACTAACCTTTATTTGAGCCAGCTCACTCAGAATTTAAATCAAAGCAAGTCTTGGGACAATAAGTAAAAATGTGAGAACAATAATAAAGGGCATCCAATAGAGGTGATTGATGAGGATTCTTGTTGGAGGAAATACCAATCTTTGAGTAAGGGTTTCAGAGCTAATATGTCATTTCCAGATTATTGCATTATGAAGATTGGTAGAAAGCCCAAGCGAGGTCATCATGTGCCAGTACCTAAATTACAAAAGAACTCATTTGAAGAAGAAGAAGCTTCTAGAGAAAAAGGTATGATTTCCATTGAGAAAAATAATTGCATTAATGAAACTTTGCTTATTAAAGAAATTATTCCAGCTCAAGAGAAGAAATTTGTATATGCAAGTGAGGAGGATGTAATGGAAACTCTAAAAAGGTGTGAGGAGTGGAATAGCAGAGCTAGAGCTACTAAATTGATAGCTGCTCAAACAAGACAACACCTACAAGAGTTCAAGGAAAAGATGTGGGTGAATGATACAAGGAAGTCTTCACCTACGAAAGAAGACTCTATGGAGTAGTTGGCACATGAAGAGGAACATCACATGGCACTTGTATAAAATTGCACGCTGCTGCAATTTCCAAACTAGCAGCTCATGATAAGTTGATTTATGAAGAATTTCAGCCCATTGTAGACCAGAATACTCAGGATTTGTGGCTAAAAAGTCAAGTCATTTTGGAGACCAAGCTTGATGAGGATACTCTAAGGTATGAAGCGGATATGTCTTATTTATTGCTGCCTATTCCAATTTATTTCCGTCATGAGATTCATGATATGGTAGATGATGAAGTCTTCATTATGGAGGTTGTTGAACCATTGCTCCAACTAGGTGTATATGAGCATCTTGTGGATGATATATGGTGTCATGTTTTAGCTCACTTAACAGGTACAGAGCCCCGAATGGTAGAACACTTCAACATGTTTTGTCTCTTGTGCATGGCTCTTGGAAAAAACAAAGATGCAATTGCTTGAGGGCAAGCAATTTTGGGAAGGGAGGATTGTAATATCCCCTTCCCATTCGAAGACCTTTGGCCTATTTTGTCAACTTGACGGCCAAAGGAAAAATATAAGGGTGGCTTAAGTTATATTTAATTATTATAAAGTGCCATTAATAAAAGAAAAAAATATATAGAGCACTTATAATAATTTATATGACTTAATAATTATTAAATCAAGGATGGAAAATGCCTAAATATAAATTGTTATCCATCCTAGGTGAAAAGGCGACTTGCCTTAGAAGGGGGAATGGGAACATAGAAAGGATAAGTGCCCATTTTACTATGTATTTCCCCTAGAAAAATGTGACTTGCATTAGGAGGGAAAAATTTGTTGGAAAAAGCATTTAATATGGGAAAATATTAAATGCTTGCATAGGGAAAATCCTTGGGAACTACTTGGATATTATAGAGGTTGTTTTGGGTCTTTTTTTCCTTTATAAGGAGAAGTCAACTTGAAGGGAAACATATTCCATACCATTTGATATTTTCTAATTTGTGTCTTAAGCTTGTAGCTTATGCATATTCTTTCATGTGCAACTGTTGTTTGCAAATATCCATCTTGTGGAGTAATATCCCATGGGAACCCTAGTTTTGGTGGTGAGAGATCCATCCCTAGCTAGCAGGGCATTCTTTGGTAGTGAGAGATTTACTCTAGCTTGTCAATTTTGGAGCTGAATTGATGCCCTAAATGTGTTGGGTGACCTATTTTTTAAGGAAAAATTAGGGTTTTGTGTTTGCTATGTGAAAACTATTTTTGGAATATTATTCTTCATATTTTTATGGCCCAAGATCCAAAGTTTCAGCTCATTTGGATTTCTCTAGCAAAAGATATTAATTTTAGAAGTTTTCAAATGTTTAGGGCATGCTGTAAATTTTTGGCAGCATTCTGTTATTTGAAAAATTTCAAAACAGTTCTATAATATATGTTATTATATTAGCTGAAAGGAACAATAACCAGATCATACCAAGTGAAGAACACAGATGCTAATCAACCACCACGATCTATAAGATGAAAGCAATTCACCAGAATAACTTTACATAAAACCTTTGCAAACAAATGTGTAACAATATCATATATTATAATGGAACTTAATGCAATACATAGAGAATGGGCCTTGCTTAAATAGGAAAGGAATAACAATCTAAGAACCAGTCAAGGTCGTAGATCAAGCCATAAATCAAGGAAATAACTAGTCATCAAAGAACTAGTCAAGACCATAGATTTAGGAGAGAACTAGACATCAAGGATCTAGTCAATACCATAGATCAAGGAAAGAACTATACCTAACAACTAGATAATATCTCCTAATATCTAAATAAGATAAAAGAAATATCCATACACACAAGTGGGTGAAGATAAATACAATAAAGGTAAATAAAGTACCTAGGTGAACATGAGCTAAGGTAAATACCTACTCTAACACCCCCCAAGTGAAGCTAAGGGCCAAAATAGAAGTGGCATGTCCACAGTATGAGTCTCGACATCTAGGCCTGATGAGGTACTCATGTACAATAATTGAGAAAAAAGGACACCGCAAGGTACCCAAAACCAGTAACAACAAAGTAAAGAGAGTAAAGATCCGCTCCAAGGCATCCCAAGAAGCTCAGCTCAAAAAACTCGTACAATGCTGAAGAAGTTTGGTCTGAATCCACTGCTCGATAATAGAACTCAAAAACAATTGACACTGGGCTTCCGCTGACAAGATTATTTTCCATTACTGTGAGCGATCAAAGGTGAAGCAAATTACCAAATTCCGTGGGTACTGTGCCGCTCAGTTTGTTAATGGCTAATTCAATCGTTTGAAGCAAAGTACAATTGGAGAGGGAGCTTGGGATTTGTCCACTGAGTTGGTTATCAAATAAGATG
This sequence comes from Taxus chinensis, assembly GCA_019776745.2. Lineage (NCBI taxonomy): Eukaryota > Viridiplantae > Streptophyta > Pinopsida > Cupressales > Taxaceae > Taxus > Taxus chinensis. The sequence goes on along the minus strand of CM034151.1, from coordinate 726,750,531 downwards.
AGTATTTACAACTCTGATAGTTTTCCAAACTGCCAGGGAATGTTTCCAGTTAAGATATTCTGATTTAACTCTAGATCTTGAAGATGGGTTAAGTTGGAAAACGCAGTGGGAATCGGGCCTGTAAAACTGTTAGAACTGAGAAGAAGCTCTTGAAGATTTGTGCAGTCTGAAAGGGAGGTGGGAATTGGCCCTGTAAGGTTCTTTTCGTACATATACAACACTTGGAGTTGACTAAGGAAACCCAGTTCAACAGGAATACCACAATGGATCCTGTTTTGGCTTAAATCCAATTGAGTTAAGGAGGAAAGGTTTCTCAGGAAAGTCGGGATGGTCCCTGTGATTTGGTTTCCTCCTAACCCAATGATCTCTAAATGTGAAAGAAGGGCAAGATGGGAGGGAATGGTGCCGTTCAGCTGGTTGGAAAACAGAATGAGCTGTTGCAAAGACCGGCAGTCTCCTAAAGTGGACGAGATTGAGCCTTCCAATTCATTCCTAGACAGTCTCAGAATTCTCAGGTGAGAAATTCTTCCCAGCTGAGGTGGAATTTGGCCCTGAAAACTGTTATTCCTGAGAACAAGCAGTCTAAGGAAAGAGAGGTTCCCTATGAAGGGCGAGATGGGGCCGAGTAAAGCCATAGAAGTGAGATTCAAGGAAACCACACGCTGTCTGTGAGGACAGCAGGCAAAACCAGTCAAATTACAGGTGTTGTGATTGGGAGACCAATTGTGCAAAGAATTGAATGGGTCGAAGGAGAGGGAATCCTTGAATGACAGGAGAGAATTCTGATCTGAATAATAAGAATTAGAAGAATGGGCCAATTTCAGTGCAGAGAGAAACAAGATAAAGAGAGAGAGCATCATCATTTTCATCTAGTTTTGGAGCTTGAGTTGTAGGAAATCACCCAGAAAATAAAGCCTACAAAATAAAAAATGGCATTTGCGATAAGCTTCTCATAGAAGCGAATATCCCTTTGTGGCGCTCTATTTGTTTAAGGTCGTTAAGTTTCTGGTCAAAGGGGTGGGGACCACGGTCCCACATGTGATAACAAAGTCTTTGTTGAGTTGTTCCCCACGTGGCATGCCTTATTTAAAAACTTGTTTTCCCACCAGCCTGCCTAACGAGTCACCATAAATGTTTCCCATAATGATGTTATATGCGTTAACATTTGTTCAATTTCTTCATATAGTGAAACCATCCATTGTCCTCATCTATCTACTCACCCTTCTTTTTTAACTACGTCGAAAGGTGTATTTACAGGGAGAAAGTCTATGGGGATCTGACAACATTCATACCGTCTATATTTACGTCGCATCAATGACCCTGAAATTAATTTGATTTGCTGACGTCCACATAGTTAGGACCCCACCAGTCATAGTTGTGGCCCACCGCCATCACGTTCTTCACTTCCAACCCGTCCAACAGATGCTTCATGCACTCTACTTGGAATATGTCATATCATTCCAAGTTGGTCATGGCGGACTCTCCGAAAAATACAAGGTTGTACAAGATGAAGTTCTTTCCATAAGCATCGATTTGTTTGTCTCAGCCTATCAAACCGTCGGCTTCGAAAAAGTGAATGAGCAACATGAAAGGCTTGTTTGGTGAAGAAGTGGAAGATTTTGATCCAGTAGTGCATGGTGGTGCCATTAGAGAGGTCAATCTGGTTGGATTAAAGGCCCTGCGAAATCCAATAGACTCGTTTGATGTTGTTTATGAAACCCATAACATTGAATCTCATTCTTCGGGGTTGTAATTAATGAGGTATATGGCTCAGGTATAAATAGTTTTCAGGTATGAGGTGATGTGTGACGCGATACATAAATAATATTATTACGTTGAAAGCCATGTTTACATGTAGAAAGCCCAGGGGGCTCTGACAACATCTTGTAATCCTATCATCCATAGTTACGATGTATCAACGATCTTGAAACTAATATGAGTCGTTGATGTCCACCCACTCATGTCCATGTCTGTATCAATGACATTACCTCTACGTTGTGCCGAACAAATGGAAAATAACATGCGAGAACGACGTCGCCTTCAATTCTTTGGTTTGTAATAGAAATTTCATATGAGCACGCTCTTTTAAAAAACGTTATGTGGCCGAGTACGAGAAGATCGACCCCATCAAGGATAACGACCCTGCGGGGGACTTCTATGTGCATGGAAGCCATACAACACCCGTCGTAGTTGGAAACTACGTGGAGGACATGGGATTCTTTGTATCTACCTGAAGTGTGGCCCTCGTAAGATGAATTTCCATGCACGAGATCGGTTCGTCAAAGGACATCGTGGGATCGGACATGTTGGTCATCAACGACGGAGTAGATGTTTTTTCTATCTTTTAGCTTCGGATCTGTTTCGTATATTCACAACAGTATCTCTTTGGGATCCTTTGCAACCATCAGGAAAGGAGTACTGGTGATTTGTTTAGCAAGAAATGATGGACCCTCATGCAGAGTTGTCGATAACACTACGCCCTAGATTTTTAATGTCATCAGAGGCACTATCGACAAGGATTACGCCGCCACCTTGAAGTTGCACAATGAAAATATTATTGTTAAGGTGTCATTTTTCTTCCTTCAGGAGGGAACACTTTCATAAGGATATCCCAAGCTCTACTCCTTCACCAATCCTAGGACCCTGTGTGCACCAAAAAGAGGGAGCTTGTTTGTTGTTGAGTGAAAAGCACTTAGTTTGAATTGTATTATTAAAGTTTTGTTGTGGAAGATAGATTGTAAGTTCTTCGTGGTTGGGTGTTGATTGTACCTTACCACTATGAGTTTCGATGATAAATTGTGAGAAATAAAGTAATCATTTGGAATTTGCATTGAGAATATATAACTGAGAGCTTATATATCATTTCCTTTCCATTTAGTTAGATTTGTAAATGTTTCTTATTCGCTTTGTAATTCCAAATTTATATGATGCCATTAAAATCCAATTGTTAGTCATCTATTCTTGGCAAATACCATTAGACATGCCATCGTTGTAAATAATAGTAGGAAACAAAAACAATGAGCATAAATCTGTCAAGAAATATGACATGAATCTCATAAAATTAGCTTCAGGAAGACCGAAATCCAATTGATTCAGTTGTTTAGGTGTGGATCTAATTGTTTTGTTGGAATTGATTTTTGAGATTTGTTGGAATTGAATTTTGATATTTTTAAAACATTTTTTAACACATTTGAACTCTAATTTGAATTTGAATATTAATAATAGATTGCATATTTTTAGTAACCAATTATTCCATGACTATAATTTGCAAGACATGAACTCCTTAAACGTAGACTAAACACATCAGATCTTAAATTAAGAAAACAAGCAACCTCTTTCCACATATACATTACGCGATACACTTTGATGGTTTTATTATTTCAAATCCCTCTTTCGAATGAAAAATAAAATCCACCTTTCTCTCATTTGTCCAACTACTTGAAGGACTTGATTATCGATGATTTTTTGTGCATTGACTATTCTTGTCTGTTTGCTTGAGCTTGAAAATGAAAAGGGAAGTTCGTTGGTCTTTTCTCATTTTTTAATTTTTGGTCCCTTTAAACACAAATTGCATTCATGTTAATAATAAAAGTGAGATTGAGATGATAAAGTGGAGCACATATCATATATTTTTTAGGTAATAAAAATCTAAGTCGGGGAATGGGTGTGGGATATATAGGTATTTAGTTCCCACATTTTTAGCAAGACATGGAATAGGGGTCGGACATGCATGTATCTAATTTCCGTGTTTTTATTTAATTTTTTTTTTCAAATGGTAAATGAAATCCACCTTTTGCTCATGTGGTCAACCGCTTGTGTGCCTCAATTATCAATGATTGTTCATGCATCACCTATTCCCCTCTAAGTACTTGAGCTTGAAACTGAAAAAGAATGTTTACTGGGTTTTCCTCGTTTTTAAATTTTGGTCCCTTTAAATGTGAATTGCATTCATGTGCATGATGAGTGAGAGATATAGACAAAAAAAGGAGCACATAACAAAAATTATTTGGGGGGGAAAATCTAACTCATGGAATAACTGAGGGCCGTGCATGTATTAAATTATCACATTTTACTGCTGACGTTTAATTCATGTCTTTTTCTTCCTTGAGCATTCCTTTTATGCGTCCTCACTACGCGATCCCTAGGAAGTAACTTTAGATACTGGGTTGCCATCTCAACACACCTCTTGAGAAAGAAAACTCCATTGCCAAATGCAAGTTCCATTTCCCTTCACGCTTCCAACGTGTACTTCACCTACATCATTCACATCTAGAAAAACTACTTGCCTCATGGCTATAGGAAAACTATATTTGTTTTCCTGATAGCTATAGACAAAACCCTAACAACAATTATGTATGAAACCCCCACCCTTGGGTTTTCGGTCCACTTGACATATCCTTGTCTCTAAATTATCCATTAAAACACGCAAGTGAACTCCCTTTACATTTTATTTTATCCTAACTACCCATCTAACGTAAGAGTTGAAAACACAAAAAACAACTATTGACATTTACAATTTTGATCGACCACTCTTTATATTTTTAGGTATCTCCCAAATACGTCGCCTCGACCCCTTACACACCATAAGTAACATCTTTTTACATATTTGAACTCTAATTTAAATTTGAATATTATTAATAGATTGTATATTTTTAGTAACCAATTATTTCATGACTATAATTTGAAGGACATGAACTGCTTAAGCGTAGACTAAACACATCATATCTTAAATTAAGAAAACAAACAACCTCTTTCCATCTATAAATTGCACAATACACTTTTATGTTTTTATTACTTCAAATCCCTCTTTTGAATGGAAACTAAAAGCCACATTTCTCTCATTCGGCTAAACGTTTGAAGAACTTGATTATCGATGATTTTTTTTTTGTCTCCTCTATTCTCATGTGCTTTCTCGAGCTTGAAATGTAAAAAGGGAAATGGACCAGCATGACTTAGATTGTTCCCACGTAAATGATATCTGATGTGTGCTCCAATTTTTCGCTGCGATCTCACTCACATTATGCACTCAAATGAAATATGCATTTAAAATGCCCAAAATAAAATAAAATTGGAAAACCTGGCAATAAATATTTGTTATCAGTTTCAAGCTCGAGTACTTATAGGGGAGTAGGTGATACGTGAGTAAATTTCTACAAAATAATTTGTGCAATAAGTGTGGGACATGCAGGTATTTCATTCCCACTTTTTAATATAAAAAATCTCTCTTTTGAATGGTAAATGAAAAATACCTTTCACTCAAATTGCATTGATGTGAATAATGCGGGCAAGATTGAGACAAAAAAGTGGAGCGCATAACATATATTATTTAGGTAAGAAAAAAATTTAAATCGGGGAATAGGTGTGGAACATGTAGGTATTTAAATCCCGCATTTTTACTAAGTCATGGAATAGGGGTGTGACATATAAGTATTTGATTCCCATGTTTTTATTTAGAAATCTATCTTTCAAATGCTAGATGAAACCCACATTTCACTCTTGTGGCCAACTATTTGCGTGGCTTGATTATTGATGCTTTTTTTTGCATCACATGTTCATGTACAAGTACTAAGCTTGAAACAAAAAAATAATTTATTTGGTTTTCCTCATTTTAAAATTTTGGTCTCTTTAAACGTGAATTGCAAGCATGTGCATGTTGTAAGTGATATTGGGGCATAAAACTGGAGCACATCGTAGATTTTATTTGGGTGGGAACAATCTAACTCATCGAAGAAGTGGGGGACATGCATGTATTTAATTCTCACATTTTTATTTCTAACCTTACATTCATGTCTGCATCTTCCTTGAACATTCTTTTTATGCATACATTCCTTAAGCATTCATTTTTACCTTTTTTATTTCTAACCTTCGATTCGTGTCTTCATCTTCCTTGAACATTCCTTTTATGTGTCCAAACTACCTGATCCCCTGGGAGTAATTTCAGTTGTCAGGTTGCCATCTTTGCAGACCTCCCTGACAAGCATCTTACTCACCTAAATCACAATAGATCATTGTGCACAGTTCCAAGGTTTCACCTACATCACCTACACCTAGAAAAATGATGTGTCTTACGACTATAAATAAACCTCTATTCTTTTCTCTAATAGCTACAAAAAAACCCTATTCACAATTGTGTATGAAACCCCTAATCTCATTTTTGTATGAAACGTTAATCACAATAGTGCGTAAAGTTGAGCATGTAACATATATTATTTGGGTATGAATAATCTATGTTGGGGAATATGTGTAGGACATGCAAGGGTTTAATTCCCATGTTTTGGTAAGTCATGTAGTAGGTGTGGGACATGCAGATATTTAAATCCAATGTGTACTTCACCTAAATTGTCCACATGTGTAAAAACTATGCACCTCATGGCTAGAAACAAACCCTATTCTTTTCCCTTATAGCTTCATAGAAAAACTTATCCCAATTTCATACGAAACCCCTAATCGTCATTATGTATGGAACCCTTTTCAAATTGTATAAGGTAGAGCACATAACATATATTATTTGGGTAGGAATAATCTAAAATGAGGAATAGGTGTGGGGTATGAAAGGATTTAATTCACACATTTTTACTAAGTTTTGAAATAGTTGTGGGAGATGTAGGTATTTAATTCCCACTTTTAAATTTAAAAATGCGTCTTTTGAATGAAAAATAAAATGCACCTTTTGCTCACATGGCCAACCAGTAGAGTGGCTCAATTATCAATGATGTTTAAGCACCACCTATTCCCTTACAAATACTCAAGCTTGAAACTAAAAATAGAAGTTTATTGTGTTTTCCTCATTTTTAAAAAAAAATTCATCCCTTAAAATGCAAATTTCATTCATGTGTATAATGTGTGTGAGATAGAGATGAAAAAATGGATCACATGATGTATTTTTATTTCTAACATTTAATTCATGTCTTTGCCTTCTTTGAACATTTCTTTTTACACATCCTTTCTACTTGACTTGAAGGGAGTAATGTCAATTTTCGAGTTGAAATCTCAGCAGACCTCCTTACCAATTCCAAGCATCTTCCTATCCATAAGCACATCGTATCGTCCATCACGTTTCTAGGTATACTTTGCCTACATCGTCTACACCTGAAATAACTGTGTGCCTCGTGGTTGGAGTCAAATATTTTTTGTTGCCCTAGTAGCTACAAAGAAACCCTAATTATAATTATGTATGCAACCCCTACCCTGAGATTTTAGGCCCACACCCCATCTCCTTGTTTCTAAATTAACCCTTGAAAATCATAACTAAATTCCCCTTGCATTTATCTATGTTCTAACTACCTATAAAGTGAAAAATATGTCTATTGACATATGTAGTACTGATTGATCACTCTTTTCTTTTATAGATATCTCAAAAATATGTTTCCTTGATCTCTTGCAAATCGTATTCACTTCTTCTTTCAAACAATTGACACACTAAATGTCGTGCAGTCAAAAAACCTTTACACCATAGCATATGTAAAATGACAAAATATCATAATTTTCTAGTTAGATAAAATCTTCTTGTACCCTGTACATATTCCCTTAAAGGGTTTAATTATCAATCATTGTTCCTGCATTCCCTACTTAAATATAATTTTTTGAGCTTAAAACTATAGAAAAATGCTTGCAAATTGCTGCAAGAAGCAAGCAGTGCAGTTGAGTTTCGAACCAGGACCCTTATGAAGTCTCATAAATTTTTATTTTGGCCCCTTTAAGATCACATTGCACTCATGTGAATAAATCACATGAGATTATGACAATTAAATGGAGCACATATAGTAGAAATTATTTAGGAAGGAACAATATTCTTTATGGAATAGGTGTGAGGCATGCAGGTATTTAATTTCCCAACTTTTAATTTACAACAATCCATTCATGTCTACATCTTACCTATCCAATTAAATTTCATCCAATCGAAAAACTTGATGCCATAAAATTAAAAAACAAAACAAGATTGATTAATAGATAAAAGATAACTTTCACTAATATGTAAGATTGCTCCTAGGACTCAAGTAGCAATGTTTGTTTACAAACCATCTATTTTCCTACACTGATTTGATCTTACAACTTGAAATGGAGGTTGTAAATTACCACATGATGCATCCATTTAGCATGGGTTTCTAACCCTAAATTTTTGAGTTTCCCCAAATTTTATTGTGTCTTGTTTGTGAGATTGAAATGCTTAAGTAGAGCACACATAGTAGGTAAGAACAGAACGATATGTGGAAAATGTGTGGGGCATTAAATCCAAATCCTTGATCTACCTTTGACTCATATGACCAATCATTGGAAGGTGTCGATTATCGATACATGTCTATGCATATAATTCCTATAATTATTTGACCTCATAACTGTAAATGAGGGATACAAAGTTCTGCAACAAGTAGTCATTGCGGTCAGGTTCCAAGTTTGGAACATGTTGTATTTTCCCTTTTTTATTTTTCCCCTTTAGATGCAAATTGCACTCACGTGAATACTGTAATACCTTAATCGTTTACTAGATAGCTAGAGAAAAACACCTATCTAAATTGTGTATGATATCGCTACCTTAGATTTTAAAGTACATTCCATATCTTTTTGTCCCTGATATGTCCCATGAAACATGTGTCCAAATTCCCCTTACATTTACATTTTTTATAACTACCCAATAAAATTACAAATTCAAGCAAGTATTTTCCTCTACAACATTTTTCAACTGTTACTTGTATTTTGGCATATCTCCCTCAACAGTTTCATCTACGTCTCACGCAACACTGGTTTTATTCTTCTTATGATTGACAAACATGTTATTTAATTCTTAGAGGGTATATTTTCACATTGGCTCCTTAATTACTCTTTCCTTTCCCATGCACTTCTCCACCCCAAATTCATTTTTCTATAACCCTGTTCCTCTCCCATTGTTTCTTTTCATCTAGTTTCACTTCTTCAGTAGATCCCTTTCAGCATTCACATTGTACATTTTACATACGATTGCTAGTATATAAATATTGGTTCTCTATATTTGTAATAAAAAAACCTAAGGATTCTTTTACACTAGCCATTCTTGAAAAATATTGCACTATGAAATTAATAAATATATGATATACTTGTACCAAAAGAGGTGCAATGGTTAAGTAGATAATAATGCTTAGGAAGATTATTTTTGGTGAAGTTTAAGATGTGACCAATTTATTGAAATTATTGGAGAGGGGAGGGGAAGGTTGAGGAAGAAAGCATATTGATCTCGCAACCCATCAACCATTATGCTAATAAGAGGGTCACTTCTATTGTGGCATCACCCCTATTGATATTAATATATGATATATTGGTGTTTGAATTACTGTGAACAAAGCCAACTAGAAAATGTGAAGTTTGTTTCTTGAGTGAATGAGGATTTTTATATTCGTTGCAACTATTCTAAGATGCACTCAATTGGTAGCTACCCATCTTATTACCTGACTTGTTCCTCTAAAAAACCCAAGGTCAATTCTCAATTTTATCTCAATATTGCGCACTTGAAGCATGCTTGGACTGTGGCGTCACATTCAACACGTTTGGAACTTAGTTCCTCACCCTGGTGGTCAAGAAGGCTAGATATGTTAATGGAATGATGCCATCACCAGGATCAACACCTTCCTTCACAACAAGTTGCTCTTTTTCAATAGGCTGTGCACAATGCTTCATATTGTGAATTCCAACGAATATCACAAGATCTTAATTCCTCTGCCTACAATAAAAATTTGAAACTCCAGGATTCCCATTAAAGACACAAACTCAAAATTGAGGAATCTTACAAAGCCATGGGTTCCCTACTTTTTGCTCGTCTACATTGGCTCAAAATTAGAGACAAAGCTTCCAAAGAGTTTTTTCTATGCTTTGAGCCTAACACTCTACCACACAGATCAAATCTATCTTCCAAGGAAATGTTTGGATCACTTCCTTACTAGACATCATCCAAGTGTTTTTCCACCATTATCATGGTGTTTTTTCCTCCCAACCTGCCACCCCTGCTAGGGAAGAGGCTCTTCTTAAATTCCTACAAGTTGTGCCCTGCAAATTCATTTATTCCCAATGAGTTGCATGTAATAGGACCCCAAGCATCGATGGCTTCCCCTCTGAATTTTATCAAAACATGTGGGATACTATGGGACCTAATCTATATAATGTCTATCTCAAAGATCTCATTTCTAAATTTTTGGGTCAACTAATCAACCAAGGTAACATCAAGTTTATCCCCGAGTCTGGAGACCCTAAGAAAATATCTAACTGGGAACCTATGACCCTCCTTAATGTGTCCTACAAAATCATTGCTAAGGCTTTGTCTAACATGATTACCAATCTTCTTCCTCTTTTTTTTCACAACAAACAAACATGTTTCGTTAAACACAGGTACATTCTTGAAAATATCATTGTTGTGTTCGAAGGTATGGAATGGTATCATCTCTCAAACAAAATGAACTTATTTAACAAAATTGATTACGAAAAATCTTATGAGCAAATTGAGTTATATTTTATTTTGGCTATGCTTCAAGCTCTTGGGTTTGGGCCAAGGTTTATTCACACTGTGCACATGCTTTTTAACAATGTTGGAGCCTGCATCACCATCGATGGAGCTCAATCCTCCAGGTTTAGTCTGTTCAGATCCATATGTCAAGGACTCCCTTTTGGCCCATTCACTTTATGTATTGGTCGCTGAAGGCTTTATCTACTTGTTGGCCAAAAGTCCCTTTTGGCCCATTCACTTTATGTATTGGTAGCTAAAGGATTTATCTACTTGTTGGCCAAAAGTGTTTCCCAAGATCTTATCAAGGTGATTGCATTGCAATCCACTAATCAATAGCTCTTTAATGGGAACTTGGAAAATGATTCTTTTCTTACTATCCTTGAAGAAGAACACTATGTTCGAACTGCTTTGGAATCTCTTGATAGTTTTCTCTTGGATTTTGGTTCTTTTATTCAATGGGATAAAACCAAGTGTTATCGGTAGTCACAATTGCATATCCGTCTTTGGTTGGAAGGTCTACAATGGAGTTAGATCAAGTCATGTATTCAATTCAAATTACTTGGCATTCCATTTTATTTCTAGGCCACTCTGAACGGAGTTGGAGCTATGTTGTTCGATGATAGGAGCGCAAAATCTCTTATTGGATTACCAAACCACTCTCTCAAGAAATTTGTTTTGAATTTTATCCAAGGTGTTATTTTCCACTCATGTGTATTCTTCCTCTTGTTGGGCTCCTTCTAATGTTTCCTATTCCAAGCTCGAGAAACTTCTATGATACTTTCTCTGGGATAACTCTGAAGGTCAAAAGGGATTTCATAGAGTTGACTGGGAAATTTGTTGAAAACCCAAAGAAGTTGGTGGCCTTGGATTGCTGTAGTGCCCACATTTTACACACACAATGTCAACAGTAAAATACCAGGATTTTTTTTTACTTACAATGCACGCTACACACAACACAGCAAGGGCTCCAAGTACAAAAACTCAACTCGCATATGAAAATCACATAAGTCATCAACTCACATAGACTCAAGAAAACAACATAGGTATGTCAATGCCACACTTCTCGCAATGAACGAATACCAGCAATGACCCAACCACAAGAAACATGACTTTAGGAACGAAGAACCCACAACAGATCATTTCTTTAATTGCATCTTAGTTACGATTAACATTCTAAGAACATTATTGTGCAAGGATATCTTTCTCCTTTTTCCATCTACAAAATATTAAGTTTATTCCACATTTAATTTACAGTTCGTCCATTTTAAGTTGGCTTCCTTTATACATCACATAAATTCCCATAACTTACTTGCTTATTTGGCACAATTCATATCACATATACAGTACTTAATTATCTTGTTCTTATGTTAAGAATATGCTTCTCAAACATTTATTTAATGTTTAAAATTTAACCTTGCTACACAAGTGAACCTAACGTGATGTCAAGATGAAATCTTGAGATCAAGGAAGACATAGATTCGAGATAGCTTTCCCCCTAAGAACATCCATCGATCATGGTATAGTTATTTCGCTACCATAGTTGTTAAAGTTCAATAGCTTAAGGAATTCCATTTATATTTATTTATCTTTTTCTTTCTCGAAGTTTGGTCACACCAAGGAAATTTATATTCTTTGCAATGCATGAAAATGTTTAACTAAGTTATAAGGACTCCTAGAGTGAACTTAATCCTAATCTCCAATCTCGTTTTCATCTTATATGACATGATCTTACATCGCACTATGGTCTCATCCTTAGCATCGTCTCAAAACAAAAGAGTTACGAAAGCACTTGTCTGACATTTTAAGGAAGTACATAGTTAGGAGCATTATAAACTACACATGAACACAAGTGATCTATGTTCACAAAGATCCCATATCTTTGCATTGCACGATTCCGCATAAGAAATATTATTTATTCCTTAATGCCATACAATGACATAACAAGGGATTAAGGGACAAGACCACAATTTCTAAGGTTCTCTAGAAACAACATCTTTCAACTCAATTTCATATGCAAGGAGTTAAATTATAGTTTTCTACCCATAAGTTAACATCCTAATCCACCAGGGTTTAGTTTAATTCCAATTTTTCACTTAGGGATTTACGCTCTAATATAGATTAGAATAAGATTCAAAACATATCCACCCTATAAACTCTCCGTAAAAGATCAAAGCATTGTATTGTTACTAGCTAAGGATAGTGCATATAACTAAGATGATCTATTCATTAACAAAGTTTTAAGTGATAGAATCACTATTTCCCTAGCTCTATGATGTCATCTAGATCCCACAAGAAATGCATTCGATGCAGGAGCTTTATTTGACTATGTTGCTCCTATATGTTTGGTTTATGTCGATGTCACAAAACGTACCTACTAAGACGTTCAACCCATTCTTGGGATCTTATTTGCCTAACTAGGATGTTCCAAAGAGTGTAAAGGTTCGTTTGAAGGTCACAGTTTTCTACGCTAAGGGATTAACATCGGCATGTTAGTTTTATACAAATTTTGAACTAAGGTTGACTATTGTGGTTAGGTTCCTTTATTACATTTTCAAGGTAAGAAGCGCAACACCAATTATTAAACCAATAATTGCATAATGAAAGTTCACTACAAGGTAATAATTTTAAGTCCTTTTGACATTTGTATTCCACTTTTACCATAACAAATTTTGGGATCAAAAATAACATCCATGAAAGAAATACCAATTTCTCGAGCACTTAATAATCTAACGACTTTTACATACTACCATTTTCAACAATAAGTCTTTCAATATAATACCAAAAGTAAACAATGAATTACTCAACACCTTTACGTCATCATTCTTTCATCCTGCAAAAACCACGTGAGCAAGATATTAGCGATAAATCGTTGGCATGGTATCCACCCTAATCAATCATAATTATCATTTTTCAGTTTCCCATTTACATAAGATAAAAATTACAATTTGCAATCGAAATAAAAAGGTTTAGAGACATGTATTCATTACATTTCATTTTGCTTCTTTTTGTAACCCAGGAGAGAGAAAGAGAAGGGTAGAGAGAGAAAACATTGTTTGGTCAAAAGTTCTAATACACACAACAAGTTTCATTATAGTGTTTTAAACAGTTATTTACATGTGTTAAACATTTTCAGGGTGATTTGGCAACCCTACGAGGTCCCGTAGCTTTCTATTCTTACATTTTCTCACTAGCTACAAAATGTTCAAAACAGGCTCGGAGGCTAAGAAATTGATTCCAAAGGTTATCTTCTGATGAGCACACACACCACAATTAACTTTCTACATGTCCACAGATATACCAAGAGTTCATAGCAACTGACGGAATTGAAAAAGAGTGAACGGTTTGCGTTTGGTGGCTAGTTTTCCGGGGCCAGTGGTCGTAGTTCACCCAGTTGTAAAATGAAAAAAGTTAGCTTGAGGGCCCAGAAAACCACGTCCAAAATGGATGTTCGATGGAGGAGCACACAATGAGACATCTCCTACTAGTTCCCCTATATAAGGAGAATTCATCAGAGTCGACGGGACTGAGAACTAGAGAACCATTTTTAAATGGCAACAAGTTTTCTGGAGCGACAAGACAAAATTGGTCCAGTTTGACCTCGTCAAACTGTGACCGGAGGCCTACAAAATGGCTTCACCAGACTATCCTGAAAAGTTCTCTTTCCTATACTGAATGTTCCATGCTTTTGTCTAGTATAAACACTAGAGGTTTGCGAAGATGGGAAGTAATATCTCCATTCAGGTTTCAAATGGCGGTTCAAAACGAAAGCCAACTTTCTAGATTTAACAGCTTTCTATTGTTGTAAACCAGTGTAACAGGGCTCCTATAAGAGCGTCAAAAGGATGTCATATGTTCATTTCGGGTCAAACCAAAGGTAAAGGTGACTCCTCGTATACCAAGGTACACGAATGAAACTTCACATCTCGTTTCCAGAGTTATGAAGGGTACTTAGTGAGTCTTCAAAAAAGGCAAAATTTAACTATTTAAAACAGGGAGAAGGTCAACTTTATCAATGGGGAGTCAATTTCATCTAGTCGATAAAAAAATATTAGAGCGATGAAGAAGGGTAGAAGGGTAAGAGTTTTTTAAATCATCTCGAAGTGAGGGTGATAATTCATGGTTTAAATTAGGCGAGTTATAATGACTTCGTGAGTAACGACATGACAATTTATTATTTTGCAATGAGTTGAAGGAACATTTAACTGTATTAAAAATCCCATAAATTTAAAATTCTATTTAGTTGGAAAAGAGAACTAAAACACGAGAATTATGAGAGGTAAGGGAAGAAGAACCATGCCTGGGAGGAACGGAGTCAGTCAAACCTGTAGGCTTCGGTTTAGCATCTCGCCTGACACTTCGTCAACCAGTTCACAAGCCTGGATCAAATCTCCACCACATCACACCAACTTCCTGATCACTTGAATTTTTTTCCAACATAATAAGTAGTTGCTTGAAAGTTTCTGAGATTTTTAACTTACCCACTTTGTACAAATCCTGTTAATCGATGATGCAGTGTATGAGGTGCCCCAAGATAGTTAGAACACATACAAGCAACAAATCCACCACATGAAAATCTTGCTTCAAGATTCACATTTTGGCACAAGGAGTTATGATGCTTGCAAAGGTTATGAAATTTGGCTTTCACCCACCATAGTAGGTTATGAACACGCATATCTCCATGAATGAATCCAATCTCAACCGATCTTTATGAGCACCAACTTGTTTGTAAATCCACACTTGCATACAGATCTAACAAATCATGGTTTTGAATACTCTACAAATCATGTCATCTATGATAAAACATCTCTCTGGAGTATTTTGCAAACAATTAATGTGCTCTGTCAAAGCTTTCACATTTTGCATCCGTATCTAACATACCCATTTTGTGAAGATCCTGCAAATCATGGCACTCCATGAGACCGCATTTCTTTGAGGCATTCTGTCAAACAGTTCAAACGCCTTTTTAACAGACCCATTTTTTTGCATATCCTGCTATCATTGCAGTCCAGGAGACCACATATCTTTCAGGTATTTTTTCAAATAGTTCACATGCATTGTGTATGCCTTCACATTTTGCATACATGCCAATCTGGGCACCTGACAAGACATTTAAAAAAAAAATGTTATCTTTCCATGATGCTTTGATGGATGTCCATGGGCTGTTCTAAAGCTCCCATTTAGACATCGGCTGGGAGGTTGCTGGAAAAAGGCTATGGAGTCTAGCTTACACGTACCAAATGCATTTGCTTGGAAGTTTCCAAGGCCTTTTCAATAAACTCATTTGTGCATATCCTGCCATCGTGGCATTCCATGAGCTCGCATCTATTTGAGGCATTCTATCAAATAGTTTACAGGTCTCTCCTACACATCCATTTTGCGCATAACATGTCTACCAGGGTAGTAGCAACTACAACATCTGACAATATTCCTCTCTCCATTACATTATGAATATGCCAAAACACACACATATGTGTTGGAACCAAGGATAGACTGGTCAATGTCTCTCATAGCCGACAGTAAGAAGAAGACCATGCAAATGTGCAGATCAAGAGCAGGTGAGAGCAAATAGAAAGGTTTCATTTGGATTCTAGATCCCCTGCCTGATCGCCGTCATGCCCTTCTATGAGACCACGTTTCAAAAAAAAAACATTTTATTTATTTATTTATTTTTTTCAACAGAGACGTCCCCTAACCTGCACAACCTCATCTGTAACAGCTGACAAGTCTTCCTCCTCTGGTTCTTCATTAGACAAACAATACCACAATGTAACTATTGTCCTTGGATCAAGCAAAGAGCGAATGGTGACAAAATAGCCTTGGTGGGTGTGCGCAAACAAGTTCAGAGTTCCCCCCCTTCCCTCCATGGCGGGTGGCACTTGACTTCCTTCAGCAAAAAGATAGAACAATTCCCAAAAGAGCTTTCTTTGCCCTAAACCGCCCCCTTCTATTTATTTATTATATTTTAATTTTATTTAACATTATCATTATTCTAAATTCATTTTAACTCATTTCATTCATTTTGACAAACTATTTCATTATTAAAATAATTTAATATGTTTTCATTATCACTATTATATTTTATTTTGTTGGAACACGTTTATAGACAAGGTGGAGTAGAATGAATGTTGCGTGAGGATGGATTTTTCTACTACGCCAACGAGGAGATGGGAGGGGCACTACAATTGCTTGACATCAAGCTTCAACGATGAGATATCTGTGTCAAATGGTTGATTTGTATCCTGGAAGGGAATGAGGTGTGAAATATTATTCTCTGACATTGCATCTGTCAAGGATTTCCTCTAGGAAAACGAGTCTGTAAAGGCCTCAAATTCCAGTCCCTTGTTCTCTACCTTGTTTCTGTCAAAATCAGAGGTACTTTTATAACTCAAAGTATTTGCAAATCCTAAGAGTTTCTTAAATCAAACCTAATTTGGAAGGGGTGGCTTCAGAACTGGTCTTTCTATTAACTCCTACTCTCTTTGGTGGTCATGTATTTTTACCTTCCATGATGCCCCTCTCGCTCTAGCTCCTTGGGATAAAGCCATTTGGCTCTTCATAAAAGAAATTAAAGTGGTGGGTGATTTATTTTACAAACACTCAAGGTCTTGGGTTTCTTGGGGGCCCTTGCCATCAAATTTAACCTTCAACACCAAGATGGTGAAACAATCATGAAAATCATTGTTTACATGTCTGAGGAATTTATTCACAAAATTGGAATAAATTCAGGTATTTTGTGGTGGTGTAACTAAAACTAGCCTTTTGCTACTCTATTCCACCATTACAAACCTTTTCTAGGTTACTCTTTATTCACCACATAGTCGGTGAATGTCGACTCGTTTAATCACCATTGGAACATCACCTCCTCGGAATTTGTGTGGAAACAACGGTTTGAAATGTTTTTGTTATTTCTTGTTGACCCAAAAGTATCTCACTTTTTATGGTGTGTTCTATACTAGGGGCTCCATGTAGGGGATCAAATTAAACATATGGGGTTGAATGCCACCTACCTGGTTTGCCACCAACTTGATTCTATCAAGCACATTTTTTAATTTTGTATGCGTGCTCAATCGTTCTGGAAATGGATTCACTCCCTTTTTCAACCCTTCTCTCCTGATTTCTTTTCCTAGAAGATAGTTTTGTTGGGGGACTCAACCCTGCTTCCTGCAATTTACGATTTTTTTTGGCACATATTCAGAGCTGATATTATATTTCATGTTTGAAAAGATAGAAACAATGCCATACTTAATGATGTTTTATATTTTTTGTTACTAATAAAGTGGCTATGTAACGCCCACATTTTTCACACACAAAAACAACAGTAAAAATACCAGGATAATTTTTTTTTGACTTACATTGCTCACTACACAACATCACATGGGCTCCAAGTAAAGAAAAATCAAAGACGCATACGACACTTACAAGTCATCGACTCACATAGACACATGACAACACCATAGACATGTCGATGCCACACTTTTCCCAATGAATGAATACTAGCAATGACCCAACCACAAGAAAAGGACCCAAGGATTGGAAAACCCAGAACACATCATTTCATTAATTGCATCTTAGTTACGATTAACATTCCAAGAACATTATTGAGCAATGATAATTTCCTCCTTTTTTCTAGCTACAAATTATTAAGTTCATTCCATATTTAATTTACAATTCGACCATTTTAAGTTGGCTTTTTATCCTTCACAGAAATTTCCATAACTTACATACTTATGGAGATTTCCTTCACTTCCTAAGCACTCTTCTTATAAGTTTTCTTTATTAAAATCTTCCTTCTATTATGACATCACATATTTACGTCATTAAGAAGCACCGTTTATGTTGGCATGATATCTCGCCATTCTATATAAGTGGCGGAATTGTTTATTTCACTTCGAGGGAAGGTAAATGGGCAAAGTTTTCTTTTTATTTTCTCACATACTTTTATTTCTTTTATTAACATACTAAGGTTATAGCAAAAACCATTTTCCTTTTTTCTAATGTTCTAGTTTACTTGTTAAGTTTCAAGTCCAAGCCCCTCAATTAGGGTTTCATTATGTTCAGGTGAATCATCTTATCAATTAAATTTTAATGAGAAGGAAGAGTCAAACATATCACATTATTACTTTTATGGGAATCAAAATATCACATTTTTAATTCTAAAGGAATAAGGGAACAACTAACATAACAAACACATCATTAATTTTATAAGAACTAGGAATCAATCCACCAAAATGAGTCACACCAAGATTTCAAGGGTTTACCAAATAATTACAAGCATCACTAAACACTCCAAGTGGGTCTCCACAAGTCTCAAAAGAAGTTACGAAGAAAATACTTGTTAAAGAGGCATATTTACTTTTACGAATTTACATTTTTAACAACATTTGTTGTTTAGTCTCAAATTTTGTTCACATAATAAGACAATGAAAATTTCCAATCAACACTCATATTTCCACAAGATACAACCAACCAAGAAACAAGGTGACAAGGAAAATGCAGCTCCCAGGACACCAATTTTCCAATTAGAAGACATCAAATGCAAGAGGACAAACAACTAATCTACTAAAACATGGGATTTATGACCAAGAGTTGCATTTTTAAGAAGGGGCTCATCATAAGAACAACTGAGATTAAAATATTAAGATCTAATAAAACTAAAATCTCTAAAAAAAGGTCCAAAAGACCCAAAAGCATCCATAAGTGTCTCAACACTTCCCAATACTAATAGATTATATGTTTGTATACATAACAATTTAAAATGTTTAAGGCAATGGTAGATTTATATATGGTTCATCGAGAGAAAAACAAGTATGCTTTACTAAGCACATCGCTCAAATGGGCTTAAATCTAGCCATGAATACCAAGATACATATAATCCACCAGTCAAAAAAATTCTATAATGCAACAAGGAAACCATGATACAAATTACCATGCCATCGAAGGGACGTCACTACCAAACAAACACTTATCCACTAAAATCTACAGTCAACCAAGAGTTAATCCGATCCTAACACAATCCATAAGCTCATAATCAAACACATCTGCTTCTGACGAGGATCAAAGCTCTTACCAGATTGCAAGAGAATCACTACAACTGATATCAAACTACCAACTAGACCGCTCGAGATAACAATCTCTCTTTCTAGTAAGGTTGATCAACAAAAGAGTCACTCTAAGATCCTAAACACACTCAAGGTTTCGTCCTTCCAAAACCAAGGCATAACTTAAAGCACCTAAGAAGACATTCAAGGCAACTAGGGTGTACCCCCATACGATGAAATGTCACAATAAAAACAACGTAAAACCATCTCATCAACAAGCAAGAAAGAATCAGGTAACATTTAGCTAAGTAGCCAACAAGATAATTGAGCTCCGAGCCACCAATCAAAATAAGATCTAAGAAATATATACATAGTTATATATACTTCCAAAAATAAAGATGTTTATACACACACACACACACACACACACACACACACACACACACACACACACACACACACACACACACACACACACATATATATACATACTTTTGTGTGTGTGTGTGTGTGTGTGTGTGTGTGTGTGTGTCTGTATGTATAAATATATTTATATATAATATCTTAATTCAATATATAACCCAAAACCTAAATTTAATATATATTCAAATAAGTGTGTGTGTGTGTGTGTGTGTGTGTGTGTGTAAAACAGAGTATGCGTATATGCCAGAAGAATGGAGGTCACAGTTCGCAAAAATATTCACGGACTGTGTTGATGTTCAGCGCAGGGTTTTAATTTATTCTAAGGCAAACTTGGGAGAATGATAGATGTTTTTCCACAACCATTCTACAAATTGTTAATATAAGGTGGGATGCTTTCATTTAATCTAATAGTTTTAACAACTAATTCCCTTCAACTAGTTTTGTAATACATCTCTAATATGGATACTTCAATTTACTTTCATTTCAAGAAAACAAGGATACCCATTTCATTTCTAACAAGATGTAAGTAGTAACCCTTTTCAAATAACTATAGGTTATTTCAATTAATCTAAAAGATGAACATGAAACATTTTGCAAGCAAGGGAAAACACTCTAATTGCAACCAATATTATTTCCATTAAATCTCATTTCAAAATTTTTACTTTCTTCAAACCAAGGAGATAAAGTGGTAGTTTCCTTTCACCATACTAATATATTTTAAAATGCATATTCTCAAACAAGCATTCTTAAAATAGTCTACATAAAAGAGATTTCCAAGAAATAAAATGGTTTTCCTTCAAGTTTACAATTGTACAATCATCCACACAAAGTGGGAATAAAAAATTGAATAATATACAACAAGGGCTATCAGGAAGGCCAATAATATAAATCTCCCAATTGCACGACTTCTCCAAGGTACCTCCAAATGTTTCTATCTTCAAATTTTCACCACAAGGATCACAAAACAAGGAAGGGGGAGTAGGCAACACTCTCCGCCCAACCTTAAATCTATTAAGAGGAGAAGACATCCCCTTAATGAAGGGTGCCAAACCCTAATATATGTTTAATTAAATTCCTACCAGCAATGTTACATTTCATAGGATAGGTCCAGTCTAAATTACTAATTAAATATTCTTAATTCAATTCTAATGTTAATTCCAATTACAATTCTCTAGCAAAGTGTCTATTAATTCTTTTACTTGATTAAATTGTTTTCATTTTCACAAAATAACATTTGTCCCACATTTATTACACCCTTATCCTTAGCTACCTTAGTTCCCTTAAATTGTTTTCTTTAATGTTCATTGAATCATTTACTAAAACACACTAAAAGAGTCACATAATTAACTTAACATACAAGGGTATTAAGTGGCCCCATTCACCCATTTACACATACCCTTAAATTACTTAATATCTTAAAATATTCATTCTTACCAAACAATTGTAGGATTGATTCCTAACCCTTGGCTCAAATCATTTGTAGCCACTAGATCTTAGGGTTCCATACTAACCCTAACTATCCTTATAGAATCTTATTAAACCTTTTTCTTTGCCCTAACCTCCTCATTTGGTCTCTTTTCTTTTGTTTAATTTGCAGGTTGAAGAAATAGAAGCCATGGGAGAAAGGAAGGAAGCCATGGAGGGATTCATTGGGATCAAACTTAGCTTAGTTTAGTTTATAGATTTATTGTAGAAATGTATTCCATTTGTTGATTGTAGAGGTTTCCATTCTAAATTTGGAGTAGTTATTTAGTCATTTCCATTTTGAGTTATCTACTTGGGAAAAAACCTCTTTCCAATCGATTTATGAGATTGAATACATTTAAATGCCCATTAAAATATTTACTTGCTTCAAACAATTATTTTGTTTGCTTATTGTTATCTGGTAGTTTCCTTTTTTTCATTTATTAGGCTCAAATTTTAATTTAATCAAGTTTAAGATTGCACAGTTACGGATTTTACTTTAACGCCGAAAGTGATGAAACCGCCGCCCAAAATAGGTTGTCGGTCTTGGGACCACCGCCCTACCTGGGTGACAATTCGCAAACCACTGTCTTTGCTGGGCGGAATTTCAGAGACCGCTGCTCTGCACAGGGCTGCGGTCATGTTATTTGAAAACAGAACCATCAATTCCCTAATTTTTCCAAAAAAAAGTTTTACAAGGGTGATTTACATTTTATCCTTAGCTTGAATTTGTGTGCCTAAAGTCTCTAGTTGAAGGTTTTAACCATTTATTCATTCCATGACTTAAATCACTAAATTACATAGGTTTTCTAATTCAATAGTAACAAGAAACACAACTACAAGATCATTTTTATTTTCTTCCAACAAAATTTCTTTCAAGTTTAAAAGTAGAAATGAAGCTTAATCTATTTCTAGTATTATTATTTTCCTTTCCACAACCAAATGCAAATTTTCAACAAAATAACTCATTATAATTTATTGCATCTTTCCATTTCAAATACAACCATTTACTCAAGGAAATCACAAAAACTATTATATATATTTAAGATTTACTAAGAATACATTCTCAATGATTTGTAACTTCTAAGCTTTCCTTTCATTTTTACAATAATGCAACTTCTACAAATACAACGAACTTCCTTTTTCTTTGAGATAAACTCATTTCTTCCAATATGAAGAGCTTTCCTTTCAACAATACATTACAACTTAATAACAAAATATATAATACAAATTTTATTTTAAATGCAATATTACCAGTATTCCATCGTAAGTGGAAATTAAATTAAAGGTTTTTACAATGAAGGATTTCTTTTGACTTCAACAAATGCTCTAAGTCCCCATTTATCAACATGAGCTCCACCATTTCTTCACTTTAATCACAACCAAAAAATGGGGGAGAGGCAACACTCTCCACCCAACTAATAATCCAATGAGGAGAAGAAGCTATCCTCCTCATTGACCCCCAAGCCCCAACCAAAATGCAATAAATGATGGATCCAACTCATGGAAACAACACAATGATTCAACATCACAATACAAAATTTCACAACTATTTAACACACATTCAATCACAAGATAACAACCACAAGAATGCAACTTTCAAAATACACAAGGTTCGAAATGCAAAGCCAATGGAGCAAGGATCTATGGGGATATCACTTATGCCTCCCAATGAGATTAGGTGCCCACCTTAATTCCCTCCAAAATACATGTCAAAACCCCTACAAAACTCTTATGCCTCCCTCAATATCCTCTTATGCCTCTCACATTCTTTTATGCCTTCTTACAATCTCTTATGTCTCCATCAAAAGAACCAAGTAAGAAAAGCAAGAATTTTCTTATCCAAGGTGGGGTACCCAACCCAACTCCCTCCCTACATATAAAATCCCCATATTATTCTCCTACACCATACTTAAGAATTCTACCCATGAACCCAACAAGCATGCAAACCATTTACTTGCATACAATAACACATATAAAAGAAAACAAGTAAAAAAAAGGTGTAGTTCCTACCTTTCCATGGTAGAAATTTGATCAAAGAGTCACACTCCAAGCTCCTTCAAGCTCAATCCAACTCCAACAAGCTCACGACTTAAACAAACATTTCCAAAATTTCTCTAACTCCAAAAAATACAAAAGCACAAATCCAAAGAAATAACCCCCAAATAACCAAATAAACTTGCATATATAGAAAACGGAAAGGGGAGGGTGATGCGGCTCCATGTAGGATGCCACATCACTTATCCCCAACTCCACATCAAAAGTCCAACCTCAACCCCAATGCACAATAAATTGGTGGTTGAGAGGAATGAAAAATCTCTTACACACACAATCCAAACCCATACCCTCTAAGGACATAATTTAAAACCCATGTAAGAAAAGTGCAATAAATGTCACTTTTTGTCTTACAAAACACTTAATGAGGTCTATTTTTGACCCCCAATCCATAGGTAGGGTTTGGTATAATAAATTAATAGGTGTGGGAAAAACTTAGCTTGTCCCATAAGCCTCCAAAAATGGCTCTTAAGACCAGATCCGAAATTCCAAGGTAAGGTAGAGTGTACAACACTCAAAGTCACATACGCTGAAATTAAATAAAAAATTCAAAGGACTAACTACTCTAATAAATGACCCCTTTTTTGTCACATCTAAAATTAAATTAAGAACATGATTAATTCACTTAATTAAGGCACATTAATCAATGATGATAAAATGAATTACATCACAAAATGAATCACATACTCCACAATTAAATAAAATAAAAAAGGGAAACATACACACAAAGCCCTTGGTCACATTTGGAGGTCAGCCCCCCATGGGGACCCCCAAACTACACATAACAACATACCACATTACACAATTTGCCATGGTGACCATTGTTGTATCCATCCAGTATTCCACTGTGATTGGTGTCCAATCCCCCTTTTGATTGTTCTAATATAATTACCTGCAAAATCACACAATACCTCCTTTGGCCTGGTGGCCACATCAAATACATCAAAGATAAAATATATGCATACAAATCAATAATCATCCGCATATAATTAAATCATCATCTAGACTAACAATGTTATCATTTGTCTAAAATTCTAACAACATCTCAATTCTATCTTTTTATCAATATCAACAAGATCACAAGATTATTTCAAATGCTAAATTCTACTCAACATGAAGATAATTTCGAATGTCAGTAATATATATGCCAAAAACACATCATCATCATCAATATAAAAATGTCTCTTTATGCCTCTAAGAATCCACACAAATCATACTATGAATCACAATCCATCAATAGTAAGAATATCTCTATCATCTAACATCATACTAAACCAAAATGATACAATAATATCAATGTCTATACTCAATAGTAATCAAAATTTAAATATAGCTGATAACTCAGATTGAGGTATCATTTTTTTTTTAAGTGTGTATTTTTTCAAGTTCTACGCATTGATCCTATTCTTTTTGCTACTGGATAAAATTATTATTTTTCCATTTTTGGCAAAAAAATTTAAAAAATTGTCTCACTTTTGTTTGGATGCACTTTCGCTTGTATGCGACGTCCATAGTGAGGGGGTGCATTATCGGTTGAAACCGACACCCGATAGAATTGTAATATGAGCCTAAAAGATATATTTTCTAACTAAGTAGCAAATTGATGGAGGCTGGAGGCAATGGAGGAAGGAGGTTGATCAACGAGCTCTCGTCAGACACCATCGATGAGGCCGCGGTACTGATTTGGTGGCCAAGTATTTTCAGTTGTGTGTTTGCTTTCAGCTGTGTGGTAGATAATAAAAACAGATGATACATTCCTATTATTGTAATGTGTTACAAATTCCTATATGTAACCTTCTGATGAAAAATATAGTGGGGAAGTAAAAAAACACATGCAAACATGGATCTTGAAACGGTTCGTGGAGATCCAGAAAACCACATGAGGTGAACAATAGAGTGGAGAATTGTTCGTGTCCATGTTGGTGGTAAACCTGTTGTAAAACCATAGAAGGTTGAGTGTTGCTCCCTTCATTTATATCAAGGTCACGAGCTACAGGCGTGCTGCAGGGGTTGGCATTCTGATGAGATGTGTAAAAATTTTTCTACCTTGTTCACATTAGGGGAGTATATATTAGGAATTAATAATGTTAACAATAGGGGAGTGAATGTTATGAATATATTGTTTGTAACATTATTAATATTGTATTGTGTGTGAGTATTTAATATTATTATTTAAATGAGATGTCAAACTCATTTAATAATAATATAGTGTGAGTGAAGTTGTTGAATAAACAACTCACATAGCTATTTTGGAGTGTGAGTGATCCTAGGGATAAGCTTAAGAGATTTATGGAGAGAGATATGAGGAAGACTAAGTGATAAGACTTGACTCCTAGATTATAGGATCAAGCATTTGTATAAGAAGCTATCTCTAGATGAATAAAATATCCCGAATGATTTCTAAATTGAATATAATTATATTTGGTGTTTTTTATATAATTGTGCAGTGTTTAAAAAATCCAATATCCAGGAAACCTGTTTCGTTTATTCTTTTCCCTCGAGTGGAGAATTCTTCTCATGTTCTCCTTGACCTTGAGGCATGCATCCAGGGGAATCCAATATCCAGGAAACCTGTTTCATTTTTCCTTTTCCCTCGAATGGAGAATTATTCTCATGTTCTCCCTGACCTTGAGGCATGCGTCTCAAGTCCAACGGGATCCAATATCCAGGAAACTTGTTCTCCCCTTTGTCTCCATCTCGAGGCCTATAGTTTGGATCAAACGGAACCCAGTAGCCTGGAAACTGTCCTCCCTTATACCCATTATTTATGTTCCAATTCTCAGGAATCCGGTACACATGATATTCATTTCCTTTCTCTTCATTCCTATCTTTATTTTCAAAACCTATGTTCCACTATTCGTAAGGATTAAACCACATGACAGGTCCAACCAATTTCTTCTTACTATGTGGCTTCACCTTTAGATCCTCCTATGTGTGTGGCATATATTATTTTGGGAGTAAATTGACTCACAACCTTGAAAATTATTGAAATGAATTTTCAGGAATTATTCATGTGTTTTTGTTCACAAGGTAAGATGTTTGAGTTGATAGAGCTGAGAGAAAAGTCACCTCAAAGGATGATCTCTCATCTAATGTAGATAATCAAGGACCCCAAAACACAATTATTTGCAGTGGGATAAAAATAGTCTCTAACCCACATATCACTAGATTCTCAAGAAAAGAGGGAGAAAATTTGAGTTATTGTTGAGGACATGTCATTACCCAAACCACATATGAGAGATCCAACCACCATATAAACCTTGACAATCCACCCAAAGGTTAAAGTAGTAAAAGAACATAGTGAGCACTAGTAGAAGATATTCCCATCTCAAAGAAATTTTTCAATTGTCACATAATAATCACATTTCAGGCTTGAATAAGTTCATTACATAAAATGTTTCAGCCTAAAAAGAGTTACGAGAGCTTGATGGAGAAGGCCAAATCAGTTTGGAAGATCAGAAAAATCTTCAGACACACACAAAGAGGGTGAAGAAGAATGTAATTTGTGAGTATCTAATCAAGTGGAAGAATTAAGAAAATAAAGATGCAACATGGGAGGAGTAAGATTTCTTATACTAGCATCCAAAGATCATCAACATTGAGAACTATGTTTGTGTGAAGCAACATCAAAAAATTATAAACATTGGAGACAATTTTCCTTTGAAGGGGAGTGGCATGCTATGCCCTTAATGATAGGTCATATATCAAATATTTATAGTCGACATGTGGCTAACATAATCTCTTAACATATTACATATATCACATTCATTTATGGTTTTATAATACATGAAGTAGTGATTGGTACTTGATGATCATATTGAGAATATGAGTCTTATAGTAAGGGGTGGAGGTTTCCCCTTCGAAGTGTTTAAGTCTTTTATGCCTGCATATTCTCATATTCTCTCTCTATTTTAGTGTTATTGAGTATTCTATTGTTGTTATTCTTCTAATCTATCTAAGTTTGTTCTTTACATTCTTGTTGTTTGTTTAGTTTCAACGTAACTTCCCTAGTACATTAACACATAAATTTTACCACATTACAATGAAATAGAGATTAATTCTTTTGCATGACTGAACAATACCATTTGTGTTATGGATTAGTACGATTTTATCTAAATTGCTCAAATTACTAAAAATAACATCTTCCGTAATAAAATTACAAGAAATCCAAACTAATTCTGGTTTTCTCGTAGTAATTTCTCCAACATCTAAATAGTTTTTTTTTTTAAATTCTAGAAATGGAGCCAATTTATACATTATGAATATTAATAACTTAATAGATGTCAAATTAAAAAGATAGAAATCATTAG
This sequence comes from Taxus chinensis, assembly GCA_019776745.2. Taxonomy (NCBI): domain Eukaryota; kingdom Viridiplantae; phylum Streptophyta; class Pinopsida; order Cupressales; family Taxaceae; genus Taxus; species Taxus chinensis. Next base: position 726,722,773 of record CM034151.1, on the reverse strand, counting down.
GGAATTCTCTTCATCAATTCTGCAATGTAGACAACAAGCAAAACTAGCTTAAAGTGTATCTAAGCTAGTTAAGGTACAAGTTCAAAAATAGAAAGTTGAGAACACTTTAAAACACAAAACAAGAAACATGAAAAATGGTTGCATGCCATGAAGATAATGTTATTTCGGAACTTTCGTATAGAAGAAAAAAGAGAGGAAGAAACACAACAAAATAATAACATATTGTCTAAATTTCTTTTTTATTTATAATGTATATAATTAATAAATGTGTGTATGATACATGTTAAGTTGGTCAAAAATTATATGTTACTAGATTACATCTCCACAATGTGCGTTGGATCACACATGTAATTTATACACAACCTCACAATGAACTAAACCCATATAGAAAACTTCAAATCTTATTGCTTGGGCTAAGAGAACATATCTAAATAAACAAAAAAACACTATTTAACAATCAATATTATTGGATGAAGAGTTAAGATGTAGATGTTGACCATTTTTCATACCTCCCAGAATTTGCTTTTCTTTGACCGTTTCTTTCCTCTAGAAAAGGTGAGATATCTATAGGCAATTGAGGAATTATCGAGTACCATGAAATTCACCTTGTTATTTTTTATAATCTCTCCAAGTATTGTCCACCATGTTTGGGCGTATGTATCATGGTAGCTCCCTTGTGCAAGCTAACCCTACTTGTAGTAAATTGAGTAAGGCATGACAATACCATTGATTATTTCTGGATTCATTAACATCTCTAAGCAGGGTTTTCATCCACAACTTCTTTGATTTTATTTTAAAAAATCCATACCTACCCAATTTTGGTGGTGTGACTCCATCAACAAACATATCATTTGTATGGTCTCCTCCTTATCAAGAAATATAAAAGTAGAATAATGCCATAACTATATACATATCCTTTTGTTGAAATAGCTTTACACCCATTCCATACTCTACAATTTAACACATATGATAATTAGTGATTCTTAATCCCAAATTTAAGCATTCATACTAAATACAAAAAATAATCGAATGAAAATTTATGTTGTAACAATTTAAAAACACATACCTGGTGCAATGTAACGTATAGATCCTTTAGAGTGCACTTGTTGTAAGTCATTTAATCCATTTAATTCCCAAATAGGAGTGTGGAAATGCCAAAGTCTGCTATATATGGAGTAATATCATCCCCTAATAGAATATTATTTAGTTTTACGCCACAATGAATGACTAACACAAAATAATGATGATGTAGGTATGTCATTACTTGTGCTATCTCCTTTGCTAATTCCTAATCTGTTAGAAAAATTAATTTTGCATTCCTCTTCATCCCTCAAGATGCATATCCATCTCTCCAAACTTCCATTTGGACATGAATGGAAAGAACCAATGCTTTAAAATCAAGGTCAAGATTGGAGTACAAGTTGAAATGATTTTTTATAAGATTGTGGTGCCTAACTCTTTTTAACACATTATAATTATTTTTTATAAGTTTGGAGAGCTGTTTTCATCTTGGAAGTTGAGAATTTTTAACTGCAATATTTGTATCATTGTTGAAAATCCCTCTATAATTACGGATCTAAAACCACCATCTTCCTACCAGATTGGCCTGACTTAAACCCACTATCAGTTGCTTGTGTAAGTTATTCATAGGAAATTCTTTTTGGTTCCAATTTGAGATGCTAGGGTTATTCATGACTAGCATAGTCTCTCTTTCTATAAGAAAATTATTAAGATTGACAAAATGCATGATGAATAAAACTGCAATGGCACCAATTGCAACTGGTACTATTATCTTTTTGGAGAGCTGAAATTGTGTTTATGTTGGGGTTAGAGCATGGCTGTAAATTTATCCATTCGTGCCACAAAGGAAAATATTTCCCATAATTGGTGAATCATCAAGTGTTGCAAAATCCCCTGCCTTTTGGAACCTCTCCTCTTAACCTATTTGAATAAATATTGATATGTTTAAGTGTTTTCATCTCTTGGAAAGCCATTGGGATTGCACTTGAAAAATTGTTTCTAGACAAGATCAATGTCTTCGAAGATTTTTTCAGATTTGTAAGTGATGTTAGAATTGGGATGTCAAATTCGAATTGCATGAAATATTTAAAGATTCCAAATTCTATGCAACTTGACAGATGCAGCTATGGAATTTCCAACTGAGAATTTGTGGAGAGACACATCTATAGATTTGTACCATTACCATTTTACCTCAATACTAAAATAGAACCTTGTAATAAATTATTGGGAAATATTGAAATAGAATTTAGAGATTTGTAAAAAAATCCCAATTATAGAGGTATATCTCCTTCTAGTTTTTTGTGAGACTAAGTCCACCTACTCCAAAGTTATGGCACCTCCCTAAACTAGTAGGAATTTTCCCTGACAATTGATTGTGATGAATAACTAGAAGCTAACTTAGTTGTGGAAGATTGCCAAGACTGTATTCGAATTTCTCCCTGAAAACATGTTTTCACCCAGTGATATTAACCCAATACTTTTTAACCTGACCCAAATTTATTAGAATACTTCCATATAAATTATTTTTGTCAAGAAATCCAGTATTTCAAGATGTGGAATTTGAAAAAGTATGGGATTGGAATAGTTCCATTGAAACGATTTTCCCCTAATGTCTAATGATGTTAGCTGTTGGGAGGTTGTTAATGCCACTTGGTATGTATTCCTTCAATATTAATGGAGTCACAACAACATAGAAAGGAGAGTTGGCTGTTGATAGGTGGCTAATTGTAAGAAGGAAAGATTTCTGGTGAAATAATTAGCATTGAAAATTTTATTACTTCTAAAGAGGATAAATTATTCAAGGTTGTTAGAATAGATAAATCACTGCTTCAAGAGGATTATACTATATATATCCATATACTATCAGCGATCTAAGATGAAGCGTAAATTACTAAAATTCTAAGGGGACCTGTGCCACTTAGTTTTTTTCTTCTCTAACCCAACCCCTGGACGCACATCAGGCTTCTAGGTTGATGTTCAGGCATCCAGTGTGATTGCACAACATGGAAACCTCTCTCCAAGCGTGGGACTTGTAAAACCGAGAGAGGAATCTCCAGAGAAGGCTGGTTCCTGCTCCTAAACTACCTGCCACAAGCTATTCCAGTGCAGGCAAGCTAATCTAATCCTAATCTAACCATGCCAAGGAGACAGAGAGAGAGAGAGAAGGGAAAAAACAGCAAAAGCCTACACTAAAACGGTGATACACCAGAGAAGGAGAATGTTGAACATCTATCAAAACTGCCATGGGACAAAGAGAGGTGAGCAATGGGAAGGATGGACAGAAGCATCACAAACCCAAGGATAGATTTCACACAGAAAATGTCCCAAAACTCCATGAACACAGCTCCAAACCTGCAATGAACATTCAAACATGCACAACACCTGCAATGAAGAGAGGCAAGAAGAGACAAGCAAAAACGAGGAAGGATGGACAGATGCATCACAAAACACGTTTTGTTGCTCCAGAAGTTTGCACAGAACATCATTCCATTAATAAAAGGCAAAAACACCATTACAGAGAAAGGGAGGAGGTTCGAACTCCATTTTCAACCCTAGAGAAGAAAAGAAGGGAGGGCAGAGCAGAAAGAATGAACAACCTCTTTTATATTTTGCCACTCCTTACAATATATAGGAAGAATGAGAGAAGGGAGAAAGAGGAAAGTCAGATCTACTCCAACCACCTCCAGGTCATATTTTAAATCATCTCATTATGGTAGAAGCGGCGGATCCTGGCAAAACGGCGGGCTGTCTGCTGCATTAAAGCTGGTTGTTGAAGCGTCACTTCTGGCTGTATCACGTTGTCAGAGCCGTTTCTTGATTTTCTCTCTCCAAACTGCACCAAAACTTGAGATTAACCCCAGAATCATGTAGAGAATTTCATGAGCTTTCCGTTGATATAAAGAACGTGGAAATCCGAGCTCTGGATCAAAAGATATGGCGATCTGAAGATTTAGGGCACGGAGCAGACCAAAACGGATTTTAAAATGTTTTCCCGCTCTTCACCGTCTGGACGACACGTGGCACGTGCTGATTGGACGAGCAATTCTCTGTCCTCCGTATTTCGTGGGCTTTCCTTTTGAAATTACTTGTGGGCCCCTTAAACTTGGACACGTGGCGCCATTTCATTGGTTCGGTTCAGCGCTCGATAACTCGCCCCTTTGACCTTTTGACTTTTTCTCCTGTGAGGACACGTGGCAGTTTCTGATTGGTCTTCGGCTCCTTCGGCTCCTTCGCGTACTTCGCTTCCATTTGTCCCGGATGTCCCATTTGATTTTGGGCCCTTTGTGCTCATTTCGGCCGGTTCGGGCATTTCGCGTCCATTTGTCCCAGATGTCCCATTTGATTTTGGACCCTTTGTGCTCATTTTGGCCGGTTTGGGCATTTCGCGTCCATTTGTCCCAGGCCCATTTGATTCGGCTCATTTCAGCCGATTCGGCCGGTTCGGGCATTTTTGGCCCGCTTGTCCCACTTTGCTTCGGACTGACTTGACTCTTTTCGGCCGGTTCGGCCGGTTCGCGTCTTTTTGGCCCGATTGTCCCATTTGTGTCCCTCTCAGCAGTTAGCCAATTTTTTCTCGGTCGAACCGGCATTTCGCGCCCGCCGCGTACTTTTGTCCCAGATGTCCCTGTTGCTTTGCGGGCTGTTTGTGCTTACTTCGGCCGAGCCGGCCGGTTCGGGCCTTTTTGTCCCAAATGTCCCGACTGCCCCTAGGACTAGGACTTAGTCATTTTTATGATTTTTTCCTGGATCAACCTACTTGCCTTCTGCAACCTTTTTTCACATTTTCTCAGAGCTTGCTCTTTTCCTCTCAGACAGGGAACTTAGAAAATATTTGAGGGGACTCTAGCAACATGATTTTTGGCCCCGAATCAATCAATTTTCCTGGGACTTGAATATTCTGATGCATGTTATCAAAATTACCCAGGGGGGGTGAAATTTTGACAACAGTTTGGCGACTCAGCGGGGTCATCTGCCTGCTAGATGAATGATCAGTAGCCTGAAGCATCCATTGGGCATGGAGTCATGAGTTGTAACCTGCAACTGATCTGAACTTTGAAAACCTCCCTCTGAGCCACTTGAAACCCACCGGACATGGAGTTGTTCTCACCAAAAAACCACTGAAAAGAACTGTGCAAGAGCAAAACCAGCAACACCAAAACTATGTACAAAACTGAAAATCATACATGCCCCAAATGGAACATGCAGAGTGTGCACAAGCACTTCTTCTACTGAAAGCAAACCTAACTACTCTACTTTAACTGGAAGCAAAGGCAAGCTAAACAAACCCTGCAACTGGTTGTGCAAAATAGCTCCCTTTCTTCAAAATTGGCAGCCATGCAACTGATTTGGCACTGATCATGGCTGTTTGGATGGATGGAAAATCAACAAGAAGCTGGTCTTCTATCCAAATCATCAAGGTATCAACTGAACATAAATCCAATACCTCTTTTAGTTGCTCTGCATTTGGATTGGAGAGGTATGGCAGCTGATCCTTGGTACTTTTTAGCTCATCCTCATGCTCAGAAGCAAGCATGACTGGTTGTGGCTTCTCCTTTGGCTCCAATGAAGCCAAATACCTGATTGGGCAAGGTCTGATCCATTTGATATGCCCATAGCTCTGATTTTCAACTCCAAGAATGGAGTCCTCTTGTAGACCTTGAATGGATGGTGTGGAAGCAATGGTAGAACCCTTCTGCCCTTTCTCTTCCTCCGATGAAGAACATGGAAGATTAAAGTCTTCCAATTTTGATTCCAAAGGGCTGCTATAAGATGCAGGCTGCTGCAAATGAATGCTGTCCTCTATGGCAGCAGGCTCTTGTGTTTGGAATGTGGATGATGAAAGAGAGAATGGTGAAAACTCAACCGGCTCTTCTCCATCAAAACAGTCCTCCAAATCTGACAGGTAAACTGCCTCATTGCTGTCCTGCTGCTCGTTTTCAACTTCCTCCATGGTGTCCTCTTGATCTGCAACTTGACCATCATGGTTCCCTTCACTCTCCAATATTGAGTTTGAGAGATCAAACTCCTTTTCAGTACTAGAACTTGAGAGAGATGAAGTGGAAAGAAGAACTGAAGGTTCTTCTGTAACCTGCTTTGTGCTCAAAGCCCTTGGATCTGCACTTTTCTCCTCCACAGCTAGATTGTGCTCCTCTTCTTTTGGATTTGGAGCAGCTTCTCCTTCCTCCAATGTTTGAAGAGAATCTTGCTCTTGATTGAACTCCTTCTCCAGCATGAAGTTTGTCAAGTCAAACTCTTCAATATGCTGCTCTAGAGGACAAGTTGGGACTGCAAGATCTTCTTCTTCTGCTGCAACCAAATCAGTCCTAACCACCATTTGTTCAACCTTAGCCTCTTCTGTAGGCTTAACCATCAAGGGGATCTTTGTCATCCCAAATTTGGTAGCCCAAACCTTCAAGTCATCTGTCATTTCTTTTCTGTTGGGCTCCTCTTCTTGCTGTCCTTGATGACTGATTTTTCCAATTCCTTCTTCCCCATATGAAATTGGGAATGCAAGAGGAGGAATAGGTTGAAACTCAACTGATTTGACAATTTTGTGTGGTGGTGGAGGCGGTGAAACCTCTTGTTTCTTTGGAGGAGGGGGTATTTCTGTTAGCTCTTGTGGAGGGGATGACTGTTTGGAAGGGAAAAGGAAAGAAGAATCGAGATGGGGTGGAAGACTAGGGGATGGAGGGATGGATTCAACACATGGGACAGCAGATGGGGAGTTTAAATGAGATGATGCTGCTTGAGTAATGGAAAGAGAAAAACCAGATGATGGTGTAGAACTTACCCATTGACAAGGTTGTTCAACAACAAGTCTGTAGGCCTCTATTTCTGCTGTCCATTGTGCAAGCAAAGGCAGCATTGCAATCATGAAGTCAAGCTTCTCCTGAGGGCTGTAATGCCTTGGAAAAGGTCCCACCCATGGACAGGGTGCTCCATAACCGATTCCAAAAGCTTTCATTTGTGCTTGAGCCCTGGACTGCACCATCCCCACCTCCATCTTTTGGATTTTCTCCAACAGACCAGCATCTTGGATCTGATTGTCTTCATTGTATGCATACTCTTGCTCTTGGAAAGCTCCATAGCCAAACTGACTTTGGCACTGCTGTTCATATGAATATGCATGCTGATCTGGAGGATTTGTAAAACCTGTTGGAGGTGGAATATACTGCTGTTGTTGATATGAAATCCATGATGGAAATGAAGTCATGATTGCACAACTTCAAAGAATGAGGGAGAATGAAAGAGATGGAAAGAAGGATGAATGGAAAATGAATGAAAATGAATGGAAAGGAAGGTCTGCAACTTCAGAGATGGGTTGTTGACCAGATGGAGTCGCCAGATGTGTTTGCAAGTGCCTCCAAAGGCTGAAATCTTCACAGGAACACATCAACCTGCAAAAGATGAAGTGAAAGACCTCTAAGGTCCCACCGGGCGTGCCAAAACTGTTGATGCAAAATCACAGCACCCCTGGACGCACATCAGGCTTCTAGGTTGATGTTCAGGCATCCAGTGTGATTGCACAACATGGAAACCTCTCTCCAAGCGTGGGACTTGTAAAACTGAGAGAGGAATCTCCAGAGAAGGCTGGTTCCTGCTCCTAAACTACCTGCCACAAGCTATTCCAGTGCAGGCAAGCTAATCTAATCCTAATCTAACCATGCCAAGGAGACAGAGAGAGAGAGAGAAGGGAAAAAATAGCAAAAGCCTACACTAAAACGGTGATACACCAGAGAAGGAGAATGTTGAACATCTATCAAAACTGCCATGGGACAAAGAGAGGTGAGCAATGGGAAGGATGGACAGAAGCATCACAAACCCAAGGATAGATTTCACACAGAAAATGTCCCAAAACTCCATGAACACAGCTCTAAACCTGCAATGAACATTCAAACATGCACAATACCTGCAATGAAGAGAGGCAAGAAGAGACAAGCAAAAACGAGGAAGGATGGACAGATGCATCACAAAACACATTTTGTTGCTCCAGAAGTTTGCACAGAACATCATTCCATTAATAAAAGGCAAAAATGCCATTACAGAGCAAGGGAGGAGGTTCGAACTCCATTTTCAACCCTAGAGAAGAAAAGAAGGGAGGGCAGAGCAGAAAGAATGAACAACCGCCTTTATATTTTGCCACTCCTTACAATATATAGGAAGAATGAGAGAAGGGAGAAAGAGGAAAGTCAGATCTACTCCAACCACCTCCAGGTCGTATTTTAAATCATCTCATTATGGTAGAAGCGGTGGATCCTGGCAAAACGGCGGGCTGTCTGCTGCATTAAAGCTGGTTGTTGAAGCGTCACTTCTGGCTGTATCACGCATTAAAATGTCAGAGCCGTTTCTTGATTTTCTCTCTCCAAACTACACCAAAACTCGAGATTAACCCTAGAATCATGTAGAGCATTTCATGATCTTTCCGTTGATATAAAGAACGTGGAAATCCGAGCTCTGGATCAAAAGATATGGCGATCTGAAGATTTAGGGCACGGAGCAGACCAAAACGGATTTTAAAATGTTTTCCCGCTCTTCACCGTCTGGACGACACGTGGCACGTGCTGATTGGACGAGCAATTCTCTATCCTCCATATTTCGCGGGCTTTCCTTTTGAAATTACTTGTGGGCCCCTTAAACTTGGACACGTGGCGCCATTTCATTGGTTCGGTTCAGCGCTCGATAACTCGCCCCTTTGACCTTTTGACTTTTTCTCCTGTGAGGACACGTGGCAGTTTCTGATTGGTCTTCGGCTCCTTCGGCTCCTTCCATTTTCCCCAGATGTCGTACTTCGCTTCCATTTGTCCCGGATGTCCCATTTGATTTTGGGCCCTTTGTGCTCATTTCGGCCGGTTCGGGCATTTCGCGTCCATTTGTCCCAGATGTCCCATTTGATTTTGGACCCTTTGTGCTCATTTCGGCCGATTCGGCCGGTTCGGGCATTTTTGGCCCGCTTGTCCCACTTTGCTTCGGACTGACTTGACTCTTTTCGGCCGGTTCGGCCGGTTCGCGTCTTTTTGGCCCGATTGTCCCATTTGCGTCCCTCTCAGCAGTTAGCCAATTTTTTCTCGGTCGAACCGGCATTTCATGCCCGCCGCGTACTTTTGTCCCAGATGTCCCTGTTGCTTTGCGGGCTGTTTGTGCTTACTTCGGCCGAGCCGGCCGGTTCGGGCCTTTTTGTCCCAAATGTCCCGACTGCCCCTAGGACTAGGACTTAGTCATTTTTACGATTTTTCCTGGATCAACCTACTTGCCTTCTGCAACCTTTTTTCGCATTTTCTCAGAGCTTGCTCTTTTCCTCTCAGACAGGGAACTTAGAAAATATTTGAGGGGACTCTAGCAACATGATTTTTGGCCCCGAATCAATCAATTTTCCTGGGACTTGAATATTCTGATGCATGTTATCAAAATTACCCAGGGGGGGTGAAATTTTTGTGCAGAGAATTGAATGGGTCGAAGGAGAGGGAATCCTTGAATGACATGAGAGCATTCTGATCTGAATAATAAGAATTAGAAGAATGGGCCAATTTCAGCGCAGATAGAAACAAGATAGAGAGAGAGAGCATCATCATTTTCATCTAGTTTTGGAGCTCGAGTTGCAGGAAATTACCCAGAAAGCAAAGCCTACAAAATAAAAAATGGCATTTGCGATGAGCTTCTCATAGATGCGAATATCCCTTTGTGGCGCTCTATTTGTTTAAGGCCGTTAAGTTTCTGGTCAAAGGGGTGGGAACCACGGTCCCACCTGTGATAACAAAGTCTTTGTTGAGCTGTTTCCCACGTGGCATGCCTTATTTAAAAACTTGTTTTCACACCGGCCTGCCTAACGAGTCACCATTTTATATATATATATATATATATATATATATATATATATATATATATATATACAAAAGTAATGTAAATGTTTCCCATAATGATGTTATATGCGTTAACATTTGTTCAATTTCTTCATATAGTGAAACCATCCATTGTCCTCATCTATCTACTCACCCTTCTTTTTTAACTACGTCGAAAGGTGTATTTACAGGGAGAAAGTCTATGGGGATCTGAAAACATTCATACCGTTTATATTTATGTCGCATCAATGACCCTGAAATTAATTTGATTTGCTGACGTCCACATAGTTAGGACCCCACCCGTCATAGTTGTGGCCCACCGCCATCACGTTCTTCACTTCCAACCCGTCCAACAGATGCTTCATGCACTCTACTTGGAATATGTCATATCATTCCAAGTTGGTCATGGCGGACTCTCCGAAATATACAAGGTTGTACAAGATGAAGTTCTTTCCATAAGCATCAATTTGTTTGTCTCAGCCTATCAAACCGTCGGCTTCGAAAAAGTGAATGAGCAACATGAAAGGCTTGTTTGGTGAAGAAGTGGAAGATTTTGATGCAGTAGTGCATGGTGGTTCCATTGGAGAGGTCAATCCGGTTGGATTAAAGGCCCTGCGAAATCCAATAGACTCGTTTGATGTTGTTTATGAAACCCATAACGTTGAATCTCATTCTTCGAGGTTGTAATTAATGAGGTATATGGCTCAGGTATAAATAGTTTTCAGGTATGAGGTGATGTGTGATGCAATACATAAATAATATTATTACGCTGAAAGGCATGTTTACATGTAGAAAGCCCAGGGGGCTCTGACAACATCTTGTAATCCTATCATCCATATTTACGATGTATCAACGATCTTGAAACTAATATGAGTCGTTGATGTCCACCCACTCATGTCCATGTCTGTATCAACGACATTGCCTCTACGTTGTGCCGACCAAATGGAAAATAACATGTGAGAACGACGTCGCCTTCAATTCTTTGGTTTGTAATAGAAAGTTCATATGAGCATGCTCTTTTAAAAAATGTTATGTGGCAAAGTACGAGAAGATCAACCCCGTCAAGGATAACGACCCTGGGAGGGACTTCTCTGTGCGCATGGAAGCCATACAATGCCCGTCGTAGTTGGAAACTACATGGAGGACATGGGATTCTTTGTATCTACCTGAAGCGTGGCCCCCACAAGATGAATTTCCATGCACGAGATCGGTTCGTCAAAGGACATCACGGGATCAGACATGTTGGTCATCAACGACGGAGTAGATGTTTTTTTCTGTCTTTTAGCTTCGGATCTGTTTCGTATATTCACAACAGTATCTCTTTGGGATCCTTTGCAACCATCAGGAAAGGAGTAATGGTGATTTGTTAAGCAAGAAATGATGGGCCCTCATGCAGAGTTGTCGATAACACTACGCCCTAGATTTTTAATGTCAGCGGAGGCACTATCGACAAGGATTACGCCACCACCTTGAAGTTGCACAATGAAAATATTATTGTTAAGGTGTCATTTTTCTTCCTTCAGGAGGGAACACTTTCATAAGGATATCCCAAGCTCTACTCCTTCACCAATTCGAGGACCCTGTGTGCACCAAAAACAAGGAGCTTGCTTGTTGTGGAGTGAAAAGCACTTAGTTTGAATTATATTATTAAAGTTTTGTTGTGGAAGATAGATTGCAAGTTCTTCGTCATTGGGTGTTGATTGTACCTTACCACTATGAGTTCCGATGATAAATTGTGAGAAATAAAGTAATCATTCGGAATTTGCATTGAGAATATATAACTGAGAGCTTATATATCATTTCCTTTCCATTTAGTTAGATTTGTAAATGTTTCTTATTCACTTTGTAATTCCAAATTTATATGATGCCATTAAAATCCAATTGTTAATCATCTATTCTTGGCAAATACCATTAGACATGCCATCGTTGTAAATAATAGTAGGAAACGAAAACAATGAGCATAAATCTGTCAAGAAATATGACATGAATCTCATAAAATCAGCTTTAGGAAGACCGAAATCCAATTGATTCAGTTGTTTAGGTGTGGATCTAGTTGTTTTGTTGGAATTGATTTTTGAGATTTGTTGGAATTGAATTTTGAGATTTTTTTAACATTTTTTAACACATTTGAACTCTAATTTGAATTTGAATATTAATAATAGATTGCATATTTTTAGTAACCAATTATTCCATGACTATAATTTGCAAGACATGAACTCCTTAAACGTAGACTAAACACATCAGATCTTAAATTAAGAAAACAAGCAACCTCTTTCCACCTATACATTACGCGATACACTTTGATGGTTTTATTATTTCAAATCCCTCTTTCGAATGACAAATAAAAGCCACCTTTCTCTCATTTGGCCAACTACTTGAAGGACTTGATTATTGATGATTTTTTGTGCATTGACTATTCTCGTCTGTTTGCTCGAGCTTGAAAATGAAAAGGGAAGTTCATTGGTCTTTTCTCATTTTTTAATTTTTGGTCCCTTTAAACACAAATTACATTCATGTTAATAATAAAAGTTAGATTGAGATGATAAAGTGGAGCACATATCATATATTTTTTAGGTAAGAAAAATCTAAGTCGGGGAATGGGTGTGGGATATACATGTATTTAGTTCCCACATTTTTAGCAAGACATGGAATAGGGGTGGGACATGCATGTATCTAATTTCCATGTTTTTATTTATTTATTTTTTTCAAATGGTAAATGAAATCCACCTTTTGCTCATATGGTCAACCGCTTGTGTGCCTCAATTATCAATGATTGTTCTTGCATCACCTATTCCCCTCTAAGTACTTGAGCTTGAAACTGAAAAAGAATGTTTATTGGGTTTTCCTCATTTTAAAATTTTGGTCCCTTTAAATGTGAATTGCATTCATGTGCACGATGAGTGAGAGATATAGACAAAAACTGGAGCACATAACAAAAATTATTTGGGGGGGAAAATCTAACTCGTGGAATAACTGAGGGGAGTGTATGTATTAAATTATCACATTTTATTGCTGACCTTTAATTCATGTCTTTTTCTTCCTTGAACATTCCTTTTATGCGTCCTCACTACGCGATCCCTAAGAAGTAACTTTAGATACTGGGTTGCCATCTCAACACACCTCTTGAGCAAGAAAACTCCATTGCCAAACGCAAGTTCCATTTCCCTTCACGCTTCCAACGTGTACTTCACCTACATCACTCACATCTAGAAAAACTACTTGCCTCATGGCTATAGGAAAACTATATTTGTTTTCCTGATAGCTATAGACAAAACCCTAACAACAATTATGTATGAAACCCCCACCCTTGGGTTTTCGGTCCACTTGACATATCCTTGTCTCTAAATTATCCATTAAAACACGCAAGTGAACTCCCTTTACATTTTATTTTATCCTAACTACACATCTAACGTAAGAGTTGAAAACACAAAAAACAACTATTGACATTTACAATTTTGATCGACCACTCTTTATATTTTTAGTTATCTCTCAAATACGTCGCCTCGACCCCTTACACACCATAAGTAACATCTTTTTACATATTTGAACTCTAATTTAAATTTGAATATTATTAATAGATTGTATATTTTTAGTAACCAATTATTTCATGACTATAATTTGAAGGACATGAACTGATTAAGCGTAGACTAAACACATCATATCTTAAATTAAGAAAACAAACAACCTCTTTCCATCTATAAATTGCACAATACACTTTTATGTTTTTATTAGTTCAAATCCCTCTTTTGAATGGAAACTAAAAGCCACATTTCTATCATTTGGCTAAACGTTTGAAGAACTTGATTATCAATGATTTTTTTTGTCTCCTCTATTCTCATGTGCTTTCTCAAGCTTGAAATGTAAAAAGGGAAATGGAGCAGCATGACTTAGATTTTTCCCACGTAAATGATATCTACTATGTGTTCCATTTTTTTGCTGCGATCTCACTCACATTATGCACTCAGATGAAATATGCATTTAAAATGCCCAACATAAAATAAAATTGGAAAACCCAATATATATTTGTTATCAGTTTCAAGCTCGAGTACTTATAGGGGAGTAGGTGATACGTGAGTAGATTTCTACAAAATAATTCATGGAATAAGTGTGGGACATGTAGGTATTAATTCCCACTTTTTTATATAAAAATATCTCTTTTGAATGGTTAATGAAAAATACCTTTCACTCAAATTGCATTGATGTGAATAATGCGGATGAGATTGAGAAAAAAAGTAGAGCACATAACATATATTATTTAGGTAAGAAAAAAACTAAGTCAGGGAATAGGTGTGGGACATGCAGGATTTAATGCTCATGTTTTTACTAAATCATGGAATAGGGGTGGGACATGCAAATATTTAATGCCCACGTTTTTATTTAGACATCTCTCTTTCGAATGGTAGACGAAACTCATCTTTCGCTCTTATGGCCAACTACATGTGTGACTCGATTATTGATGTTTTTTTCGTGCATCCCTAGTTTTTGTACAAGTATTAAGCTTGAAATTGAAAGCAAACATTTATTGTATTTTCCTCATTTTAAATTTTGGCCCATTTAAACGTGAATTGTAATAATGTGCATGTTGCAAGTGATATTGGGGCAAAAAACTGGAGCACATCGTAGATTTTATTTGGGTGGGAACAATCTAACTCATCGAAGAAGTGGGGGACATGCATGTATTTAATTCTCACATTTTTATTTCTGACCTTACATTCATGTCTTCGTCTTCCTTGAACATTCTTTTTATGCATACATTCCTTAAGCATTCATTTTTACCTTTTTTATTTCTAACCTTCGATTCGTGTCTTCATCTTCCTTGAACATTCCTTTTATGTGTCCTAACTACCTAATTCCCTGGGAGTAATTTTAGTTATCAGGTTACCATCTTTGCAAACCTCCCTGACAAGCATCTTACTCACCTAAATCACAATGCATCATCGTGCACACTTCCAAGGTTTCACCTACATCACCTACACCTAGAAAAATGACGTGTCTTACAACTAGAGACAAACCTCTATTCTTTTCCCTAATAGCTACAAAAAAACCCTATTCACAATTGTGTATGAAACCCCTAATCTCATTTTTGTATGAAACCTTAATCACAATAGTGTATAAAGTTGAGCATGTAACATATATTATTTAGGTATGAATAATCTATGTTGGGGAATATGTGTAGGACATGCAAGGGTTTAATTCCCATGTTTTGGTAAGTCATGTAGTAGGTGTGGGACATGTAGATATTTAAATCCAATGTGTACTTCACCTAAATTGTCCACATGTGTAAAAACTATGCACCTCATGGCTAGAAACAAACACTATTCTTTTCCCTTATAGCTTCATAGAAAAACTTATCCCAATTTCATACGAAACCCCTAATCGCAATTATGTATGGAACCCTTTTCAAATTGTATAAGGTAGAGCACATAACATATATTATTTGGGTAGGAATAATCTAAAACAAGAATAGATGTGGGGTATCAAAGGATTTAATTCACAAATTTTTACTAAGTTCTGAAATAGTTGTGGGAGATGTAGGTATTTAATTCCCACTTTTAAATTTAAAAATACATCTTTCGAATGAAAAATAAAATGCACCTTTTGCTCACATGGCCAACCAGTAGATTGGCTCAATTATCAATGATGTTTAAGCACCACCTATTCCCCTACAAATACTCAAGCTTGAAACTAAAAATAGAAGTTTACTGTGTTTTCCTCATTTTTTAAAACATTTTCATCCCTTAAAATGCAAATTTCATTCATGTGTATAATGCGTGTGAGATAGAGATGAAAAAATGGATCACATGATGTATTTTTATTTCTAACATTTAATTCATGTCTTTGCCTTCTTTGAACATTCCTTTTTACACATTCTTTCTGTTTGATTTGAAGGGAGTAATGTCAATTTTCAAGTTGCAATGTCAACAGACCTCCTTACCAATTCCAAGCATCTTTCTATCCATAAGCACATCATATCGTCCTTCACGTTTCTAGGTATACTTTGCCTACATCGTCTACACCTGAAATACCTATGTGCCTCGTGGTTGGAGTCAAATCTTGTTTGTTGCCCTAGTAGCTACAAATAAACCCTAATTATAATTATGTATGCAACCCCTACCCTGAGATTTTAGGCCCAACACCACATCTCCTTGTTTCTAAATTAACCCTTGAAAATCATAATTAAATTCCCCTTGCATTTATTTATGTTCTAACTACCTATAAAGTGAAAAATCTGTCTATTGACATATGTAGTACTGATTGATCACTCTTTTCTTTTATAGCTATCTCAAAAATATGTTTCCTTGATCTCTTGCAAATCGTATTCACTTCTTCTTTCAAACAATTGACACACTAAATGTCGTGCAGTCAAAAAACCCTTACACCATAGCATATGTAAAATGACAAAATATCATAATTTTCTAGTTAGATAAAATCTTCTTATACCCCGTACATATTCCCTTAAAGGGTTTAATTATCAATCATTGTTCCTGCATTGCCTACTTAAATATAGTTTTTTGAGCTTAAAACTATAGAAAAATGCTTGCAAATTGCTGCAAGAAGCAAGCAGTGCATATGAGTTTCGAACTGGGACCCTTATGAAGTCTCATAAATTTTATTTTGGCCCCTTTAAGATCACATTGCACTCATGTGAATAAATCACATGAGATTATGACGATTAAATGGAGCACATATAGTAGAAATTATTTAGGAAGGAACAATATTCTTTATGGAATAGGTGTGAGGCATGCATGTATTTAATTTCCCAACTTTTAATTTACAACAATCCATTCATGTCTACATCTTACCTATCCAATTAAATTTCATCCAATCGAAAAACTTGATGCCATAAAATTAAAAAAACAAAACAAGATTGATTAATAGATAAAATATAACTTTCACTAATATGTAAGATTGCTCCTAGGACTCAAGTAGCAGTGTTTGTTTACGAACCATCTATTTTCCTCCACTGATTTGAATTTTTTCAAAACATGTGGGATACTATGGGACCTAATCTATATAATGTTTATCTCGAAGATCTCATTTCTAAATGTTTGGGTCAACTAATCAACCAAGGTAACATCAAGTTTATCCCCAAGTCTGGAGACCCTAAGAAAATATCTAACTGGGAACCTATGACCCTCCTTAATGTGTCCTACAAAATCATTGTTAAGGCTTTGTCTAACATGATTACCAATCTTCTTCCTCTTTTTTTTCACAACAAACAAACATGTTTCATTAAACATAAGTACATTCTTGAAAATATCATTGTTGTGTTCGAAGGTATGGAATGGTATCGTCTCTCAAACAAGATGAACTTATTTAGCAAAATTGATTACGCCAAATCTTATGAGTGAATTGAGTTGTATTTTATTTTGGCTATGCTACAAGCTCTTTGGTTTGGGCCAAGGTTTATTCACACTGTGCACATGATTTTTAACAATGTTGGAGCCTACATCACCATCGATGGAGCTCAATCCTCCAGGTTTAGTCTATTCAGATCCATATGTCAAGGGCTCCCTTTGGCTCATTCACTTTATGTATTGGTAGCTGAAGGCTTTATCTACTTGTTGGCCAAATTTGTTTCCCAATATCTTATCAAGGTGATTGCATTGCAATCCACTAATCAATAGCTCTTTAATGGACACTTGGAAAATGATTCTTTTCTTACTATCCTTGAAGAAGAACAATATGTTCAAACTGCTTTGGACTCTCTTGATAGTTTTCTCTTGGATTTTGGTTCTTTTATTCAATGGGATAAAACCAAGTGCTATCGGTAGTCACAATTGCATATCTGTCTTTGGTTGGAAGGTCTACAATGGAGTTATATCAAGTCATGTATTCAATTCAAATTACTTGGCATTCCATTTTATTTCCAGCCCACTCTGAATGGAGTTGGAGCTATGTTGTTCGATGATAGGAGCGCAAAATCTCTTATTGGATTACCAAACCACTCTCTCAAGATTTTTTTTTTTTGAATTTTTTCCAAGGTGTTATTTTCCACTCATGTGTATTCTTCCTCTTGTTGGGCTCTTTCTAATGTTTCCTATTCCAAGCTCAAGAAAATTCTATGATACTTTCTCTGGGCTAACTCTTAAGGTCACAAGGGATTTCATACAGTTGACTGGGAAATTTGTTGCAAACTGAAAGAAGTTGGTGGCCTTGGATTGCTTGACATCAAGCTTCAACGACGAGATATCTGTGTCAAATGGTTGATTTGTATCCTGGAAGGGAATGAGGTGTGGAATATTATTCTTCGACATTGCATCTGTCAAGGATTTCCTCTGTGAAAATGAGTCTGTAAAGGCCTCAACTTCCAGTCCCTTCTTCTCTACCTTGTTTCTGTCAAAATCAGAGGTACTTTTATAACTCAAAGTATTTGGAAATCCTAGAAGTTTCTTAAATCAAACCTAATTTGGAAGGGGTGGCTTCAAAATTTGTTTTTCTATTAACTCCTACTCTCTTTGGTGGTCATGTATTTTTACCTTCCACGATGCCCCTCTCGCTCTAGCTCCTTGGGATAAAGCCATTTGGCTCTTCATAAAAGGAATTAAAGTGGTGAGTGATTTATTTTACAAATACTCAAGGTCTTGGGTTTCTTGGGGGCCCTTGCCATCAAATTTAACCTTCAACACCAAGATGGTGAAACAATCATGAAAATCATTGTTTACATATCTGAGGAATTTATTCACAAAATTGGAATAAATTTAGGCATTTCGTGGTGGTGTAACTAAAACTAGCCTTTTGCTACTCTATTCCACCATTACAAACCTTATCTAGGTTACGCTTTGTTCACCACATAGTCGGTGAATGCCGACTCGCTTAATCACCATTGGAACATCACCTCCTCGGAATTTGTGTGGAAACAACGGTTTGAAATGTTTTTGTTATTTCTTGTTGACCCAGAAATATCTCACTTTTTATAGTGTGTTCTATACTACGGGCTCCATGTAGGGGATCAAATTAAACATATGAGGTTGAACGCCACCTACCTGGTTTGCCACCAACTTGATTCTATAAAGCACATTTTTTAATTTTGTATGCATGCTCAATCGGCCTGGAAATGGATTCACTCCCTTTTTCAACCCTTCTCTCCCGATTTCTTTTCCTAGAAGATAGTTTTGTTGGGGCACTCGACCCTGCTTCCTACAATTTACGATTTTTTTGGCACATATTTAGAGCTTATATTATATTTCATGTTTGGAAAGATAGAAATAATGTCATACTTAATTATGTTTTCGATTTTTTGTTACTAATAAAGTGGCTGTGTAACGCTCACATTTTTCACACACAAAAACAACAGTAAAAATACCAAGATAATTTATTTTTTACTTACATTGCTCACTACACAACGTCACAAGGCTCCAAGTAAAGAAAACTCAAAGACGCATATGACACTTACATGTCATCGACTCACATAGACACATGACAACACCATAGACATGTCCATGCCACACTTCTCCCAATGAATGAATACTAGCAATGACCCAACCACAAGAAAAGGACTCAAGGATTGGAAAACCCACAACACATCATTTCATTAATTGCATCTTAGTTACGATTAACATTCCAAGAACATTATTGAGCAATGATAATTTCCTCCTTTTTTCTAGCTACAAATTCTTAAGTTCATTCCATATTTAATTTATAATTCAACCATTTTAAGTTGGCTCTTTATCCTTTAGGGAAATTTCCATAATTTACATACTTATGGAAATTTCCTTCACTTGCTAAGCACTCTTCTTACAAGTTTTCTTTATTAAAATCTTCATTCTATTATGACATCACATATTTGCGTCATTAAGAAGCACCGTTTATGTTGGCATGATATCTTGGCATTCTGTATAGCCGGTAGAATTGTTTATTTCACTTGTAGGGAAGGTAAATGGGTAAAGTTTTCTTTTTATTTTCTCACATACTTTTATTTCTTTTATTAACATACTAAGGTTATAGCAACAACCATTTTCCTTTTTTCTAATGTTCCAGTTTACTTGTTAAGTTTCAAGTCCAAACCCCTCAATTAGGGTTTCATTATGTTTAGGTGAATCATCTTATCAATTAAATTTTAATGAGAAGGAAGAGTCAAACATATCACATTATTACTTTTATGGGAATCAACATATCACATTTTTAATTCTAAAGGAATAAGGGAACATCCAACATAATAAACACATCATTAATTTTATAAGAACTAGGAATCAATCCACCAAAATGAGTCATACCAAGATTTCAAGGGTTTACCAAATAATTACAAGCATCACTAAGCACTCCAAGTGGGTCTCCACTAGTCTTAAAAGAAGTTACGAAGAAAAGACCTGTTAAAGAGGCATATTTACTTTTATGAATTTAAATTTTTTAACAACATTTGTTGTTTAGTCTCAAATTTTTTTCACATAATAAGACAAGGAAAATTTCCAATCAACACTCATATTTCCACAAGATACCACCAACCAAGAAACAAGGTGACAAGGAAAATGTTGCTCCCAGGACACCAATTTTCCCATTAGAAGGCATCAAATGCAAGAGGACAAACAACTAATCTACTAAAACATGGGCTTTACGACCAAGAGTTGCATTTTTAAGAAGGGGCACATCATAAGAACAACTGAGATTAAAATATTAAGATCTAATAAAACTAAAATCTCTAAAACAAGGTCCAAAAGACCCAAAAGCTTCCATAAGTGTCTCAACACCTCCCAATACTAATAGATTATATGTTGGTATACATAACAATTTAAAATGTTTAAGGCAATGGTATATCTATATATGGTTCATCGAGAGAAAAGCAAGTATGCTTTATTAAGCACATTGCTCGAATGGGCTTAAATCTAGCCATGAATACCAAGATACATATAATCCACTAGTCAAAAAATTTCTATAATGCAGGAAGGAAACCATGATACAAATTACCATGCCATCGAAGGGACGTCACTACCAAATAAACACTTATCCACTAAAATCTACAGTCAACTAAGAGTCAATCTGATCCTAACACAATCCATAAGCTCATAATCAAACACATCTACTTCTAACGAGGATCAAAGCTCTTACCAGATTGCAAGAGAATCACTACAACTGATATCAAACTACCAATTAGACCGCGCGAGATAATGATCTCTCTTTCTAGTAAGGTTGATCAACAAAAGAGTCACTCTAAGATCCTAAACACACTCAAGGTTCTGTCCTTCCAAAACCAAGGCATAACTTAAAGCACCTAAGAAGACATTCAAGGCACCTAGGGTGTACCCCCCATATGACGAAATGTCACAATAAAAACAGCGTAAAACCATCTCATCAACAAGCAAGAAAGAATCAGGGAACATTTAGCTAAGTAGCCAACAAGATAACCGCGGTCTGAGCCACCAATCAAAATAAGATCTAAGAAATATATACTTAGTTATATATACTTCCAAAAATAAAGATGTTTATACACACACAGATATATATATATATATATATATATAACAGAGTATGCGTATATGCCCGAAGAATGGAGGTCACGGTTCGCAAAAATATTCACGGAATATGTTGATGTTCAGCGCAGGGTTTTGAGTGTGGTGGGTGGGGCTCGGCCCCGCCCAAAGACTTGAATAAAATGCAAATGGGGGTGGGGTCGCGACCCCACCCCCCCATCCCATATAAGAATGGGGTGGCCCTCCCCACCCCAAACTTTCCCACTATAAACACGGCCTGCGGCCAACAAATTCAACCCGAAACATTTTATTTATATCTTTTCTTTTATATATAAAACTAATCCACTATAAGGTTTTCCCTACCATATATAACAATGCGGCTTTGAATATTATCACTAATATATATTATTCTTGCTATTTTTCATATCTTTGTCAATATTAAATTTTAATAAAATGAATATGATCAATAGTCAATAATAATAGATTAATATTATTATTCTAATAATAACGAAAAAAATCAAGTTTGTATGTATATATATATTTTGATATTGAAAATAATAGTTAAGTTATCATTTCTATAACCAAGGAATTTGTAAATAAAACAAAACATTCTTATGTATTTGTCTTAAGCCTAGTTTCACATAAGTAGGGATGAGAGTATTATAATTATTCACTTGCAAAGGTAAACTTGGGAGAATGAAAGAAGTTCTTCCACAACCCATTCTACAAATTGTTAATAGAAGGTGGGATGATTTCATTTAATCTAATAGTTTTAACAACTACTTCCCTTCAACTAGTTTTGTAATACATCTCTAATGTGGATACTGCAATTTACTTTCATTTCAAGAAAACAAGGATACCCATTTCATTTCTAACAAGATGTAAGTAGTAACCCTTTTCCAATAACTATAGGGTATTTAAATTAATCTAAAAGATGAACATGACATATTTTGCAAGCAAGGGAAAACAATCTAATTGCAACCAATATTATTTCCATTAAATCTCATTTCAAACTTTTTACTTTCTTCAAACCAAGGAGATAAAGTGGTAGTTTCCTTTCACCATACTAATATATTTTAAAATGCATATTCTCAAACAAGCATTCTTAAAATAGTCTACATAAAAGAGATTTCCAAGAAATAAAATGGTTTTCCTTCAAGTTTACAATTTTACAATCATCCACACAAAGTGGGAATAAAAAATTGAATAATATACAACAGGGGCTATCAACAAGGAAAATAATATAAATCTCCCATTTGCATGACTTCTCCAAGGTACCTCCAAATGTTTCTATCTTCAACTTTTCACCACAAGGATCACAAAACAAGGAAGGGGGAGTAGGCAACACTCTCCGCCCAACCTTAAATCCATTAAGAGGAGAAGACATCCCCTTAATGGCCCCTGAGCCCCAATCAAAGAATCATGAGGGTTATTGAGCAACAAATGACAACTTTCAACAAAGTGGCTTCACAACAAACATACATACAAGACATTCAACTCAACCAAGATCACATATCCAACACGTTTACACATACACAACAATACAAAGGTGTGAGGATCAAACCAAATAGAGCAAGGGATATGGGAAACCGCCTCCTTATACCTCCCAAGTGAAGTGGGAGTCTTAGCCTAAGCCTCCAAGTGCACAAAATGATTATAACGCCCCAAGCGTAACGCCCACAATTTTGACGTTCTAAAACCACATAAAACCCTAAATACATATCTAGAAAGTCGTGGAAATATTTTTTTTGTTAAAGGATTGCAAGGGTGCTAAACCCTATAACACGTTTGATTAATTCCTTACCAGCAACTACTGCATTGCATTAAGTGGATCAGGTCTAGATTAATCTTCCAATATTCTTAATTCAATTCTAATGTTAACTTCAATTACAATTCTCTAGTAAAATGTCTATTAATTATTTTACTTGATTAATTAGTTTCACTTTCACAATATAATATTTGTCCCACATTTATTAAACCCTTATCCTTAGTTACCTTAGTGCTCTTAGATTATTTTCTTTAAAGTTCATTGAATCATTTACTAAAACACACTAAAAGAGTTACATAATTAACTTAACATACAAGGGTAATAAGTGGCCCCACCCTTAAATTATTTAATAACCCAAATATTCATTCTTACCTAACAATTGTAGGGTTGATTCCTACCCTTGAATCAACTCAATTATGGCCATTAGATCTTAGGGTTCCATTACTAACCCTAACTATCCTTATGAATATTATTAAACCTCTTTTCCCTAGCCTCCTCATTTGGTCTCTTTTCTTTTGTCTAATTTACAGGTTGGAGAAATGGAAGCCATGGGAGCAAGGAAGGAATTCATGGAAGGATTCATTTGGGGCAAGCTTAAATTAGTTCAGTTTAGTTTGGATTATGGATTTATTAGTGCAATGTCTTCCATTTGAAGATTGTAGAGGTCTCCATTCTAAATCTGGAGTTGTGATTTAGTTGATTCCATTTTAGAGTTTCCTACTTGGAAAAAACTTTACTTCATTTTTAATCTATGAGATTGAATACATTTAAATGCTCATTTTAAGATTTACATGTTCAAAACAATTAATTTATGCCCTTATAACTTGCTGATGATTTCCTCTTTACATTTTATAGGCTCATATTTTGGTTAAATCAAGTTTAAAATTACATAGTCGTGGATTTTACATTTCCTCCTAAAGTGATGAAACTGCCACCTAAGGCAGACTGGCGGTCTTATGACCACTGCCCTCCCTGGGTGATGATTCAGATACCGCCGCTCTGGTCAGACCGGCGGTCCAAAGACCCCCGCTCTGCACAAGGCAACGGTCCTGTTCTTTAAAACAGAACCATCAATTCCGCAATTTTTCAAAAAACCAACTTTACTAAGGTGACCTACAATTTATCCTTAGTTGAATTTTGTGTGCCTAAAGTCTCTAGTTGAGGAGTTAAACCATTTATTCATTTCATTCCTTAAATTACTACATTCAAGATTTTCTATTTCAATGGTAACAAGAAACACAACCACAAGATCTTTTTTATTTCCTTCCAACAAAATTTATTTTAAGTTTAAAAGTAGGAATGAAGCTTAATCTATTTCTAGTATTATTTCTTTCCTTTCCACAACCAAATGAAATTTTCAACAAAATAACTCATTATAATTTATTGCATCTTTCCATTACTACATCAACCATTTTTTCAACTACAAACAACTCTATTTCACATTTAGATTTATTAAGAATACATTACTAATGATTTAAAATTTCTATGTTCTTCTTTCATTCTTACAATAATGCAACTTCAAAAAATAATAATGAACTTCCTCTTTCTTTGAACATAGATCATTTATTACAATGCAAAGAGCTTTCTTTCCAACATTACATTACAACTCAATAAACAAAATATGCAATATAACCTTCTTTGAAATACAATACTACTAGCCTTCCACTTAAGGGGGAATTTACAAGAAAGGTTTCTATAATGAAGGATTTCTTTTGATTTCAACAAATGCTTCAAGTCCCAAATCTCTAACAAGATCTCCACCATTTCTTCACTTCAATCACAATAAAAAAAATTGGGGAGAGGCAACACTCTCCACCCAAACACTAATCCAATGAGGGTAAGAGGTAATCCTCCTCATTGGCCCCCGAGCCCCGCCCACAATGCAATAAAGGATGGATTCAACTCATGGAAAATACACAATGCTTCAACATCACAATACAAAGTTTCACAACCATTTATAACACATTCAAAACAATAAAACAATCACAAGAATGTAACTTTCACAATACACAAGGCTTGAAATGCAAACCAATGGAGCAAGGATCTATGGGGAGATCACTTATGCCTCCCAATGGGAATAGGTTCCCACCTTAAAAACCCTCCAAAATACATATAAAAACCCCTACAAAACACTTATTCCTCCCTCAAGATCCTCTTATGCCTCCCACATTATCTTATTCCTCCCTACAATCTCTTATGTCTCCCCAAAAAGAACCAAGTAAGAAATGCAAGCATTCTCTTATCCAAGGTGGAGCACCCAACCCAACTCCCTCCCAAAACATTAAATAAATACTTATGCCTCCCTACATATAAAATCTCCATATCCTTCTCATACACCCTACTTAGCAAGATTCCAACAAGCACATAAACCTTTCACATACATACAATACACACATATAAAAACAAACAAGTAAAAAGAGTGTAGCTCCTACCTTTCCATGGTAAGAACTTGATAAAGGAATCATAATCCAAGCTCCTTCAACCTTCATCCAAATCCAATAAGCTTCAAGAATTCAACAAGCACTCGAAAAAAAAAATCCCTAACTTCAAAATACAAGAGCACTAAGATGAAATGAAGTAACCCCCAAACAAACAAATAAACTTGCATATATAGAAAAAGGAAAGAGGTGGGCGAGGTGGCTCCATGTAGGATGCCACATCACTCATCCTTAACTACACATCACAAGTCAAACTTAAACCCCAATGCACAATAAATGGGTGGTTTGAGAGGAATGACAAACCTCTTACACACACAATCCAAACCCATACCCTCTAAGGACATAATTTAAAACTCATGTAAGAAAAGTAAAATAAATGTCACTTTTTGTCTTACAAAATATTTAATGTGGTCTAATTTTGACCCCCCAATCCATTGGTAGGTTTGGTATAATAAATTAAGAGCCTCCAAAAATGGCCCTTAAGCCCAAATCTGAATTTCCCAAGTAAGGTAGAGTGTACAACACTCAAAGTCACATAAACTCAACTAAAAACACAGGAACCAAAGAACCAACTACTCTAATAAATGACTCCTTTTGTCACATCTATAATTAACTTAATAACATGATTAATTCACTTAATTAAGGCACATTAATCAATAATGATAAAAGGGAATTACATCACAAATTAAATCACATACTCCATAATTAAATAAAAGAAAGGAAAATAATTACACATAAACCTTTGGTCACAATTGGAGGGACCCCCTAACAACAAATAACGAAACAACAACATTACACAAGTTGCTATGGTGACCATTGTTGTATCCATTTAGTATTCCATTGTGGTTTGTCTCCAATCCTCCTTTTGATTGTTGTGATATAATTACCTATAAAATCACACAATACCTCCTTCGGCCTTGTGGCCATATCAAAACATCAAAGATAAAATATACGCATACAAATCAATAATCATCCGTATATAATTTAATCATCATCTAGACTAACAATGCTATCATTTTAAAATTCCATCAACATCTCAATTATATCTTTCATCAATACCAGAAAGATCACAAGATTAGTTCAAATGCTAAATTCTACTCAACATGACGAGAATTTTGAATGTGAGTAATATATATGTCAACAACACATCAACATCAATATAAAATGTCTCTCTAAGAATACACACAAATCATACTATGAATCACAATCCATTAATAGTCAAAATATTTTTATTATCTAATGTCATACTAAACCAAAATGATACAATAATATCCATGTCTATACTCAACAGTAATCAAAATTAAAATATAACAACTGTCGAAGAGAAGTGGGCACTGTTGGTGCTCAAATTATTCTCACCCTGTTTGTCATTGAAATTCCTCAGTTTGTGGTCTCTGTCATGTTTTCTAACTCCCCATATCGGTGCATCAAATTTTTTTTCCTCCATTTTGGTTGCCATGATCAGTATCCTTTCCTTTGGTCGAGGATCACTTAAAGGTCCAAAATTTGTTTTTCGTTTCTCTGTCCATCTGAAAGAGTTTGTAACTTGCGCGTAAAACTCAGGTTTTTTCCTTTTCCTTCCATTTTCCACAGATCACGTTTTGTTGTCCCTGTCATTTTTGTCCCAAATACATATGTGAAAACATGATTGGATGTAGCTCAGAGGATCATATTTGAGCCTTATAACATTTCCAAATTCTCTGTCCTTGAAGAAAGATTCATTTCTGGGCTCAAATGGCGATTTTCCTGCATTTTACGGTTTGACGGGTGTATTTTTCTCGGTCAAATTTACTTCTCAACATCAATGGAAACGTGGTAGGTTGGTGCTTTCTTGGGACCTCTAGTTTTGGGGACCATCTCAGAATGTGCCATTAAGACTCGTGGAGGTTTCCGCTGCCTTGCCCGGACTTTAGACAAATTTTTCATGCGGCTGGTACTGTTTTGGCTGACCATGGACATGTGGAGGGTCAACACTCATTTGAATATCCACCTCAGGGTCCCACATTAACAGTCGCACCCAAGGGACACGTAGTAGGCTCGATGATTGTTCAACGTCTCCACCTTTTAGGTTTGGCCATCTGGAAGTTGTGCCAGGGAGACACATGTGAAGGTTTCTGCAGCTCTGTCCATACTTAGACTTTTTAAAGTGACTTTCTAAGGGCTGGGACACGTGGAGGGACTGCGCATGTTTGGGGACTGGCCCCTAAGTTTTATTTTGAAGAAGTGCTAGGAGGACACTTGGAGGCTTCCGCTCACTCTGCCCTTTGCTTGGACTTTTCAACGATCTTAAGGAAACTGTCTCGGACCCTAGACACATGGCGCCTTCCACCGAACCTTCAAAATTTTTAACAGACTCTGCCAGACTGAGACACGTGTTGAGCCCACACTTATTTGGGGTCTATGCTTTTAGGGAACATCTCAAAATGCACCATTAAGACACGTGGAGGCTTCTACTGGCTCCTTTTTACACTCGAGACTTTTCAAAGGCCAAAAGGTGTTTTTTTTTTGCCCAGGGTATGTGGAAGGATCTCGCTTGTTTGGGACTTGCCTATGTGCTTCTCTTTTGCATTTGCGCCAAGAAAACACATGGACGGCTATGATATAAAGTGGAAAAGGGGCACACTGAGACTTTTCAAAGGCCAAAAGGCATTTTTTTTTGGCGCAAGATACGTGGAAGGCTCACATTTGTTTGGGACTTGCCTATGTGCTTCTCCTTTACAGTTGCGCCTAGGAAACACATGGACGGTTGTGATATAAAGTGGAAAAGGGGCAGAATCAATTATTGTTGTGCAGTTCACTTGTTTTTTGCACCATTTTTGATCCAAGACTCCTCAGAGACGTGAATACACACTATTTTTCATCGTTCTTTGATGAAATTCCTTGTCGTCTCTGTCTGTAAGGTGTCATTGACTGGATTTGAAACTTAAATTGTGAGTCTAAGGATTGTTAAGGTTGATATTTTGAAGTGGGAATTGCTCAGGCACTCACAAAGATGGGAATTACCAGAGGAAATGGATGTGGGGCAGAATTGCAGAGGAAGGAGAGGGAAAAGGGATCAAATGATGAAAGTGCAGGTGCAAAAGATGAAAAAGGTGTTGCCTCGAAAGTGAAAAATATTACCTGTCATATCTAGCTATGCAGAGTCTCCGGAAAATGATTACAAAGTAGATTTCTCGCATGACAGAATAAGAATGATTAGAAGGATTGTCAAAAATTTGTGGCATGCCATCCTAGTCATTAGTCAAGGGCCCAAGAAATGTGATTAGTTCACAATTGGTCCACCTGACAGCTTTCGGATATGAATTTGTTAAACGTTGCTTTCTGAAGAAAATTGTTAACAAGAAAATGTCCCTCGAATATTATTTATTTTTTGGGGGAAAATTGAGTGAGTAAAATGTATAAATGCAATGAGAATACTCTTGCAAAGGGTCAGGGGTTGAATTCTTAAAAGAAATTTTGAGAAAGTCGTCTTCTTAAGAGACCAAGTCGAGATAACCTGTTATTTTCTTCTGTGTTAGATTTTCTATCATGTAAAGTTGGTTACATATGTATAGCCATTGACGAGCATTGAGATTTCTCTGGAATCTTTCCCATGCTGATGAATCTAAGCGATTTTGAAATTAATTTGTGTCCTATCTCTAGTAATTTGTGTCTGCTTTGTTTCAGAATGTTTACAAATGGTTTCTTTTGTTCCTATTGCAATATTACATTGGAATATTTGTGAAATCACACATGATCTCGTCCCTATGATAGTTTAGTGGTATTTTCAATTTCATTTCAAGAAGAGCCTTCATCTTGTGATGAGATAAAAAAATTTAAAATCAATTCACTGTCATTTGTTGATAAATATTGTTTGTAAGTCTTTGGGTGTACATTAGGCCTGATTGATCAGAGATTTTGGTGTTTAATTGAGTCTTTTAACTCAAGCCTTCGTGTTAGATTCTCAAAGGTTGTGTGAAAACGTGCTAATCTGGGCCTCCATTGAAGCACACCTTCTGGTTGAAGGAACATCTTAACTATCCTGAAGCTTTCTGTTGTTGAGTTGCCTATTATTGTGAATTTTCTCAAAGGTCTAGTATAATCAACTTTATCTTACTCAATCTCCCACCAAAATCATTCAAAAAACCATGAATCCATCCTGAACTACCCCTGTTTTCCCTGTATATCAACAAAGGAACAACATCTATTTACTAAAATATGCAGAACAATCAGGATTCCATAATGTCCTTAGTAACCTTAGCCTTATGTTGAAAATATCTCCATATTCTAGAAGTGAAAACTCATAAGAGTCAGATTTGGTGTGTTGATCATATTTTCCCAAGGTTTTCTTTATAAAATTTGTACAAAAGAAAGGTATTTGTGTCTCCTTCAATAACAAAGGTTACAAAATAGGTTCTCTTACCTTGGTTGAAAGGCACAACCTAAAATAGTTAGGATAAGGTCAAATCCTTTTAAGGTGCTACCCACTTCTTCAAGACCTGAGTGCTAAAAAGTCAGATAAATTTCTTCCCTAAATACAACATGACATACATAATCATTTATCTACTTTTGAGTGTCCTGTCAAATCCATGATGTTTCTCGGTTTGTGAAGAAGAGTAAATCTGGATACCAACATGCTTCTGGCGCTGTTGCTGGGGATTATTTGAGCTCTAAGATTTCTTTCTGCGGTAACACACTTCTGGTGCCATTTCCAGGGAGCTGATTTGCATTTCCAGGAAGTGATTGGCGTTACCGAGGATGATTTGTTCATTTGTTGCCAGTTCATATCCATTTGGCCTGTCAACAACATGCTTCTGGCACTGTTGTCGGGGAATCTTAGAAGTATTTTACAAATGCTATACACACAAACCCTGGTAATGTTCCTTACATGATCTAAGTGCAAATATATTGCTGAAACATCATTATTTGTTCAAATCTGTAAGAATTGTTCAAAGTTGTAAGTTTTGAGCGCAATATTTCTAGCCTATAAAATTATTGCACTAAATTTTGTATCATCATTGATAAATTTGGGTAGAAGAAGAGCAGATATTGTAAGCTTTGCATGAGTTTGGTATTAACAGACATTTGATAGGTCTTTCATAGTGAATTTGCATAAACTAAGGTGAAAATCCTTAGTGGTGACTCTATTTTGTTTAAATTCTTAATAAATACCAGTTTCTTAACATATATCAAGTAAGATTTTTCATTAATCTCTGCAAAGATGGAAGGAAAAATATCTTTTTTCACCAAGGACCCTAGTAGAAGGTTGTTTCCATAGTTTGGAAAGTCTAATTCAGAAGGAGGAAGAATTTGGAAGGTTGTTGTAGACAAGCATCAAGAAAAGAGATCTTCATTGGTGAAATTGATCGACACGTGATTAAAGATTGCAATACTTCCTCATCTGATTATGAATTAGGTAGTCTCTTTGTAAATCCAAATTCTCCATCTAGAGAGGGGCCTTCATTTGTATTTGAAAAATTTGCTTCGTAATCTACCTCTGTCTTTTCCAAATCTGATAGAGTTTTCCAAGAAACAGAGCCTTTAGAGGGCAGTCATTCTGAGAATTGCATCCCTGTACGACACAGACCCCTCAGCCCTCATCATTATGTTTCTCCTGTAAGATCACCTCCTCAAAATAATATGGCTTAGCCTCCACCTAGACCTCCATTTGTTGTTAATACTTTTGGTCCCATCAATTTTAGAGGTATGGTTGGTTATCCAAATGTTGTGCCACAAGATGTAAGAAATAGATTGCCTAAGTTTCAAGGAAATAATGCAATCACTGGTGATCAGAACTTGAAGCTCTTTGTCAATATGATGGAGGACTTTGAAATAGAATTTGAGGATGTATACATTAAATTGTTTATCCATACTCTAGAATAAGATGCAAGGGACTAGTATAAATATTTTCCAGATAATTCCATTAACTCCTGGATAGAGATTCAAAATGCTTTTAGAATGCAGTGTGGTGATAAGACAGACCCTAGGTTTCTTTTATCAGAGTTTGAAAGTATAAAAAAACCTAATGAATCAGTGCATGATTTCAATATTAGATTTAAGAAAACATTGAGAAGACTTGCTTGTTAATTTGAGGCCATGTGATGAATCATGTCTGATAAAGTATTTAGATGCATTTGATAAGAAAGATGCTTACTATTTGAGGGATAAGAACCCTAGAACTTTGAGGCAAGCCTTTACCATGGCTTTGCAAATTGAGAACAACATTAAAGCAGTTGGAAAACCTCCTAAGAGGGAGGGTGTTAAACTGATCAACCTAGAGAAGCCTCAATCAAGTAAAGTTGTGGATCTTGAGGAAGTTGTAAAGACTTTGGCCGGATCTGTCAAAGAAATACTACTTACAAGCTAGCTAGGGCAAAGAAAGGAATTGGACAAGGTTCTCAAGGTCAACATAGGTAACAAGGACAAGAAAAATTTACAAATCATCCAATAAATGATCAGAGATCTGATGACAAAGGTAAAGGACCCATGGGAGCTAAACAACCCCAGGCTAGGGAAAATAGAGTAGTGCCTGGTCCTCTAAATGGCAGAGTTGCTCCTATTGGTGAAGCTCATGAAATTGAGTGGTGTAATAATCTATTTCTTGCTACATTCTCCATGTGAAGTAGATCAACAAGTTAAAGAAGCTGATGATGATGATAACACTGATGATGATGCATGCATGATGGTTTCCTCTATGAGTTCACAACAGGAAGCAACCTCAACTGAGCTGATGAGTGCTAGAACTGTTAAAGATTTCTAGGTATTGCATTCACTAGGTATTACCTCTTCCTCCCACTCATACTTCTAAAATTGATATGGTGCAAGCTTTTGAACTTCGTAATAATGATTTTGAGTACCTAAGAGCTCTAATGATTGAAAAGTATGATGGAGGGATCCCTTCTGAGGAGGATAGGCAGTTGTTCATGAATGTTGTGGTTGGCCATGAAAAAGAATATAATACCAGAAGTAAGGTTACCAAAGGGGCAGGGCCTCAGAACAAACCAAAAATTCCAGTGCTTACTAGTATCCCAAAAGAAACTCCAAGGAAAGACGCATCTGACAAAGGCATTGTTGTCTCAAGTAGAACTTGTGTCCCTCCCCATGCTCAAACTGTAAAAAATTCAATGCCATTAGATGAATTTGTAAACCTTCCTCCTAACACTGCATTACCCAAATATGTTTGTTGTGACATAGCCCAAATCTTGAGTCAGATCAAGATTTGTATTCCTATTGTTGAACTACTTAGAATCCCTGAGCATATGAGCAGAGAATTCAAATATCTAGGGTTTAGAGAAGAAAAGGTCACCCAAGGAAGAAATGTTGAGACTCCTACCATTTCAGAGTTAAAATAACCCCAAGTACTGGAGGAACCATGTGAACCACCTGAGTTTACTTGGGAACATATTTGGTTGAGTCTCAATTAAATGTTGATCCAATTTTTACAACGTTGATTATTAAGGAGAGATTGCTGCACAATTGTATGTTTGATTCCGGAGCATCATGTAATGTTATGCCTCTGGAGGTTATGAATGAATTGAACATTAAAGTGATAACAACTTATGACGAGTGTACTGCAATGGATTCTAGAGAGGTACCAGTTGTAGGATTTGTAAAAGGTTTGGTGGTACAACTTGCAGCTTATCCGGGTAAGAACTTGAAACTTGATGTTGTTGTTGTTGATTTCCCTGCCAAATTGGGAATGATTTTATCAAGAAATTGGGCTGTAAGTGTTGGTGGAAATGTTCATATGGACATATCTTATGCCACCATACCAATTGAGGGCAGCCTTGTGAAGTTACTTGGTGAAAAGAAAATGTTATATCTTATTGAGGACCCCAACATTGCTTCTTATGAAGTATTGCATGAAGATATTGATATTGATAACTCTGTGAGCTATGTTGCTTTCAAGGGATATGAAATTGATCAATGAAGGTATTGTGAGCAGGATGATTTTCCTGGAAATTTGATGTTTGATGCAGCCTCGAAGGATGTTAAAAAACTTGGCCCAGGCATGAGGACTAAGCCTAAAAAAATGTGGTCAGCTAGCAACTTGGATGGAAAAGAGAGACAATCATATGACCAGCTATTAAAGACATATCAAAATTGCTTAGCATGGTCATATCCAGAAAGGCAGGAAATTGAATATTTTCCTTGTTTGTTTTCTTTGAATCAAGTTGCTCACCATTGTATAGCGTATATTTCTTTGTTTTCATTCTACTTTTGTGTTTTTGTTTGTTCAGGTCCTTGGTGACCTATTTTTGTTGGTTTCTTAGTTCATTTCTTGGAGGATGGTTATGGTTGTTCTTCTCTGCAACCTTATTCTTTGACTTTGTTGCCCAATGGTTTATTTTTGGAACTTGGTCTAATATTTGTTATTGTGACACTCACAAGGAGTGCCCATCCCTGAGTCAACGCTGATGTTGGTGCTCAAATTAGCCTCACCCCGTTTGTCATTGAAATTCTTCGGTTTGCGGGCTTTGTTGTGTTTTCTATCTCCTCATATTGATGCATGAAAACTATGTCCTCTATTTCGGTTGCCATGATTAGTATTTTCCTTTGGTTGAGGATCACTTAAGTCCAGAATTTGTTTTCCGTTCCTCTGTCCATGTGAAAGAATTTGTAACTTGGGTCTAAAATCGGGTTTTTTCCTTTCCTTCCATTTTTCACAGTCATGTTTTGTTGTCCCTGTCATTTTTGTCCCAAATATTTGTGAAAACATGATCAGATGCGGCTCGGTGGATCGTATTTTGTCCTTATAACATTTCCAAATTCTCTGTCCTTGAAGAAAGATTCATTTTCGGGCTCAAATGATGATTTTCCTGCTTTTTACGGTTTGACGTGTGGTTTTTCTTGTCAAAATTACATCTCAGCATCTGTGGAAACATGGCAGGCCAGTGCTTGTTTGGGACCTCCGGTTTTGGGGACCATCTCAAAATGCGCCATTAAGACACGTGGAGGTTTTTGTTGCCTTTTCCAGTGTAGTGCCCACTTCCCTTTGAAATTTTTTTTGATACTAATCATGATACTGTTGATTATATTATGGACATGATTATGGACTTTATTATAGTATGATGTTAGATGTTAGATCATGGATTATTGTTGACTTGATTTAGTTATGATGCATGATGATTATTAGAGGCATTTTGGATATTGATACTGATATACTGTTTGACATGGTTATAATATGGATGTTGTTCGGACATGTTATATTTGGATATTGTGAGTAGACCTAGAAATGGAAATTATTTGATGATGATATAGTTGTTGAGTAAAATTGCAAATGATCTTGTTGGTTGATTGGATGTTGTTGTGATTCATATATCTAAATGATTTTGGGAATTATATTTATATTATTTTGGATGTTCTGATATGGCCACGAGGCCAAAGGAGGTATTTGTGTTTTGCAGGTTAAAATATCACAACAAACATCGGGGGATTGGAGACCAACCACATTGAAATTTTGGATGAATTCAACAAGGTCACCATAGAAACTAGAATTTGTTTGTGCATGTTTGTGTGTGTTAAGGATTCCCATGGGGTGATCACCTTTAATTGTGACCAAGGGGTTTTGTGCATTTATTTTATTTTGGTCCCTTTGTTTATGTTTGCATGTGTTTATTTTGTGGTGCTTTTACCCTTTTCATTAATTAATAAATGGTGTGTAAATATTGGGAGTAATCATATTGTTAAAATAAATAAATCAAAAATGTCATAAGAAGGTAATTAATGAGAAGTTGGTCATGATTTAAAGTGTTATAAGTAATGTGTAAGAGATATGTAAGTGATGTGTGAATTGACTTTTGAGTGTGAAACACTCCACCTTGGAAATTCGAATCTGTCCTTGGAGGCTGATTTTGGAGGCTTGTGGGACAAGTTAAACTTGTCCCACACCTCTTAAACTTAATTACCAACCATACCTATGGTTGGGGAGTTGAGATTTGACTTTTATAATGCTTTTTGAGAAGGCAAATTGTAGGTTTTAATTGCACTTTTCTTACATGTTTTAATTTCAGTCATTTGGGGTGTGGGTTGGATTTGAGTGTGTAAGTAAACTGTCATATTATTCACCCAGCTATTTATTATACATTGGAGAATGAAGTTGGATTTTGGGGTTCAGGTTGAGGATGTGTGATGTGGCATCCTACACGGATCCTCCTCATCCTCTTCTCTTCCCTCTACTATAAAATATGAATTGCTTGCCTTGTTTTGGGTTGCTTGACTTTGGAGACTTCACTCTTGGGCAAATTCCTTGTTGTTTTGGGAGCTCTTGCTTTTGGAGAAGCTTGAAGATTGTTGCATGCTTGTTGGTTGGTGGATTTTTGGATTGTATGCTTGGAGACAACTGTTGTTTAGAACTTGGGAAACTCCATCATGGAGAGGTAAGAGCTTGGCTCTTGAAATGCTCTTCTTTTATGAATGTAAATGTTAATGTGTGAATGTTTTGGCATGTTTGTGGGCTGTTGGGTAGATGGTCTAAGAATGGTGTAGGAAAAGACTATGGGGTTTATTTTGTGGGAGGCACAAGTGTGTTTTAGGGAGGTATAAGGGTGGAATGAGTTGGGATTTGGGTCCACCTTACAAAGAAATAGCTTGCATTTATTTACTCATTATGAGGTTCCTGTTGACAAAAATGTGCCCCCCCCTTGCCCATTTTTATGGCTAACTCCTTTGTTCCCCTTCTCTTGTGCCTCAGTCTCCATTTTTCAATTATCAGGCACTCAAAATTTTCAGGAAATGGCACCATTAGATATAGCTTGTTATCAGCTTTCCAGAAAGGTAAAATTTTCCCCCTAACTCCTCATATTTTTTAAGTTACGGCTCGGCGGAGTTTTTGTGGGAAATTTTCCCCTAGGAGGCCCGCAGCCAATAGGAAGCCACCACGTGTCCCAGGAAGTGGCGGAGTGCGGAGGAAAACTTGGAAAAGTTCCAAGTTTTGGGCGACAAAAAAATCAAAAAAGGAAAATTTGGCCCGCGGGGCCCGCCGGCGAATCAGAATGCGCCACGTGTCAGAGAAGGGGAGCGGGTTGAAAAATCTACCAAGTGTTTGGCACAAAGGGGATAATTTTAGAATTTTGGCCTGCAGCCAATGGGGTGTTGCCATGTGTCCCAGGGGAGATGGTGGGCGTCGGGGGAGAAGTTGGATTTTTGGCCAAGTTTTGGTCAAAAGGTCAAAGTGGAAAGTTTGGCCCGCATGGCCCGCGACCAATGAGAAATCGCCATGTGTCAAAGAAATCGGGTCGTCAGCGTTGGCAAGCCAAATCGAAGATATGTCGTCGAGGTCTCCAAAACCTGATCAAAGGACATCGGGGGGTCTCAGCGTCGAAGAAACAAGGCGGAGAAACATGGAAATGACATGTCGAGGAGTCTCTAAAACCCGACATCAAAGAAATATGTCGCGAGGCCTCCAAAACCCGACGCAAGGCAAATCGGGTTTCGGAGGCGGAACATCATGGCGCAGGAACATGTCGGGGGGTCTCCAAAACCCGTCAAAGGAATATGTCGTCGGGTCTCCAAAACCCGACGCAAAGGAAATGTCGGGGTTTCGGCTTCGGGGAAACACGTCAGGAAAACATGAAAAAGAAACATGTCGAGCACCCCTCTGAACCTGATGCGCATACAGGTTCATCTTCCGCCCCAACACAAAGGAAAGCTCGGAAATCAAACAAAGTGGGTTTCGGGAGAACGCAAACATCAAGCAACATGTCGAAGCCATCCCCAAGCCCGATGCAAATGCAGAAGGGAACCCCGAACCCGACAGGACGCAAAATCCCGACGCGGAAATGGGTAGTTCACCATTTTTTTGAGGTTGTTGAGTTTTACCTACCGCCATGATTGTTGAAGTTAAATGCAGTCTTGGAGGTAGTTGGGGAGCTCCGAACTTTCTTCTCCCTCATCATTTTCTCCTATATATTGGCCAGGAGTGGCTCTTTTCAAGGGTTGGACATTTTTCGTTTTGCATCCTCCCTTCTCTCCTGCTCGCAAGAGGATTTGTGGAGTTTTCAAGCCTCCCATATGGATTGTAATGCCGTTTTTTGCCTCTTGGCCACTGCAATGTACTGTATCAACCTTTGAGCAATGAATATATGTCTGTGATTGATTCTAAACCCTCTCATGTATTCATTGTTGTTATTTTGATCTCTCATTGCATTTTGGTTGCCTGTGCATGGTGTTGTATTACATCTGTGTGGTCTGTGTTTATTTTTGCAAAGCAAGTGTTCAACATTCCTCGGTGCATCACCTCCTTAGCTTAGGTTTATTTTTATGCATTTCTCTCTCCCTGTCTCCTTGGTAGTTAGATTAGGTTTTTTGGGTAAACCTCTGCGTTTTATTGGTGCATCTGAACAGAGGAATAGGAGCCGGCCTTCATCCGGAGAGCTTTTCCGATTTCGCGAGGTCCCACACTTGGGAAAAGCTCCATGTTGTGCAGTCGCACTGAGACTTTCAACCCATCGCGTTGCAGAGTCCCAGGGGTGCTGTGATTTTGCACCAATAGTTTTGGCACGCCCGGTGGGACCAAGAGGTCATTCCACCAAAATTTGAAGGAGTTTTCACAAAATTTGGCTCAAGAATTGCAGTTTTAAAAATTTTGGATTTTTGCTTCTTCCAAGCTGAACTCCGAAATCATTTTTTCAAGGGCTTAACTTGCTCGAAACAGGCCGAATTTCAGCAGTTGGTAGATCTGAGGGTAATCTTCAAAAGGGTATCTTTGGTTTTTTGATATTTTGATTTCCAAAATTTCATGGGGTAAACAGTGATTTCGGGTTTTCGGGGTCCGAGAACATCAAAGCAGACCCAGCAGTCTTTTCGGGTTTTGTGGGAGCATTGCATTGCATGACCTGAGTTCCATGTCCCGATTTCGACCATGGCAATTTGGGTTTTGTGAGTTGCATTGCAGACCTGAGTCCCGCCTGTAGCTTTCGGGAATCCGCAACTGCACAACAAGTTTCCGAATCCAGATTGAAGAAATCTCTCCTCTGGGTCCTTCAAATTTTAAAATTATATTTTCAATATTGCCAGGTTTGGTGTGTAACTTGGCAACATCCAGCCTTTTAGAGGCATATCCAAAAGCACATCTGGCGACTCCATCTGATCAGCAACCCATTTCTCTGAGTTGCAGACCCGTTTCCATCCATTTCCATCCATCTTTCTTTCCATCTCTTTCATTCTTTTCCATTCCATGAAGTTGTGCAACCATGACTTCATTTCCATCATGGGACTCACATTTCCAACAACAACAGTATATCACACCTCCAACACGTTTTACAAATCCTCCAGATCAGCATGCATACTCAAATGAACAGCAGTGCCAAAGTCAGTTTGGCAATGGATCTTTCCAAGAGCAAGAGTATGCATATAACGAAGACCATCAGATGCAAGATGCTGGTCTATTGGAGAAAATCCAAAAAATGGAGGAGGAGGATGGTGCAGTCCAGGGCTCAAGCACAAATGAAAGCTTTTGGAATCGGTTGTGGAGCACCCTGTCCATGGGTGGGACCTTTTCCAAGGCATTACAGCCCTCAGGAGAAGCTGGATTTCATGGTTGCAACACTGCCATCGCTTACAAGGTGGATTGAAGGAATAGAGGTGTATGAGAGAAGTATTCAGCAACCTTGTCAACGGGTAAGCACACAATCTCATGCTCTTTCTTTTCCTCCTTCTCAATCTATATCATTTCAGCAGTGTCAAGTTTCAAACTCTCCATCTGCTGTCCCAAATGTTGGATCCATGCCTCCACCTCTTAGTCTTCCATCTCATCTCGATTCTTCTTTCCTTTTCCCTTCCAAACAGTCATCCCCTCCACAAGAGCTAACAGAAATACCCCCTCCTCCAAAGAAACAAGAGGTTTCACTGCCTCCACCACCACAAAAAATTGTAAAATCAGTTGAGTTTCAACCCATCCCTCCTCTTGCATTCCCAATCCCATGTGGGGAAGAAGAAATTGCAAAAATCAGTCATCAAGGACAGCAAGAGGAAGAGCCAGGAAAAGAAGAAATGATTAAGAGCTTAGTAAGTTTGGCTCTTAAATTTGGAATTGAAAAGATCCCTTTGCTGGTAAAGCCTACAGAAGAGGCT
The DNA here is from genome assembly GCA_019776745.2 of Taxus chinensis. Taxonomy (NCBI): domain Eukaryota; kingdom Viridiplantae; phylum Streptophyta; class Pinopsida; order Cupressales; family Taxaceae; genus Taxus; species Taxus chinensis. The sequence goes on along the minus strand of CM034151.1, from coordinate 726,683,250 downwards.
AAGGTTGAACAAACGGTGGTTAAGACTGATTTTGTGGCAGCAGAAGAAGAGCAAAAGGAAGAAAGCTCTGAAGAAGATCTTGCAGCCCCAACTTGTCCTCTAGAGCAGCAGATTGAAGAGTTTGACTTAACAAACTTCATGCTGGAGGAGGAGTTATATCAAGAGCAAGATTGCCTTCGAGTAGTAGAGGAGGGAGAAGCTGCTCCAAATCCAAAAGAAGAGGAGCATATTCTAGTTGTGGAGGAGAAAAGTGCAGATCCAAAGGGTTTGAGCACAAAGCAGGCTACAGGAGAACCTTCAGTTCTTCTTTCTACTTCACCTCTCTCAAGTTCTAATGCTGAAGAGGAGTTTGATCTCTCAAACTCAATATTGGAGAGTGAAGGAAACCATGGTGGTCAAGTTGCAGATCAAGAGGACACCATGGGGAAGTTGAACACGAGCAGCAGGACAGCAATGAGGTAGTTTATCTGTCAGATTTGGAGGACTGTTTTGATGGAGAAGAGCCGGTTGAGTTTCCACCATTCTCTCTTTCATCATCCACATTCCAAACACCAGAGTCTGCTGTCATGAAGGAGAGCATTCATTTGCAGCAGCCCGCATCATATAGCAGCTCTTTGGAATCAAAATTGGAAGATTTTAATCTTCCATGTTCTTCATTGGAGGAAGAGAAAGGACAGAAGAATTCCACCATTTCTTCCACGTCATCCATCCAAGAGGGTCTACAAGAAACTCCATTTTTGGAGTAGAAAATCAGAGTTATGGGCATATCAAACGGATCAGACCTTGCCCAATCAGGTATTTGGCTTCATTGGAGCCAAAGGAGAAGCCACAACCAGTCATGCTTGCTTCTGAGCATGAGGATGAGCTACAAAGTACCAAGGATCAGCTGCATACCTCTCCAATCCAAATGCAGAGCAACTAAAAGAGGTATTGGATTTGTTTTCAGTTGATACCTTGATGATTTGGATAGAAGACCAGCTTCTTGTTGATTTTCCATCCATCCAAACAGCCATGATCAGTGCCAAATCAATTGCATGGCTGCCAATTTTTAAGAAAGGAAGCTATTTTGCACAACCAGTTGCAGGGTTTGTTTAGCTTGCCTTTGCTTCCAGCTAGAGTAGAGTAGGTAGGTTTGCTTTCAGCAGAAGAAGTGCTTGTGCACACTCTGCATGTTCCATTTGGGGCATGTATGATTTCCAGTTTTGTACATAGTTTTTGGTGTTGCTGGTTTTGCTCTGGCACAGTTCATTTCAGTGGCTTTTTGGTGAGAACAACTCTAAGTTCAATGGGTTTCAAGCGGTTCAGAGGGAAGTTTCAAATTTCAGATCAGTTTCAGGCTTGCTTATGACTCCATGCCCAATGGATGCTTCAGGCAACTGGTATCTTCATCTAGCAGGCAGATGACCCCGCTGAGTCGCCAAATTGTTGTCAAAAATATGCCCCCCCTTGCCCATTTTTATGGCTAACTCCTTTGTTCCCCTTCTCTTGTGCCTCAGTCTCCATTTTTTGATTATCAGGCACTCAAAAAATTTCTGGAAATGGCACCATTGGATAGAGCTTTTTATCTCAGCTTTCCAGAAAGGTAAAATTTTCCCCCTAACTCCTCATATTTTTTAAGTTACGGCTCGGCGGAGTTTTTGTGGGAAATTTTCCCCTAGGAGGCCCGCAGCCAATAGGAAGCTGCCACGTGTCCTAGGAAGTGGCGGAGTGCGAGGAAAACTTGGAAAAGTTCCAAGTTTTGGGCGACAAAAAAATCAAAAGGAAAATTTGGCCCGCGGGCCCGCCGGCGAATCAGAATGTGCCACGTGTCAGAGAAGGGGAGCAGGGTGAAAAATCTACCAAGTGTTTGGCACAAGGGAGAATTTTAGAATTTTGGCCCGCAGCCAATGGGGTGTTGCCACGTGTCCCAGGGGAGATGGCGGGCGTCGGGGGAGAAGTTGGATTTTTGGCCAAGTTTTGGTCAAAAGGTCAAAGTGGAAAGTTTGGCCCGCATGGCCTGCGACCAATGAGAAATCGCCACGTGTAAAAGAAATCGGGTCGTCGGCGTTGGTGCCAAAGCAAGATCATGTCATCGGAGTCTCCAAAACCCGACGTCAAAGGACATGTCGGGTCGGTCGTCGAAGAAACAAGGCGGAGAAACATGGTGGAACGACATGTCGGGGGGTCTCCAAAACCTGACATCAAAGAAATATGTCGCGAGGGCCTCCAAAACCCGACGCAAGGCAAATCGGGTTTCGGAGGGAACAACATGGAACATGTCAGGGGGTCTTCAAAGCTCGACATCAAAGGAATATGTCGTTGGGTCTCCAAAACCCGACGCAAAAGGAAATCGGGTTTCGGCGTCGGGGAAGCACGTCGGGAAAACATGAAAAAGAAGCATGTTGAGCACCCCTCCGAACCCGATGTGCATGCAGGTTCATCTTCCGCTCTCGACACAAAGGAAAGCTCGAAAATCAAACAAAGCGGGTTTCGGGAGAACGCAAACATCAAGCAACATGTCGAAGCCATCCCCAAGCCCGATGCAAATGCAGAAGGGAACCCCGAACCCGACAGGCGACAAAATCCCGACGCGGAAATGGGCAGTTCGCCATTTTTTCGAGGTTGTTGAGTTTTACCTACCGCCATGATTGTTGAAGTTAAATGCAGTCTTGGAGGTAGTTGGGGAGCTCCGAATTTCTCTTCTCCCTCATCATTTTCTCCTATATATTGGCCAGGAGTGGCTCTTTTCAAGGGTTGGACATTTTCGTTTTGCATCCTCCCTTCTCTCCTGCTCGCAAGAGGATTTGTGGAGTTTTCAAGCCTCCCATATGGATTGTAATGCCGTTTTTTGCCTCTTGGCCATTGCAATGTACTGTATCGACCTTTGAGCAATGAATATACATCTGTGATTGATTCTAAACCCTCTCATGTATTCATTGCTGTTATTTTGATCTCTCATTGCATTTTGGTTGCCTGTGCATGGTGTTGTATTACATCTGTGTGGTCTGTGTTTATTTTTGCAAAGCAAGTGTTCAACATTCCTCGGTGCATCACCTCCTTAGCTTAGGTTTATTTTTATGCATTTCTCTCTCCCTGTCTCCTTGGTAGTTAGATTAGAGTTTTTTGGGTAAACCTCTGCGTTTTATTGGTGCATCTGAACAGAGGAATAGGAGCCCGGCCTTCATCCGGAGAGCTTTTCCGATTTCGCGAGGTCCCACACTTGGGAAAAGCTCCATGTTGTGCAGTCGCACTGAGACTTTCAACCCATCGCATGTTGCAGAGTCCCAGGGGTGCTGTGATTTTGCACCAATAGTTCCATAAGAGGTTTCAGAGGCATAAGGAAATGTGAGGAATAAGGGGTACTTGGAGGAGGCATAAGGAATGTCAGGGTTTTGATATGCTATATTTTGGCGAGTTTGTATTTCAGGTGGTGATACCCATTTCCCCTTTTGGGAGGCATAAGAAGACATCCTCCATAGTTCTTGCTCCTTTGGCTTGCTTGATGAAGCCTCGGTAATTTTTTTCATGCTTTAATGTAGTTGTAAACTACATTTTGTTTTGGACTATGTTTTTATTGTGAAAATGTTGCTTGTGTGATTGTGGAAGCCAGTTGTTGCCAAGAGTTGGATCACATATTTTATTACGTTGTGGTTGGGGCTCAGGGGCCAATGAAGAAGGATGGATTCTCCTCTTCATTGAATGTCTTGGTTGGGTGGAGAACGTTGCCTTTCCCCTACTCCAGTTGTGATCAAATTGGAAGAATGAGAAGTATGCATGTTGCTGTTCTGGAGCTGAGATAAAGATAATTTGAAAGTCCCTTGTGAAATGAAAATCTCATTGTAACCCTTTACCACTTTAAATTGGATGATCTATATATTCTTTTTAATGGAAAGATACTTGTATTGACAATGAAAGTTGAAATTTGAAATGTAAAAGAGTTGTACCCTATATTCTGTTTTAGAAAGAATGTGAAAGAATGATACATGATTTGCAAGTTGTATTTTGGAATCAAATGGAAGGGAGGTTGTAAGATTTTAATTTTAGTTAATGGAAGTGTTTTCATTGTTCATATGATTTTATTTCCATTGGAAATCTGTGTTTAACATGCACTATGAAATCCATGTTTAGAAAGTGGAAAAGTGAAACACGTGAGGAGAAATGTATGTATTTTGCCCTGTATACAATGTATGATTTTGGAAATCAATTGGAAGAAGGAAGTTGTAAAGTTGTCTTTTAGAATAGATAAATGATTGCATAACCTTCCTCAAATTGTATCATTGTATTGAATTTAATCATCTATATGTGAGTTGTAATTTCTGTTTGAAAGGAAATGCAGTATAAAGGAAGTGTAATACTCTATTTTTTGAAATATGTGAAAATTGGAAATCAGAGATGGATTTTAGTTTTTGAATAGTTGAATTGAGTCAACTAAATGTATTAGATTATAATTGGAACATCATATAATACTTGGAAGAAGAAAATGGCAAATAAACCCTTTAAAATTTGATCTTTGTTTTGTATTTTCAAACTGGAAATTTATTTAATCCAAAATGCACAGACCGGACCTGCAATCAATGAAATAATAATGAAACATTAAATGATTGAACATGCCAAGTAGTATTCCCTAAATGAGTTAAATTAGACCAAAAATACTTAAAGGAAATCTTTCAAAACCTGGCAAAACCGAGTTCAAAGTTTTCACAGTCGTTTTGCTGTCAAAATTGTAAATTTCGAATTGGAATTCAATCAAATAGATCTACCTCACAAACTTATCATAATTCCACCTAAGAAAAACTCTCCATGTCTTTTTGACATGTTGAGAGAGGAAGAAGATCAAATTTGAACAAATCTCACAAGTTAAAATTTACCAGTTTGCACTATAAAAGCCTGTAGATTGCCATTTCTTGAAATTGACCCCTTAAAACTTTATCAAAATAAAAAATTATTGATTTCTTGAGTAAAGAGGACGTCGAGAGATTTCTAGAAAGTCCTCATTTCCCCAAAACTAAGCTCTCTATCAAAATTTGTGGCCTTCTGAAAATTTCCTTCACTTGGCGTCAAAAAAAAAATTTTGGGAAAAATTTCCTTGGCGGGCCCACGGGCTCGAATTTTTCCCTTTGAGCTTCGGAAATTTTTTGGGAAAATTTTCCCCACTGTCCCGCTGGCTCGAAGCCAATCAGAGGCTACCATATGGCACCATGAGGTGTTAGTGGAGGGGCAGATCCCTTTTTAACTTAGCGCTTCCAGAAAATTTTCCAAATTTTCCCCACCGCCCTGCAGCCGATCAGGAGCTACCACGTGGTGTTGCTAGGCATCGGTGGTGGAGTGGGTCCCGTTTTGCCTTTTTACGTTTCAAAAAATTTTCAAATTTTTCCCGTCGCCCCGTAGCCAATTGGGAGCTACCACGTGGCATTGTGAGGTGCCGATGGAGGCGTGGGTCAATGTTACCCTCTTAGCCCTTCGGGGCGTTAAACATTTTTTCTCCCCATCGCCCCGCTTTCCCCATGTTAGCTTAGGTGATGCCATGTGTCCCTTGTGGACTTGCGGACCCGCAGGAGCGCAGGCGTGAATGTGGTTTTTTTCCCCCACGTGGGAAATTTTTCCAAAATTCTCCCACAGCCCCGCCGACCCCCCCTACCCCCTCCAGGAAAATTTTCTCCCCTGAGCCCGCAAGCCCGCTCTTGGGGAAACTTTTCATCCCATGGCCCATTGGCCCAAAACTTGAGAAATATGAGGAGTTAGGAGGACTTCTCTATATCAATGGAAAGGTGAGGAAATTTCCTATCCAATAGGAATGATTTAGAGAAATTTTGAATGCGTTAAGTTTGAGAAAAATCAAGTTGAACCCTTAAGCTTGTTAGAGAGTGGGAATGGGAGGAATTACCCTCTGAACCTAATTGAACCTTCTAACCCTAAATTTTGGACCTTATGACCTCTAATAATTGTTAATAAAAGAAAAATATATTCTAGTGGATTAAAATTGTTCTGGAACCTGTTAGTGACAATTTTTGTCTTGTAACCCAGTTGTAGACTCTTTTAAACAAAAAGAAAAATTATTCCATAGTTTTCCTAACTAACCCTAGGTTGTTCTTGGGTCTCAAGTGAGTTGTTTTTAGCGGGCATTACACCTAGACTTAGAAATTTTTTTCATGCGGCCGGTACAGTTTTGGCTGACCATGGACACATGGAGGGTCGACGCTCATTTGAGGATCTTCCTCAGGGTCCCACCTTAGCAGTCACGCCTAGGGGACACATGGCAGGCTGACGCTTGTTCAAGGTCTCCTCTTTCATGCACCATCTCAAAGTTGCACTAGGGAGACACGTGGAGGTTTCTGTAGCTCTATCCATACTTAGAATTTTACAACATGAATTTCTAAGGCCTGGGACACATGGAGGGACCGCGCATGTTTAGGGATCGGCCCCTAAGTTTTATTTTGAAGAAGTGCCAGGAGGGGCTTCCACTCACTCTGCACTTTGCTTGGACTTTTCAACAACCTAAGGAAACTGTCTTGGACCCTAGACACATGGTGCCTTCTGCTAAACCTTCAAATTTATTAACAGACTCTGCCAGACTGAGTCACGTGTTGAGCCTACACTTGTTTGGGGTCTCTACTTTTGGGGACCATCCCAAAATGCACCATTGACATACGTGGAGGCTTCCGCTGGCTCCTTTTTACACTGAGACTTTTCAAAGGCCAAAATAATTTTTTTTTAGGCCCAGGGTACGTGGAAGGATCGCGCTTGTTTAGGACTTTCCTCTGTGCTTCTCCTTTGTAGTTGCACCAAGGAAACATGTGGATGGCTATAATATAAAGTGGAAAAGGGGCAGAATCAATGGTTGTTGTGCATTTCACTTGTTTTTTCCACCATTTGTGCTCCAAGACTTCTAGAGACACAAATACACACTATTTTTCATTGTTCTTTGATGAAATTCCTTGTCATCTCTATCTGTAAGGTGTCATTGAATGGATTTGAAACTTAAATTGTGAGTCCAAGGATTGTTAAGGTTGATATTTTGAAGTGGTAATTTCTTAGGAAATCGCAAAGATGGGAATCACCAGAGGAAATGGATTTTGGGTAGAATTGCAAAGGAAAGAGAGGGAAAAGGGATGAAAGGATGAAAGTGCAAGCACAAAAGATGAAAAAGGTGTTGCCTTGAAAGCAAAAAAATATTACCTGTCATATCTAGCTGTAAAGAGTCCAGAAAATCATTAAAAAGGGGATTTATCGCATGACATAATCATAATGATTAGAAGGATTGCCAAAATGTTGTGGCATGGCATCCTAGTCATTAGTCGAGGGCCCAAGAAATGTAATCGGTTCACAATTGGTCCACCTGGCAGCTTTCGGATCTAAATTTATTAAATGTCGCTTTCTGAAGAAAATTGTTAACAAGAAAAGGTCCCTTTAATATTCTTTCTTTTTGGGGGGGAAATTGAGTGAGTTAATGTATAAATGCAATGAGAATACTCTTGCAAAGGTTGGGGTCTGAATTCTTAAGAGAAAATTTGAGAAATCCGTCTTCCTGATAGACCAAGCCGAGATAACCTGTTATTTTCTTTTTTGTTATATTTTCTATCATTTCAAGTTAGTTACAGATGTATAGCCATTAACGAGCATTGAGATTGCTCTAGAAGCTTTCCCTTGCTATTGAATCTAAACAATTTTGAAATTATTTTGTATCCAATCTCTAGCAATTTGTGTCTGCTTTGTTTCAAAATGTCTGCAAATGGTTTCTTTTGTTCCTATTGCAATCTTACATTGGAATCTTTGTGAAATCACACATGATCTCATCCTTGTGATAGTTTAGTGGTATTTGCAATTTCATTTCAAGAAGATCCTTCATCTTGTGATGAGATAAACAAATTTAAAATCAATTCACCGTCATTTGTTGATAAAGATTATTTGTAAGTCTTTGGGTGTACCTTAGGCGTGATTGATCAGACATTTTGGTGTTTAATTGAGTCTTTTAACTCAAGCCTTCGTGTTAGATTCTCAAAGGTTGTGTGAAAACGTGGTGATCTAGGCCTCCATTGAAGCACACCTTCTGGTTGAAGGAACGTCTTAACTATCCTGAAGCTTTCTGTTGTTGAGTTGTCCATTGTTGTGAATTTTCTCAAAGGTCTGGTATAGTCAACTTTATCCTACTCAATCTCCCACCAAAATCATTCAAAGAACTATGAATCCATCATGAACTACCCCTTTTTCCCCTATATATCAAAAAATGAAAAACATCTATTTACTAAAATATGGAGAACAATCAGGATTCCATAATGTCTTTAGAAACCTTAGCCTTGTGTTGAAAATATCTCCATATTCTGGAAGTGACAACTCGTGGTAGTCAGATTTGGTGTATTGATCATATTTTCCCATGGTTTTCTTTATAAAATTTTTGCAAAAGAAAGGTATCTGCGTCTCCTTCAATAACAGAGGTTACAAAATAGGTTCTCTTACCTTGGTTGAAAGGCACAACCTAAAATACTTAGGATAAGGTCAAATTGTTTTAAGGTGCTACCCACTTCTTCAAGGCCTAAGTGCTAAATTTTAGATAAATTGCTTCCCCGGCTACAAAACGACATACATAATCATTTATCTACTTTTGAGTGTCCTATCAAATCCACGATGTTGCTCGGTTTGTGAAGAAGAGTAAATCTGGGGTACCAACATGCACTAAAATTATCATCACAAATTCCTTATCTTTCCCTTGCAAGCATGCAACACAACCATGAATTCCTTTTCACTCCCCATTAGTAAGACTCCCACCAAATGCATGCCTCACAAAAACCCCCTTTTAAGGAAAGAAAGGTTCCCAAGGAAAGGGGAGATGCATTCGACTAAATACATGTCTGTGAGATTCAGGGAAACCGCACATGCGGTCTGTGAGAAGATCAGATAACGACAATCCAATTACAAGTGTTGTGATTGGGAGACCAATTCTGCAGAGAGTTGAGTGGGTCTAGGGAAATAGAATCCTTGAAAGACAGAGGAACATGATGGTCAAAATGATAAGAAGGAGAAAAAATGTGAGGACGTGAGCGGGAAATGCAGAGAGAAACATTAATGTGGTCAAGATAAATATAGTTTTCTTCTTCATCTTGGTGCTTGTGTTGCAGTGGAGCAACAGAAAAAAAAACAAAAGTAGGAGAAATATAGTCAAGGAAATTTGATAATGCACAGAAAAACATACGTGGTCAGTGAAAAATGGAAATATTCTACTTCCTATGAATTTTCTGAGGGAAGGAGACATTAGTGAGAAACAAGTTGTCAAACATTGATGAAAATTTTGCATTGTACAAACAAGTTATTCCTCCATTGAACTAATGGAGTGCTACGTGTGGTTTCACACTTTACTTTGAAATGATACAACATTATTAGTCTATTGAAATAAATACAATGAATATGATCTTTTAACGTATGTAAAAAGACATCACTAACAATATTTGTCAAACTTGTCCTTTATTGAACAAGTAAATTATGCTTCCACTTATCTTTACATATTTAATGAGTTTCAACATTATAATGATTAATGGATTATAATGAATCTAATTTCAATGTAGAAAAAAAGGATCCACTAAGAATATTTATAAAATATTATTTCATTGTATAAATAAATCATCATTTTAGTTTTTTAGTGTTTAATTAACTCTAATGAATATGATTTTAAGGTCAAGGTCAAGCACCACTTGTTATTATAATTATGGGCTTATACTTTTTTATCTTAATAATGATACCTAATGAAGATGATTGGTTGGTTGACTACTATTCAAGTTTTCATTCTATAAGCATTCATTAAACATTCTATATAAAAGAGTATGTGTGTATTTATCTAATTCGGAATAAAGGCAAAAATATAGCAATCATTTTAGTTTGAAAAAGACATTATGAAGATATTTGCAAAACATAAATATATTGTACCAACAAATTTTTTGTCCACTTATTTTTTCTATCTTTAATAAACAATAAGAAATATGATCACAAAGTCAAAGTCAAGCACCACTTGGTACACTTATAATAATTTCTAATAATGATAAATCATGGAGAGAATTGGTTGGTTGACTACTATACTTATTTTCTTCCATGTAATTTTCCATGCTAGAAGGACTTATTATGTTCATTAATTATGTGTTCTTCCATGAAATTATTTATTAAATAAGATATTATTTGTGAATAATTGTAAAAATGTAAGAAACTATTTGTGTGGAAGATGTTCCTTAAAAAAAAATGAAACGGAAGCACAATTCACTTAAGAATCTATATTGTTTCAACACATTATTCTTCCATTTATTTTTTATAGTGAATAAGGAGGAGAGATACAATGTTGATATTGGAGAATTGTATTATAAATAATATCTTTTAAGATGTGAGGATACACCAAAATTTGACGATTTTAAAAATATTTAAATTTTGTTGTAATACTTGGAAGTTATAATAATAACACTAAAAAATAACTGGATTAAAATTTAAGAAACTAGAGACTTGGAATGCAAAACCCAAGACATAAATTTTCTTTTTTAAAAAACAAAAAAGAAGAAACAGTAGAAACATAAAATATTACATTGTAATAATATGAATCTACAAGTATTTTCTACGAAACTTAGCCCCAAATTCTATAAATAATTAATCTCAGCACGCCGTTTAACAAATGTAACTCTTTCGAATTATTAAATTACAACATGTATTCACAGCCATCATTGCACTGATTATTAGTGACATGCGAAAAAAAAAAATGCACCATTATCAAGATAAAATTGAAAAATTAAAAGCTAAAACTTGATCAAACTTACACTTAAACCTTAATAGTACCATTTGTATTATTCTCCCCTATTTTCTTCCTCCATCTGGAAAATTAATTATTCTCCTTCTGGAAGCACTTCATTATTTATATGAGATTTCTCTTTCTCTCTACACATTTCAAACATTTGATTTACACATACATGCATAGCCCTAATTTATGATAAGCTTACCATCTCACCATTTTGGTGAATATAAAATGGTGTAGAAGATATTTATACACACCGCTCACAAAAAGTCTCTCCTATAAATAATGTATACTTTTTGATTATTTATTTTTTTAGATTTCCACAGTTCACCATAGAGTAATATATGAAACATATTCAAGTCCAACATTTCAGGTAAAAAATTTAAATTCCAGCCAAGCTAACGTACTAAAGTTAAGAATAGACTTATTTAAATAACAATCTTAATATTTTTTTATATGAAATTTCACTTAATATTAAGATTTTAAAAGGAAAAGTGCAAAATATAGTTTCTTTCTTATTTAAAATTTCTACTATTTCTTCTACCTACTCAACCTAATTTAAAGTTTCTTCTACCCTACTCAACCCAATTTAAAGGATAATAACTTTTTTGTAGTGAGTAAGAGTTCTTATACCAGAAGTGTTGGATTTACGAAAGCAATCTATGAAAAGAATAAAATTCTACATTCAAGCGTAGAAAAAGGTAGTTAATACATTAACTTATGATGGTGAGTTTAGGGCACTTAATAATGTCTCGTTCTAGTAGAAAAAACATTACATTTACTTAAAAAACTACCTTGGTGTGAAACCTCGCTCTTTTGTGCACGTACACACATACAAATAAATAATATTCCCATGTTATTAGAAACTTAAATATAAATTTACTTGAGAATAGTAGAAAACTTCCTAAATTTGAAAACATAGAAAAACACAAAAATTATTTTGTTTGAGAATGTGTATTTAAAATCAAAAAACCAAAAATCTTATTTTGGAGATAGAGGGAAAAATGAAATATATATATCATTGGTTCCATTGCATTACCAAAAATTTGAAAGCCCAAAAACATGAAAATGAATAAATATAATTGCTTTGAAAATTCCAAAAATTCATAACCTAATGACCCTCATAACCCAAAATGTGAAATTAGAAACTTGAAACAAAAAATTGAAATAAAAAAATTCTAAAACATAAATTCTAAAATATCCAAATTTGAAAATCCTAAAAACATCGAATGTTATAACCCATTGCTCAAAAAACCCAAAAAATAGAATCCTAGATAAAAGAATGTTATAGAACCTAATAAAGGAAACCTTACTAATCCAAATAGATTTGAACCTAGAATTTGAAAAAATTAAAATCATGTGATAATGGAACCCAAAAAAAATATTTAAAACATAACTTCATATAAGACATTTATAGAATGAAAAATGAATAACATTAATCTCGAAAACCAAATATATTGAATCCTAAAATGTAACAACCATTATAAACCCAAATTCAATTTTCTAAAATTAAAAAAACCTTGAAAAAAAACCCAAAAAAACTAAAATGGATTGATATAAAACCTTTAGACCTTGAAACCTAATGATATCAACCTTAAGAATTTAAAGATTCATGATTAAATTCCCTAAAAAATATGAGATCCTAATAATACCAAAAATCTAAATTAAAAAATCTCTAAGCTTGAAAATTTCTAAAAACCTAGGAACCCACATCATGAACCTTAAAACCCCAAAAGTATGAAAACAAAAAAAACACCCAAGCACAAAACTATTAAATTCAAAATACATGAAAAACAAAAATAAACTCATTGATATTAAGTACCCATAAAACAAGAAATAAAAAGAATTAAAACCCAGAGTTTCAAGACCCTATAACCCAAACCTCAAAATTTAATCCTAAAAATCATTAAAATATGAAACCCCTATTCATAAACCCTAAAAACATATTGATACCTAAAAACCTCAAATTTAAAAAATCCTAAATCTAGAATCATTTAAAACAACAAATGTTGATTATACAAAGCATCCCCACAATTTGAAACCTAAAACCCTAAAAAATGTGAAAAACCAAATTTAGGTGTTCATACTTCCCCCCTTTTAATCTAATATAGAAAATAGTAAATTAAAAGGATAAAATCAAATGTGTACCCATGATAAATTCTTTGGATACTAATAGGGGTATGTCTCACTATTTTCTTTACATTATTGAGACGAAACAGATAAGGGTAAGGGCCAACGAGGAATACCTATTTATGCTAGTTCGGTTGATGGTTGTTGCGTGCGTTCTTGACTTCTCAATCCGCTGCTTAACTGTGAGAGCTTCCTTTTGGCTGGGAGGAACTACCTGAAATAGAAAACAAGACCACAAAAGAAGAATTAAATAATATATGACAGTGGACTACCTAGCGTGTGCTAGATCCGGGAAGTGTGATACTCCCTAGATGGCTGCAATCCACTATTTAAAACAACTTAATGTGAGAAATAAACAAATTCCTACTGTAGTTGATATGATTTAGGTATTTTATTTAAGCACAATAAGAAAATCTAACATAACAGGCTAGGCTATAGTCAGATCTAAAGGGTAGGTAGTTGTCAGGGTGTTGGAACTGGTCAGGGTTAGGTTCTGGGTTGTTTGGGTCACTTGGTAGAAGGTAGGTTGGCTCTATTATTGGAAAAGGTGTAAAACACAGAGACCGACATCGGTCTAGTATAACCGAGTGATGGTTTAGGAGAGATCGACGATGGTCATGGGTAACTGGCGTCGGTACAGTTCGGGTGACAGTAGTTTCAATAAAAATCTTATTGCAGAGTCCATGTATGAGGTTAGATAGAGCTAAAGGAGGGGATGGTGAGGTCTATGGGAATGTTGAGAACACTCAGAGAGGTGGAAGGGCCAGGATAGGTGATCTTGTAAAAGGGTGGGTGAGGTTTGAGTTTTTCAGAAAGTAGACTATAAAGGAATGGGAATATTAATGGAAGAATGATAACAGAAATGATAACAACTCTATGACAGAATAAGAATGGAAATGATCAGTGATAAAAACACTTACCAATGTTGTCAGGTCCAATGATTGGGTGGTGGTGATGATCAGTTGGTGGGATGGAGCTTGGTGCAATAGTGATGCTCCCCAGAATGTCACCGTGAGTGTAATGCTTCTGGATCTATCCTGGTGCTGGCTATGGATGTCTGTAGATGCGAAAAGGCTTTGGTTTTTCTTGCATGTAGTTTTCTCCTCATTCTTTTGATCTCAGAATGTACCAACCCAAAAACAAGGTTGCTAAGGCCAATAAATGGTAACCGACGGAGGTTCTGGGTTGACCAATGTCGGTTTAGGGGTGACCGGCGTCGGTTAAGGTGAGATTCCCTAGGTTTACTAAAAATAACATATCCTAGGCAATAATATCTGCCAGACCTGTCTATTCTCCCATATCAAAGCGGAAGTTGCCTTTTTCATGAGTGGGAATGTAGTTAGAGGGATAATAGGCATTGATTTTTTAGGGTTGAACTAAGTCTTAGCTCATTAAGGTTAGTGGGACCAAGTCTTAGTTAGTTATGGAAACATACCAAGAATAGGTCTAGGGTGAGGTGGCTAGGTGAGGTGGAGGGGTGAGGTGGAAATTATCTTAATTAAAATAATTAAGTAATGAACATTGTGAGGATGGGTATTAATTTAATTAAGTTAATTAAATTAATATTAGTGTGGGGTGGAAGGGGTCATGGTTAGGTGAATATGTTTGAGTTGGTTATTCGATGGGGGACCAAGGGGAGTGTGACCCAATTTTGGTGTCTACATTTTGCCCTTTTGTTGTGTAGCTTGTATTGGTAAGCGACAGCTAACAAAAATAAGATGTGGTGTACCCCCTGTGTGGGTGAAGGTGATGTTGCCCCAAGCGTGGGTGAAGGTAACCCCCCTCAAACTAGGAACTGATGAGGTGAGAGAAGGAAGCGGTGAGTTGTTTGATAAAATGAGGAGGTGGGTGGTTTTAAGAAAAATAGGGTTAGGTGGGAAGAAGGTGATGGTCAAGGGTATGGTGATTGTAAGAGGTAGGGTGGGTAATTAGGTAGAGCATTCAGACGTATACACACATTGTGAAGTTCCATGAGATACAAGGGTTGCTCAACATAACAAATGTACGTTAGCTAGGGTCATAAAGGTCATCCAAACAAGGGTTGTTGAGGTCTGGTATCCAAGGTAAAGGATACGGTCTAGGAACTCAATGAGGTAAGATGCAGGAACGCGTAGGTGTGGTTTTGGTACATCCAAAAGGTCAAAAGGTTAAAGTTTTTTTGGACAAGGGTCATGGCCATAGGAAAGGTAAGGCTATTAGGCTTAGCAAAACATGTATCATCATCGTACAAGATGCAATTGAGTGAGGACATGGGAATATTCACATAATCAATGGTTAGGTAGGTAGGTGTGGGTAGGGTAGGTGGAGGTAAAAATGTGTAATGGGGTAAAGGTCATATCAAGAAAATAGGGAAATGGGCCAGGGTCAAAGGTAGTGACAGTCAAATGCACACACATGTATAAACTACAACATGGTACCAGATTGAAGAGCTTGCAAACTTTACAGCATCCAAGGTCGATAGGTCTATCCAAACTGGGTTGAAGTGAGTCTGGTATCCAAGGTATGGGATATGGTGTAGAAACACAACAGGGGTCAGTTGCAAGAACGTTTAGGTATGTTTCTGATACACAAAAGGTCTTGTCAAGATAAATAACATGGAAATAGGCAAGGTAAGGTCAGTAGGCTAAACAAATAACGGGTAACCATGTCGCAAGGTACAACAAGCACGGAGGGTCAAAGGTCACAAAGAGTGGTTCAGGTCCAGGTATATAGGGCATGGCACGGGAGGTTAGGTGTGGGTAAAAAACAAGGTGTGGCGAAGGTAAGGCCATGGGAGGGGCAGAAATATTCCCAACAGATGGTGAGGGTGGGTGATAAATGATGAGGTCAATAGGATGAGGTGGAGGGTCAGGGTCAGCTTCGGATTAGGTGAAAAAGGTTGTGGGCAAGTAGATAAGGTTAATGGTTTGCCATGGGGTCAACATAGGTAACTGACACCAGTCATAATTAACCAATTTCGGTCTAGGGAAATCGGCCACGGTATGTTAGGGAAGATGACCGATGTCGATCTAGGTAAAACTGATCTCGAGTCAAGTCAGGGAGAGGTTAAAAAAGGAAATTTCCACTTTTTACGGAATCATTTGTAATTTTCCAAATAGGAGAAAATGACAGAGGAGAGAGGAAAAGGTGGAAAGTGACTGAAGCGAGATGGAGAGCTGAGTTGGTGAGCCTTGTAGCAGGGTGATCGGCAGGCGATAGGCGGGTCCACTAGATCTGTTTGATCGATTCATTTGGTTGGAGTTGAGGAGGTTGGTTGGTGATGGAAAGGCAGGAGAGGGATTGGGGGGTACCACCGGTGCAGCAGCCTCGATATGCCACCGTGGAGATGGCAGCATGATGAGGTATGATTCAATCACATTCCTAGTTTGGTACGTAGATTTTTGTAGAGAAATCGGGTTAGGGGCAAATAGGTTTTTGGGGGGAAATGGTAAATTTGAATTTGGGATGAAAAATGGGTAAAATAGGAAGGGAGAAGGGTATATTTAGGTGAATGATGGGTGGGGATGAATTTAGGGGGGATTTGGGTAGGGAAGGATAGGTCGGGAGGGTAAAATGGTGTGTTTGTGGGGAAATAGGGTAGGGTGTCATGGTTTTTGTTGCCGTGATAGTGACTGATGTTGGTCAAGGGTTGGCCGACGTCAGTTGGTGTGAGCCATGAAATGGTCATAGATGAGGTGACCGATGTCAGTTGTATTAGACCATGGTCGGTCTCACCTAAACCGGTGTCGGTCATTATTTGGAGAAAACTGGGCAAAAAAGGAGGTAGGGTGGGTGGGTGAGATAGGTAATGGTATAACAAGATGTTGTGGATGGAAAAATAGCATGGGTGAGAGGTTTTAATAGGTATGGTGGAATGGTAATTGGTTAGGGTTGGGGTGGGTAGATAGGAAATGTGATAAGAAGGTAAGTTGCGAGGGAAAAAGAGGTAGGGTAATAGGTATAGGTGAGGTGTCAAGGGTGATAGTAGGTATGGTCAAGGTGTAATAATGTGATGGTTTGTTTGATGCAAGTGAGAGATCAGCTACGGATGTGATGATAGGGTACCTGCCCCTACTCATGGAGGTACAAGGGAGTGCGACAACTGATGATTGGGGTCATGTTGCATAGGTCGGGCTAATATGGGGTCAGGCGCTACCGAAACATAGTTTGGGAGATGAGTTTGATGGTTTCCCTCATCGACAGATGGGATTCGGTGACCAATACATTTTATCTATCTGATAGGTGAGATCACTATCACCTTGGAGGATGTGTACAGGATCCTGCAGTTACCGATAGTGGGGACACAGGTGTATTCGATCTCCTTCAGAGGCATCTAAGGAGTTGATGTTGACCGTGTTTGGCGAGGGGTTAGTGGAGTTGAGGTTCCATAGTACTAGTATGAGCTATGGAGATATATACGGGCCCATCAGGAGGAGATGAGGCTAGTGGTGTTGCTGATGGAGGCAGTTTGCTAATTTTACACTACCAGATGCAGAGGGTGGAGATTCCCATGATCATTAATGAGGGTTCTGCATGATATGGTGGAGGACATGACCCGTTTTGCATGGGTGTCTGCATTCTTGGTTTAGTTATACAGAGAGCTATGGGCTTATGGGTGACTACGGAGGTTCGGCCTATGTTGCACTTTTCTACTTCATTGTTGGGCATATGAGCATGCATTGTGTGTGTGCATCTAGTTGGTATGCCCTCGGGCTGATGCATTCGAGTCAGGTTTTGTTATGGGTGGGCTATAAGCAATGGGTACCTGCTATTAGAGAGCATCAAGCTGGTCAGGATTACTCATGATGTAGCCTATTACAGGAATTTACTAGAGGGTTTGTCTAGCGTAGACATCATTTGGAGGCCATATGTTGGTTTCCCATCATACAGGTAGATGGCCGATGAGCCAGATGGATTATGCAGTTGTTCAGATGGATAGAGGGGCGTCGTGTGGGTGAGCATAAGATGATCCCCATTGACAGGGTTATACGACAGTTTTGGGATATGCCCCAGGATATACTACTCCCATTTTTTCCATAGTATAAGAGGGGGTGACATGGAGAGGCCTATACTCTCTACCATAGCTGATGGTGCCTACAATGTAAGAGGAGTCAGGTGGTAGACTAAAAAATTGATGATGTCTAAATTTACAGACCAGATATAGAAAGTGGTGGGCTAGTACAATTTACCAACATTACCACTGAGGCTAAGGTTAGCCATATTTAGCCACCATCATAGTGCAAAGGGATGCCCTACAAGGGTAGGTAGCTACCTAGATTACACCAGTGTGATGCTAGTACAGGGGCATTTGAAACATTCAGAGTGCACAAATTGTAACTTTCCAGGCATATGTGGTCACTCTACAGGCCCAGGTAGTGCAAGGATAGACATCTACACAGTGTGTCAGATGGGGGATAGGGTAAAAATAGCCTCCTTACAGGCGTAGGTTATAGGTTTGCAATGCCAGTTGGCCACTACACAGGCCTAGGTTGTAGCACTTCAAGCCTAGATACAAGCAAGGGCAAGATAGGGTACCTTTAGGACAAGCATAGGCATAGGGACAAGGTCCCCTCTTTACAGGTACCACCACCAGCGGGACAGGAAAGTGTCCCTCAGAGATAGGTACAGGGGGCAGAGGGACCGATGACGCCACTGCAGACAGTACCTATGGCTAGGTTCAGGGATGCCTTAGAAGATGCACGATATTATCAAGATCAGTTGATGGTTTGACCGGGATAGACATTCCACTTCCTATGTAGAGTACAGAGTATAACAGGCCTCGAGTGAGAGGACCAGGTCTTGCATGCATATTGTCGAGATTACAGGGGCCGTCATAAATCCCCAGGGGATAGGGTCATGAGCAAGGCTACTAGTGCACGGAGGCTAGCATCAAGTGAGGTACCATCTAAAGGTCAAGCCATAGCCCATGAAGGGTGGTGAGATGCTAGTGGGGACACCGCACAAGAGCAGAGGAGATGCAAAAGACTGATGAGATAGGGATGGATATCAGGTGGGGTGACGATTAGTTACCATTTATGATCAGTGCATCTGAGTTGTTGACACATTTTTGATATATATATATTGGCCTGCGTGCCGAAGATAGTGATGATGTACATGATAGTTTTTCTTATTTTTTATCATATACCGACCTGCGTGCCGAAGATGGTGAGGCTGTATATGAGAGTTTTTGAGAGATTGTGATTAGTAATTGGCATCAATGTATATTGTATGGATACACATATTTTTATGATGAGATGGATGATTAGCTGATGATGTACTTGTGATGGTAGAATTTGTTTGTTATGTATAGATGTATGAAAAATAGGTGTGGTAGGCATGGTGGAGTCAGGTTATAGGCATGGTTTAGTTAGGTGGTAGGCATGGTTGAGTCAGTTCATGTTTAGGCATGGTTGAGTCAATTTATAGACATGATGGAGTCAGGTTATGTTTAGGCATGGTTGAGTTAGGTCAGAGGTATGGTTGAGATAGGTTGATTTAGGCATGGTTGAGATAGGTTGATTTAGTTATGGTAGAGTTAGGTTGTTCTAGGCATGATTGAGTTAGGTTGATTTAATTTTGACTTAATGTCCAAGTTTTTGGTAACATGGGAGACAAATGGTGATGTATATGCATGTTATGGTTTAAATTTTCAATTGTTGATATAAAATGTAAACTAAGGTAGAATATGAATAGGAAAGTGAAAGGGCGAATTGGTTAGGGTAAAGAGTGGCTGAGCTAACCTACAAGGGCCCTGTACATACCCAAAATTGTAGGGTACTGCACCATTGGAACAACATTAGATGTGCCTCGATGATGATATAGGTCTCCTCACAAGGTGCTCAGGATCTGGAAAATCTCTCCAAGTATGTGTTAGCATCCCCACATGTCCCGCTTAGCCCCTAGCATGCTTTGTTTTTCTCTTCATACTCTCTTTTTCTTTACGTTTTGGTCTTTAGGCCGATGAAACTACCACCCATAAGCCTAGGGTGGATGGTCTGGTCCTGTAGACCACCGCTTTGCTCAAGTGTGAGGCGATCCTTCACTGTAGGTTATCCAGGCATTTTTGATTTTATTGCAACTCGTCATAAATTTCAATGTTTACTAGCTTTTTTTCACCACCTTTAGCTCATATTTATGATTTTGGTTCCCTTAAATAGTGTTTTTGCATTAAGTTTATGGTTAAAGAGTTCAAATTGGTTTTCACCTTTGGGTAAATGGGGATTCTATAAATAGCCAGTTGATCTTCAAGCAAATGGCCCCTCAAAAATTTGACTCGTCATCTTCTCATTTCATAGTTTTAGTCTTCCATGTTCTGTAGGACCCTCATAGTTTTCAGTTGTATACATGGACCATAGTCTAGTGTTGTTTTGTTGTTTAGAAAGCCGCATAATCTTCTTATGCAAGTGTCGTGGTTACTGTTTCACACAATCAATTGAGTAAAGAGGATAGTTTTATTTTTAGTCTGAAAAGCCATTAGGAAGTGATGAATGGTTCCATTCATAAAAAAGAATAGCTTCAGTGTTCTAGACATTTTATGTTGTATGGAATCGTAATAAATCCCGCTAGGAATCGCATATAGCCAAGCTCTATTCTCTTACGTGCTATCCCTCTCCTAATCGCATTATATTCAGTCTTCACCCAAAGCTGCCATTGATCCAATACTTACTTTTGTTGATGTTAGCATTACATGCTTTTCTGTATTCACGTGAGCACGAAGGAACGAGGAGATCACACTGAGGGGAAAAATCCACACACAATCAGATTCGCCACTATTCTGCAAAATCCAAGTTCAAGCTTTCAAAGTTCTAGTTAAAATATATCAAATAGAATAGTGAATCATTTCATTTCAGTTAATCTCACTTTCGATATTACCAGGGAAGCTGTGGGGATTGATAGTTTCTGAGAAACTATGATTCATTCCTCACTTCTGAGGTAGGATCGAGAGTCTTTCAAATAGATTAGATCAGTTATTTGAGTTATTTAGAATAG